>OZ025249.1:9753096-10194122 GCA_964019135.1 Arenicola marina
CGAATAACGGAACGCTTCATATCCATTTACCAATTACATCACGCTTGCCGGTCAGGATTCAAGGTCTGCACAGCTCTCAGCCACTGCATCCCTGGGCTGGGGGGTAAACGGCGCGCGGGAGACCCACTCCAACACCTCCCCCCACCCCCCGCCCCGCTCTCCCGCGTTCCCTGCCACACACCCCCATCCAGACATAGCCGCACATACCTAGCAATAGGTTTCATCACCCCGTTGTCTTGTGATGTACCCGCAGATCAACAGCCACCCGCATGACGCCGTCGCCTTGCTCAACCCCACCCCTTCTCATCCTCTCCTCCACCGTGCCGACCTTGGCACCCACCAGGACCCCCTGGAGTCCTGTCATACCACCCACGAGTCCTGTCAGGGCCCAGTCTGGGGGAGGGAGGAAGAGGAGGGGGGGGGGGTTTATGGGGGCCTTTGGGCGCGGCGAGGAGGGAGCCCACTCACGAGACCCTCATCACCCGCGTCTCGCACGGCAACCTCGAGGGGATCGGTCCCCAGCCATCAGTCCCCCGGACCCCCCGGGCCCTCTCACCCACCCCAGTCAGCCGCTCGGGACATCTCCTCCAAGGGCGAATCAGCACCTTGTGAGCCAGCAACCATCGGTCGCAGGGTGAAGGCGTGGGGGGGGGGGGGGTGACGGGCCGGTTCCAGTCCAGATGAGTGGCACCCCCGGCGCCTGAGAAAGTCGTCTAAACTCCCACGTGAGCCATTCACGTGGTGCTTCCCGGAAGTGGTCGTCGCCATGGCGGTGAGCCGTGGCGTCCCTCGGACTTGTCGTATAACGAAGAGGTGTAGGGGCGGGCGGGGGGGGGGGTGCGGGAGGGGACGGGGTGGCAGATCTGGATGCTCGTCGGTGACGGTGGAAGGGAAGGACCCGTGGAGAGGTTCTGACAAACAGAAGGTTGGCATAGGGCTGGGACTGCGCTAGGTATTACATTGTATGGCGAGGCACGGAAGAAAAAAATGACCATCTGGCGCGATCCCACGGCACACCCACGCCGGGGACAGTGGGAGTTCTAACGGCGGCACACCCACGGCGGCGACAGCGCCAGTTCTAACGGCGGCACACCCATGCCGGGGACAGTGGGAGTTCTAACGGCGGCACACCCACGCCGGGGACAGTGGGAGTTCTAACGGCGGCACACCCACGCCGGGGACAGTGGGAGTTCAAACGGCGGCACACCCACGGCGGGGACAGTTCTAACGGCGATACACCCACGTCGGGGTCAGTGGGAGTTCTAACGGCGGCACACCCACGGCGGGGACAGTGGGAGTTCTAACGGCGGCACACCCACGGCGGGGACAGTGGGAGTTCTAACGGCGGCACACCCACGGCGGGGACAGTTCTAACGGCGATACACCCACGCCGGGGACAGTGGGAGTTCTAACGGCGGCACACCCACACCGGGGACAGTGGGAGTTCAAACGGCGGCACACCCACGCCGGGGACAGTGGGAGTTCTAACGGCGGCACACCCACGCTGGGGACAGTGGGAGTTCTAACGGCGGCACACCCACGGCGGGGACAGTTCTAACGGCGATACACCCACGCCGGGGACAGTGGGAGTTCTAACGGCGGCACACCCACGCCGGGGATAGTGGGAGTTCTAACGGCGGCACACCCACGGCGGGGACAGTGGGAGTTCTAACGGCGGCACACCCACGGCGGGGACAGTTCTAACGGCGATACACCCACCGGGGACAGTGGGAGTTCTAACGGCGGCACACCCACGCCGGGGACAGTGGGGGTTCTAACGGCGGCACACCCACGCCGGGGACAGTGGGAGTTCAAACGGCGGCACACCCACGGCGGGGACAGTTCTAACGGCGATACACCCACGTCGGGGACAGTGGGAGTTCTAACGGCGGCACACCCACGCCGGGGACAGTGGGAGTTCTAAAGGCGGCACACCCACGGCGGCGACAGCGCCAGTTCTAACGGCGGCACACCAACGCCGGGGACAGTGGGAGTTCTAACGGCGGCACACCCACGGCGGGGACAGTGGGAGTTCTAACGGCGGCACACCCACGGCGGGGACAGTTCTAACGGCGATACACCCACGCCGGGGACAGTGGGAGTTCTAACGGCGGCACAACCACGCCGGGGACAGTGGGAGTTCTAACGGCGGCACACCCACGCCGGGGACAGTGGGAGTTCTAACGGCGGCACACCCACGGCGGGGACAGTTCTAACGGCGATACACCCACGCTGGGGACAGTGGGAGTTCTAACGACGGCACACCCACACCGGGGACAGTGGGAGTTCTAACGGCGGCACACCCACGCCGGGGACAGTGGGAGTTCTAACGGCGGCACACCCACGGCGGGGACAGTTCTAACGGCGATACACCCACGCCGGGGACAGTGGGAGTTCTAACGGCGGCACACCCACGCCGGGGACAGTGGGAGTTCTAACGGCGGCACACCCACGGCGGGGACAGTGGGAGTTCTAACGGCGGCACACCCACGGCGGGGACAGTTCTAACGGCGATACACCCACGCCGGGGACAGTGGGAGTTCTAACGGTGGCACACCCACGCCGGGGACAGTGGGAGTTCTAACGGCGGCAAACCCACGCCGGGGACAGTGGGAGTTCAAACGGCGGCACACCCACGCCGGGGACAGTGGGAGTTCTTACGGCGGCACACCCACACGCCGGGGACAGTGGGAGTTCTAACGGCGGCACACCCACGCCCGGGACAGTGGGAGTTCTAACGGCGGCACACCCACGCCGGGGACAGTGGGAGTTCTAACGGCGGCACACCCACGCCGGGGACAGTGGGAGTTCTAACGGCGGCACACCCACGCCGGGGAGAGTGGGAGTTCTAACGGCGGCACACCCACGCCGGGGACAGTGGGAGTTCTAACGGCGGCACACCCACGCCGGAGATAGTGGGAGTTCTAACGGCGGCACACCCACGGCGGCGACAGCGCCAGTTCTAACGGCGGCACACCCACGGCGGGAACAGTTCTAACGACGGCACACCTACCGCGGGACAGAACCAGTTGTAACGGCGGCACACCAACGTCGGGGACAGTGGGAGTTCAAACGGCGGCACACCCACGGCGGGGACAGTGGGAGTTCTAACGGCGGAACACCCACGGCGGGGGACAGTGAGAGTTCTAACGGCGGCACACCCACGGCGGCGACAGCGCCAGTTCTAACGGCGGCACACCCACGGCGGGGACAGTTCTAACGGCGGCACACCCACGGCGGGGACAGAACCAGTTGTAACGGCGGCACACCCACGGCGGGGACTGCGCCAGTTCTAACGGCGGCACTCCCACGGCGGGGACTGCGCCAGTTCTAACGGCGGCACACCCACGGCGGGGACAGTTCTAACGGCGGCACACCCACAGCGAGGACAGAACCAGTTCTAACGGCGGCACACCCACGGCGGGGACAGTGAGAGTTCTAACGGCGGCACACCCATCGCGGGGACAGCGCCAGTTCTAACGGCGGCGCACCCACGGCGGCGACAGCGCCAGTTCTAACGGCGGCACACCCACGGCGGGGACAGCGCCATTTCTAACTGCGGCACACCCACGGCGGGGACAGTGGGAGTTCTAACGGCGGCACACCCACGCCGGGGACAGTGGGAGTTCTAACGGCGGCACACCCACGGCGGGGACAGTTCTAACGGCGATACACCCACGCCGGGGACAGTGGGAGTTCTAACGGCGGCACACCCACGCCGGGGACAGTGGGAGTTCTAACGGCGGCACACCCACGCCGGGGACAGTGGGAGTTCTAACGGCGGCACACCCACGCCGGGGATAGTGGGAGTTCTAACGGCGGCACACCCACGGCGGCGACAGCGCCAGTTCTAACGGCGGCACACCCACGGCGGGAACAGTTCTAACGACGGCACACCTACGGCGGGGACAGAACCAGTTGTAACGGCGGCACACCAACGTCGGGGACAGTGGGAGTTCAAACGGCGGCACACCCACGGCGGGGACAGTGGGAGTTCTAAAGGCGGAACACCCACGGCGGGGACAGTGGGAGTTCTAACGGCGGCACACCCACGGCGGCGACAGCGCCAGTTCTAACGGCGGCACACCCACGGCGGGGACAGTTCTAACGGCGGCACACCCACGGCGGGGACAGAACCAGTTGTAACGGCGGCACACCCACGGCAGGGACAGCGCCAGTTCTAACGGCACCACACCCACGGCGGGGACTGCGCCAGTTCTAACGGCGGCACACCCACGGCGGGGACAGTTCTAACGGCGGCACACCCACAGCGGGGACAGAACCAGTTCTAACGGCGGCACACACCCCACGGCGGGGACAGTGAGAGTTCTAACTGCGGCACACCCACGGCGGGGACAGCGCCAGTTCTAATGGCGGCACACCCACGGCGGGGACAGAGCCAGTTCTAACGGCACCACACCCACGGCGGGGACAGTGATAGTTCTAACGGCGGCACACCCACGGCGGGGACAGAGCCAGTTCTAACGGCACCACACCCACGGCGGGGACAGTGATAGTTCTAACGGCGGCACACCCACGGCGGGGACAGTGATAGTTCTAACGGCGGCACACCCACGGCGGGGACAGCGCCATTTCTAGACCAGTTGACCGCCACGGTACAGCCTGGCAGTAGCCCCCCCCCCCACGGTACAGCCTGGCAGTAGTCCGCCCCCCACCCCACGGTACAGCCTGGCAGTAGACCCCCCCCCCCACGGTACAGCCTGGCAGTAGCCCCCCCCCCCCCACCACGGTACAGCCTGGCAGTAGCCCCCCCCCCCCCCACCACGGTACAGACTGGCAGTAGCCCCCCCCCCCTACCACGGTACAGCCTGGCAGTAGCCCCCCACCCCCACCACGGTACAGCCTGGCAGTAGACCCCCACCCCCCCACGGTACAGCCTGGCAGTAGCCCGCCCCCCACCCCACGGTGCAGCCTGGCAGTAGCCCCCACGTACAGCCTGGCAGTAGCCCCCCACGGTGCAGCCTGGCAGTAGCCCCCCCACGGTGCAGCCCTGGCAGTAGCCCCCACGGTACACGCCTGGCGGTAGCCCCCCACGGTACAGCCTGGCAGTAGCCCCCCACGGTGCAGCCTGGCAGTAGCCCCCCACGGCACAGCCTGGCAGTAGCCCCCCACGGTACAGCCTGGCAGTAGCCCCCACGGTACAGCCTGGCAGTAGCCCCCCACGGCACAGCCTGGCAGTAGCCCCCCACGGTACAGCCTGGCAGTAGCCCCCCACTGTACAGCCTGGCAGTAGCCCCCCACGGTGCAGCCTGGCAGTAGCCCCCCCCTACCACGGTACAGCCTGGCAGTAGCCCCCCACGGTACAGCCTGGCAGTAGCCCCCCACGGTGCAGCCTGGCAGTAGCCCCCACGGTGCAGCCTGGCAGTAGCCCCCCCCCCCACCACGGTACAGCCTGGCAGTAGCCCCCCCCCCCCCCACCACGGTACAGCCTGGCAGTAGCCCCCCCCCTACCACGGTACAGCCTGGCAGTAGCCCCCCCACCCCCACCACGGTACAGCCTGGCAGTAGACCCCCACCCCCCCACGGTACAGCCTGGCAGTAGCCCGCCCCCCACCCCACGGTGCAGCCTGGCAGTAGCCCCCCACGGTACAGCCTGGCAGTAGCCTCCCACGGTGCAGCCTGGCAGTAGCCCCCCACGGTGCAACCTGGCAGTAGCCCCCCACGGTACAGCCTGGCGGTAGCCCCCCACGGTACAGCCTGGCAGTAGCCCCCCACGGTGCAGCCTGGCAGTAGCCCCCCACGGCACAGCCTGGCAGTAGCCCCCCACTGTACAGCCTGGCAGTAGCCCCCCACGGTGCAGCCTGGCAGTAGCCCCCCCCCTACCACGGTACAGCCTGGCAGTAGCCCCCCACGGTACAGCCTGGCAGTAGCCCCCCACGGTGCAGCCTGGCAGTAGCCCCCACGGTGCAGCCTGGCAGTAGCCCCCCCCCCCACCACGGTACAGCCTGGCAGTAGCCCCCCCCCCCCCCACCACGGTACAGCCTGGCAGTAGCCCCCCCCCTACCACGGTACAGCCTGGCAGTAGCCCCCCCACCCCCACCACGGTACAGCCTGGCAGTAGACCCCCACCCCCCCACGGTACAGCCTGGCAGTAGCCCGCCCCCCACCCCACGGTGCAGCCTGGCAGTAGCCCCCCACGGTACAGCCTGGCAGTAGCCTCCCACGGTGCAGCCTGGCAGTAGCCCCCCACGGTGCAGCCTGGCAGTAGCCCCCCACGGTACAGCCTGGCGGTAGCCCCCCACGGTACAGCCTGGCAGTAGCCCCCCACGGTGCAGCCTGGCAGTAGCCCCCCACGGCACAGCCTGGCAGTAGCCCCCCACGGTACAGCCTGGCAGTAGCCCCCAACGGTACAGCCTGGCAGTAGCCCCCCACGGCACAGCCTGGCAGTAGCCCCCCACGGTACAGCCTGGCAGTAGCCCCCCACTGTACAGCCTGGCAGTAGCCCCCCACGGTGCAGCCTGGCAGTAGCCCCCCCCTACCACGGTACAGCCTGGCAGTAGCCCCCCACGGTACAGCCTGGCAGTAGCCCCCCACGGTGCAGCCTGGCAGTAGCCCCCACGGTGCAGCCTGGCAGTAGCCCCCCACGGCATAGCCTGGCAGTAGCCCCCCACGGTACAGCCTGGCAGTAGACCCCCACCCCCCCACGGTACAGCCTGGCAGTAGCCCGCCCCCCACCCCACGGTGCAGCCTGGCAGTAGCCCCCCACGGTACAGCCTGGCAGTAGCCCCCCACGGTGCAGCCTGGCAGTAGCCCCCCACGGTGCAGCCTGGCAGTAGCCCCCCACGGTACAGCCTGGCGGTAGCCCCCCACGGTACAGCCTGGCAGTAGCCCCCCACGGTGCAGCCTGGCAGTAGCCCCCCACGGCACAGCCTGGCAGTAGCCCCCCACGGTACAGCCTGGCAGTAGCCCCCCACGGTACAGCCTGGCAGTAGCCCCCCACGGCACAGCCTGGCAGTAGCCCCCCACGGTACAGCCTGGCAGTAGCCCCCCACGGTACAGCCTGGCAGTAGCCCCCCACTGTGCAGCCTGGCAGTAGCCCCCCCCTACCACGGTACAGCCTGGCAGTAGCCCCCCACGGTACAGCCTGGCAGTAGCCCCCCACGGTGCAGCCTGGCAGTAGCCCCCCACCCCCCTTGCCCCTACGGTACAGTCTGGCAGTAGCCACTCCCCACTCCCTGCCCCCCCCACGGTACAGTCTGGTAGTAGCCCCCCCCCTCTGCCCCCCCCCCCGCTCTTGTGGACGGCCTCAACCAAGATGACCGGCAGCCAAGCCATAAAATCCTAAGATGAACTGTACCCTGACAACCAATCGGGACCAATAAGGCACACATGCACCTTCAACAGGTCCGGACAACGGACCCCTAGACACTTCTTCATCCTACCCTGAGGTTCGCACTCCCCTGGCGCTTGGACCCCCCCCCCCCCCCCAACGACCCCGCCCTTCTCTCCCGGCCCCCCAACGCACAATGCTTGTCCCCTATTGCCAGCCCCACACATCTCGAGCCGAGCCATCCACCGACTCCAGGGTTGCCGCCTCCAGCGCTGACAGCCTCAGAAGATTTACCCAACCATTCCACGTCCAATTAACGAAGGGTCTCCAAATACCGGGCCGACTGCGGCTACCCGGTGAAAGCACACAACCGCCAGTGTTTAATTCCAAGGCAATATATATATATACTTCCAGCCACTTTCGTCAGCGCAAAAAGAAAGGGAAGACCCACCTCCTACACACCCTCCTCCCCCACAAGACCAATCTGTAGAACAAATCGCAATTCGTTGGCTCAATCGTTCCGTATTTGCTGCGGGACAACAATTCACCCCCCGCGTCTTTAAGAAAGCGTGGTGCGTCAGGCGCAATACGGCAGACCACGGTAGCGTCGGACGCCCACTCTATAAGCCAGCCCACACGGAGGATAAAGACTTCGCGCGGCGGCAGTGAATACAAGTCAGTCACAGGTTCTTTGCACACGTCACCCCTTGATCTTTGCTTCACTTCCGGGCTTCATTACCATCAAAGGACAAGGCTTCTTTGGCATCTGGGAGGCGCACTTTGTCGACTCCATCGAATAGGAGGGGACTAGGTTAGCTCGCCTGGATACAGGATTGTGCAGAGGAAATGCCATATTCTGTGATAGCCTTCACCGTTCCCTCGGTTACTATCACTACAGAACCGAGGCGGCAGGTGTTCTTCAGTTATATTTAGAACTTGTAACACAATAAACATGTGGTAAGTCCTACAAAAGAAAACAGTTCTGATATATGTTCTTACTGATTCTCTCTAAATATAAATGAGGAAAGTTCTTATTGTTAATCAAGTTGAAAGCGGAACATCACAACCTTGAGCGCTCATCATAACCAATCCAGACAGACATGATAGTATGTTTGACGATTATGACTTTCATAACTACTTGAAAGAGTGAAAGTCCTGAACATTAGCCTTTAAAGTTTATGTTTAATGATTGTGACTTCATTAGACCAACCAACACTCAATTCGTGGCAAATCCGATTGGCTTCCTGTTCGTGAATAACTATCTCATTTCAATGGTAAAATTACATATTCTGTGGCTTCCAAGATTTGTCCGCTTGATCCGAAACGTATTCCTTTAGACCGCGTTTTTATAGTCTTGTAAGATGCCGGAATATTAAGTGCTTGATCAATGACTAAAGAACGCTAATAAGCTAATGATATCCCGTTGATAAAGTTTGCTCCAAAAGAAGAAATGATTATGGAAATGATTATGGAAATCAATATGGCTATAATTTTCTTACTTTTCGACCTGGCTAATAATATCGTGAATGATAGATTGTCGCCTAAGATACTATACTTCCCATGAGGAAAGGCAATGTAAAGGTTTTAGATTATCACCTTCACCATCTAAGTGTGAAGCCCGGCACTTGATCAAACAACTTTTAATCCATCATACTCCGCCTGCCCCCAAAACTGCTCTCCCATGGAATAATATAATAGCTCATCGGTCAAACGCCATAACTTCATAGAGAGGCTATTCATTAAGATACTAGGCCGGAGAGACGCCAGAGGGAATAGGCCGCCTCCCGCGTCTCTCACCGACCCTTGCATGGCAATGAAGTCTGCTTCCTAATGAAGCGAGGTGAAAAAAAGAAGTTAAAAACTTCAGATGCCCACGCCATGGGCCGTAGAAAGGCAAATGAGGGGGGGCTTTTTTGTCCACAGTCGGATGCGACGTGTACTTGCAAGAGGTATAAGCCCCCCCCCCCCCCCCCCGCCACCAATTCATGGCATTAGATGGAGGCCGCAGTCGGGGTAGAGGCGGATGGGGTGGGGTGGAGCGACGACAGGGGAGCAAGGCGAATCGGGTAAAAGTTGGCCACTGTCCCCTCATCTGGAGTAACACGGCGCAGTGCCCGTTTTTGTCAGCGCTCTAGACTTCGTCGCTGAATACTAAGAAAATTCAAGGATGCAAAAAACCTGTAAACGAACATAGCTTCGACCGCCTGTTTGCTGGAGACATTGTCCACAACGGGACATGTATAATGGAAATAGAAGCGCGACAAACTAGACTATGCCTACTTCACTAGAGTTCCTAATTTTGGAAGAAGTCCGGCATCGTGTTAAAGGTGCACAATGGTAGTATCACACACGGTATTTATGAATGCAACATCAGGCAACCAGTAATGAATGAGGTAATAACACCCATTGAATACCTCTGTCCGTTCTGATTGCGGCAATAACACACATCCAGTTATACATTACACGTATTCAGAGAACTAAACTCACATCCAACATTAATATATGTTGCAAAGGAGTCACAACTAAAATAGCAGTTCCCTTTGTACATGTAACACTACACAACCAATTGTAACGCGCATAACAGAGCGGCAGGATCCACCGGCAGAGGTAAAATCACACACCCAATAACATTGTCCGTATTCAGAGATAAAAAAAATCCATGATAACATTACGCTGTTCGTAATGCACAGAAAGTAGAGCAAACCAAAGCAGCTTAACCAGCCAAATGTGATATGCCCCGAAAAAAGATTAAACAGAATAATTCATAATCTAAAACACATCCATTGTGGCTGAGAACATACATAGAAGAAACAATAGGTGGCCTATAAGTACTTACAAAATTATTACCAGATAAATTTTGCGAAATAAGTGATTCACCAATGAAAAGCAATTTGACTCATACGAATCGATAAATAGTAAGTTATATATGGACAATGTATACATATATATAGATGCGTGTATATACCAAGCAGAAATACATATTTGAATTACAATAGAAAGAAATGAAGTTAAATAACATCTACGTGATAAGCGGCAAAGAAAGATTTACATACATGCAGAGGCCGGCTGTGTGCCGGGCCTGACACCACGGGGGCGGCTTTGAATGCTGGCTGCTGCAGTGAAGGAAATGAAACTCGGTCAGAACAACAGCAACAAAGTAAAGTCCTCCAGAAAGGGACCCAAAAATACACGAAACAGTAAGCAATAAACATACCAAGACTGGAAAACGCGAAGGCAAGGCTTCAAAAGAGACCGTAATATTTAAGTGTTATTAAAGTTGCTGTTACATATGGGTTGTAGGAACGTGTCCAAGGGTGCAAAAGGGGAATGGTGGAATGACAGGAGATATAACACTGGATATACAATGTACACAACTTTCTTGAATTCCAGGAGATTTGTGACGCGTAACAGGCGTAAAAGAACTATAAAGTAAAAATAACCATGCTGCAATTCGAAAAGTCAGATATATCAAATATTAATGAGATATTACTTCGGGTTCGACATAGACTGTCACAGCAATGCTTTATTGCCTATTTATATATCCCTCTCTATCAAAACAAATATTTGGACACTGTCCTAACGCTTTTCCAGTGTCATTGTCGGGCGGTAAAAACTGCTGAGCAAGCGAAATTGAAACGGTTCATTCCATTTACCATAATGAGAGCAAAACGACTGTAACCTTAGCAACATGACCGTAAGAGAGGACACGAATAAAGATACCTCTTCAGAAAGATACGGTCATCCCTGTCCCAGCCGCCCACGTTACTGCCATGGGACCCCCCTCCCCCCCCCGCCGGGGTCGCCACCGCCACCCACCCGACCTCCCTTCCTCCCCCCACCCCCTCCCGGGCTGCCACCACCGATTAGCCACACAGTGCGGCAAAAAGCGGGGGCCCACTTCAGACAGCCACCCCGCCGACGGCCACAGGGATACGAGGGTGGGACCCCACCGCCTCTCAATCAATAGTCATTTCGTTCTTCGGCCTCTCGTGAAATCGCCCGGCGGCCTCATATGTTACGCGGTATGGAAATAGCGATAAAATGCCGGGAATAACAACCCCCCCCCCCCTCCCCCCCGCAGTTTTACCGAGGAGGCGTGCCTAATCCACAGCCCTTACTGCCCCCCCCCCTCCCTTCCTTCCTCACCCCTTTCCCTCTTGCTCTCTCTCTCCCCCTCCTCCTCCAAAACCTCTCCGGTCCCGTTCCACCCCATTCCCTTCCTCAAGCTGCATAGCTATCTGTACAGTCTGAAGGACGCTAATCCCCGGATATGTCTGGATCAACCGCTTTAATCCCTGCCCACGTCATCTCTCAAGCAGTCCCTGCAGCGCCGACGGTGGCTCCGCTCAGCGGTAGCGCCTGGGGACCTAAGGTTCCAATAACGCCACGGACGCCGGAGTCAATAGCGGGGCAATAAGGTCACGTGCTCGTTATTGACCAATCACAGCCGTTTAGCGAACCCCGTGATACCCCAGTCAGCTCAGCTCCCATAGATAGGCCCAGCATTCGGACTGAAGGCGCGATAGCCTTATATGTACGTGGATAAGCTGGTCCCAATCTCACCAAGGAAATCGACTAGTTGGGCATAGAACTGCCCATCACGTCATAACGCGGTCTACTCGACACTGAGGATATGTGACAATGTACATATTAAAAGCTGCCTCAAAAAAAAAACTGTATTTGAGGGTTTTAAACGACATTTACATGATTTAGTGAAGGGACTAAATAATGACGTATAACTTTATGAGGTGGGACATAACCACTGTTGCTGGATCAAGACTTATTACATGCCAAAATGGCATTAACGCTGCGAATTGAATGCGTTACCCCAAGTTTCATTCTACACTTAAGGCAAAAACAAGCCGCATTGTCCGCGTTTTGATGACACAGAACACAAGAACGTCATATTTTCTCATCCGATTCATAATTCAGGTGAAAATGTTTTACCAATCTGCCCTATTACTGGCCATAAGACATTCTATATTTGTATCTATGTATTTATGGGACAAATGCTGTACACGCAGCTCTAGCATATCCACCAGCGAATATCATGTCATCACCATGAATCTTTGAAGTGATCCCCGTCTTTTCAGGCAAACGTTTTACGGTGAATTGTTTCATTATTAAACCCGAGACCCAGCCCAATACCAAGCCGTCACAGTAGACAGGGTAATTAAAATAAAACCGTGAAACAGAGACTAAATATACCAGTTATCCATCGCGTCTAGACAACGGTTTCTCGCCAATCATGGCTCACAGTGACACGTCAAACTGCCCAAATATAGATATCTCAGACACAGCATTCCTCCTTATTAACCTATTGATGAAGATCAGATAACCTGAACGATCTTTCCCTTTCATGGAGCTGTGATAACGCTAAGGAAGCTAACACAAATGAGCTACATTCCAATTTACGGCAGAGCCACATTACGACATCATTATAGTCTCAGTGATGGATGAGATTGCCTATAAAGAGACGCTTCACGATCGATACGTCTGTTTTCCACATGCGTAAGGAGCCTATTTGTGTGTCCTTTAAATCTTAAGCCGTTACCTCAGCGGTATTGCCAATCAATGTTTGTTTGGTGTGCACATAAGTGATATAGCGATGGTGGCGGCAACCTCAGCTCGCCTCTAACTGGCTTGTTCAGACATAAACTCAAAAGTCGCCACATAACTCGTAATACTGAAACTAGACTAAATAGCTGTGTAACTCGATCGTCTTACGTAGACAGACGGATGCCCCCCGCTCCCCCCCCCCCCCGTCATGAATATGTGCAATGCCGGGCGAGCATCCCACAAATCGAGCCTGGTGATTGACATGCTAGAGAGTCACTCGAAAAAACGACACCCGCTAACCACCAGACCATTGGAATGAGTGGATCCTCGTATGTGGCATTGTTTACTGAGTGTCAGGCTCTCGCTATTGTCCAATACAAGGACCGCTTACAGAGGGGCATGGACCACACAATTCACCCGGTGTGCCAGGACAACTTGCGATTGGTATTTCATAGCCACTACGCGTTGTATACGTCATTCCACCAGACGAACGAACGCCAGCGGATGTTAATTCGCATTGAAAAGACAATCACGTGACGCTAGCAAAAATCTGGGGACTCACGGCGTTGTTGGCGTCGGCCGCTAGGCGCGATGCGTAGCGGGCGATGAGTCTGTGTTCCTCGTCCATCCGGGTACTTTCAATGCTGCCGTGCAACTTGCTGGGGCTGCAGGGACAGACCGATAATTAAGTACAACACAGACATCGCCAGACTCCTCGCCGTCATAACGTCCTAGAAATACTATATTATCACCATGTTGACCAGGAGCCAGTATCCGGCTCCTACAGTCCAGCCGGTTCACACGAATTTACGACAGATAATCAACTACTTACTGCGGCTAACCTGATGACCACCATAAAGGGAACATTTCACAACGCAAAATATATGTGTATCTTTAAGCCAGACACGCATTTGGCACCATAACAATATATACAGATTCACATGGTATGTACATTTTATTTAATTATATCATACCTTTATACATCCCATGTTTACAGTGGGTCATCGAGTTCATTTAAACCACGGGAACGGGCTCAAATTACTTCTATTTGACGTAGGCCACAAGCAATAGCAATGGAGGTCTGCTATGCGCTATGCGTTATACGCCGCGGGATGGACTGGTGACGTCAGGACTCACCTTTTGGTTGCCGAGTTGCTGTCTAGAGAGGACGCGTCCAGAGACTGACGGCTGAAGGACGTGGCTGACGTATCGGGGAAGCCGTTGTGAACTGGCGGCGGTGTGGGAGGCCTGGCAACGGAAACCATGGCGACATGGTTACTTAGCAACCAAATATTGCAACGAAGATGCAAGACATGCGAAAATGTGCAGCTGAGCCACAGATATGTAAGCACAGAGATCCGCGTCTTTTCTTACAAATACTTACTCTACGTGGGCGAGGTCCACACATTCACACATACTTACACTATGTGGGCGAGGTCGAGGTCCACAGATTCACACATACTTACACTATGTGGGCGAGGTCCACACATTCACACATACTTACACTATGTGGGCGAGGTCCACAGATTCACACATACTTACACTATGTGGGCGAGATCCAGGGTTTTCTCCGGAGCTTCTGGGAACTGAGGGATACGGTTGTTGGGTTTCGTTGGCACACAGCGGAATGATTTGCGAAGAGAATGACTCAGTTCTTTGGCGGGAGATTTCTGTAAACAAAACAAAAACAATGAAGTGAACGATAAGATAAGGCTTGATTTATCTTCGGTACTAGAAGTCGACAAAAAACATCAGCGCAAGTGCTATTGACCGACAGACAATGATGATAATGGCAATGATGATAATGGCAATGATGATAATGGCAATGATGATAATGGCAATGATGAGAATGGCAATGATGATAATGACAATGATGATAATAGCAATGATGATAATGGCAATGATGATAATGACAATGATGATAATGGCAATGACGATAATGGTAATGATGATAATGGCAATGATGGGAATGGCAATGATGACAATAGCAATGATGATAATGGCAATGATGAGAATGGCAATGATGATAATGACAATGATGATAATAGCAATGATGATAATGGCAATGATGATAATGGCAATGATGACAATGGCAATGATGATAATAGCAATGATCATAATAGCAATGATGATAATAGCAATGATGATAATGGCAATGATGATAATTGCAATGATGACAATGGCAATGATGATAATGACAATGATGATAATGGCAATGATGACAATGGCAATTATGACAATGGCAACGATGATAATGACAATGATGATAATGGCAATGATGATAATGACAATGATGATAATGGTAATGATGATAATGGCAATGATGATAATGGCAATGATGATAATGGCAATGACGATAATGGAAATGATGACAATGGCAACGATGATAATAGCAATGATGATAATAGCAATGATGATAATGGCAATGATGATAATTGCAATGATGACAATGGCAATGATGATAATGACAATGATGATAATGGCAATGATGACAATGGCAATTATGACAATGGCAACGATGATAATGGCAATGATGATAATGGCAATGATGATAATGACAATGATGACAATGGCAATGATGATAATGGCAATGATGATAATGGCAATGATGATAATGGCAATGACGATAATGGAAATGATGATAATGGCAATGATGACAATGGCAACGATGATAATGGCAATGAATTCATGTACATAAGACGATGAATATTAAACACCCACTGCATATTAAGCATAATTGCATTTAGGAGAGCAACATGGTATGTCGATATTATGGTTGTACATGTACATTTATATGTATCTATATGATGAGTGCCCACTTGGTTTTGATTAACATCAGAATTCACTGTGAGAGTCATCAATAGACTCATATTTACATTTAAGATCCATGGCACCCAACATCAACAGCGGCAAATGCCTGTATTTTTCCAACACAATTTAAGAAAAGTATTTTAACTTACGTAAGACGAGTATTCTTTCACTTCGTGCTCGTTGTTATGGTTACCGGATACCCTGCCTCGCCAGAAGCAGTCTTGACAGAGGTGGTAGTTATAGCAACGCTGGCACTTGTACCGGAAACCCATGAATGACTCCCGATGGCAGCCCTCGCACTGGACCGGATGCAGCACTAGGAACGGGAGACAAATAGACAGAACTCTGCAGACATCACACACTATAGTCATATATACTACTATTACATTATCGTTATGGTCAATTATTGACAAGTGTCGTTATCGAAATACGGCGCTAATGGTTACAATGGTGAAAGAAGTACGACGACTAAAATTACAACGAACACGTATAGTTCTTTGTTAATATTGATAAATAAATGATTTTCAGGCCGACCGCAAGTTGAAGCGCGCGTTTGCTGTAATGGAAGTACGGAGCGATTATCTGCCGCTGCGGTAGTGAGCCATACATCTAACATGATTTGCATCTAATGACGTAGTATCAATACGTTTTAAATGAATACCTGTCTTTTCCCCTACGGAAAAACTGAATTATATCAGTAAATGAACACGGCACGATATAGCCTTACAGGTTTAAAGTCCCGCTCAACCCCGATCAAATCACATTATAAAAAAAGTCTTACGATGAGGAAATCTCAAGATCTCGAGCCATGGCTAGACGGGGTTTTATCGCTCACTGTCACGAGTCAAAGCACCGCCGTGTGACGTCACAGACACACCATCACTTCCGCCTCTTCGTCCAGGGAGACAGATACCCGCCCGTCACGTGACCCGTGAAGACTCGGCCAGGAAATCAATGCTCTTTACTCCAACATCCCAAGCTAAAAATACTGTTCACTACTAACAGTCGACAACTAATCTGTCCAGATCAGCTCGAGGCTCACGTTTGCCTGAGCTGTGTGGCACCCGTTGCATTACAGACAACGGCGGGCGTGTGGGTAGAGGGAAAGGAGGGGATTGGGGGGGGGGCGGGGGGGGTAGTAGGGTAAAACCTACGCCCGTATCTATCGCGTGCGTTGCCGTGATATCCTGTCTGGGGTCGTGTGAGAGACGGTCGCCAAGGGTCCTGTCAGCTGAGGGTTCCTCCCACGACGCCACACACCCCGGTGCGATCCGGACATGTGTACTCCCCGAGATATTGTGGCGCGCTCGGGGGACGGAGGGAGGGGGGGGGGGGAGGGGGAGGGGGCAGGCAATATTTGATTATGAACACGGGCCACGTTCGCCCTTGTCGACCTGTAAATCCTGCGTTAATACTACATCCGGGAAGGCAAGGTATCCACGTATGGGAGAGACTGAGAGAGGTATTCACGGTGATGGCGAGCGGGTCAATAGCCAAGGGGATTATCCTGCCGAATAATCCTCATATTCTCAATGTCTCAGCTCAATGTTACAACTCCTCATTCTAGTACTACTACAACCTGGCCGGCTTTGGGATCTGTATTGGCTATATAGGGCCCGGGTTGAAGTACGAGTAGCGAGTAGCGAGTGGCGTCTGGGAGCCACCACGGGTTCCGTTCTGGTCGGCCTGGCAGCTTGTGTATGGACCGGGCGGACGCCGGCTGGGCCGTAGAGGGGTGGCGCAGGGGGGCGGGGGGAGGGGGTGGGGACAGGCCCGCGAGTCCCCGGGCCCCGTGGGGACACGAGGCAGTAACTCTCCCGCTGTCACCCCCCCCCCCCCCTCCGGCATGAGGGCGCCCCTGAGGCTAACTATGAGGGGCATGGCGCGGCACATGGCAGGAGGTGTGGGGAGGAGGGGGGGGGGGGTGGCTCGGCGGGAATTTATCACGGGGGTGTACCCATGGCATCTGTGTGGAGGATGGGCAGGAGCCATGATGCACAGGGAACAGGGGGGGGGGGGGCGAGTCAGGGGGGTAGGGAAGGAGGGGGGGGGGGGGTGGTGAGGATGGCAAACCCTATATTTCTCCCGCACTCGCGGCACCCCCGCTGTTTATTCCCGGGATGGCTGGTACCCAGGCCCGCCGGCTGGCTCCAGAAGGCTGGCTTCAGTCCTCACAGGAGTAATAATCAACGCGTCATCTAAATGGTGGCCGCCAGTAATTTCATCACACAAAAGGCGACAGACAGCGCCCCTCCCGCCCCCCCCCCCACCCGCCTGTCCACGGCGTATTAGGATCGCCTGCCTGATGGCCTGCCTGGGGAAGCAATAGCGTGGGCCGAGCAGGATCTTTCTCCCCCTCCCTCTCCCTCCCCCCTCTCCCTCCCCCCCCCCCTTCTTTCCCACTCTCCCTCTCCCTCCCTCTCTCCCTCCCTCACCCCCCCCTCTTTCCCCATCTCCCTCTCCCTCTCCCCCCCTCTCCCTCTCCCCCCCCTCTTTCCCTTTCTCCCTCCCCCCCCCCTCTCTCCCTCTTTGCTGGCATGCGCCGCTATGAAAGCAACCCCAACGGTCCTCTTTCACCACCGATGGCAGTGTCGTATATAATTTAAGGTGGTGGCCGAATTAAGTAAATAGGGGGGTTCGGCGCTGGTCATTGAAACGATGCTGTCAAAGCCATTTGGTCGGGATCGCACGTGGTCAGAGGAAGGAAGGGATGAAGGGGGGGGGGGGGGAGGAGGAAGGGAGAGAGGAAGGAAGGGGGTGGGGCGGTGTTTGGGGTGGAGTCTGCGGGCAAGGGGGTTCTGTACAGAGAGCACTTACGTTGACAACTTAACGTTATCTATTCCCCCTCGCCATTCCTTGTCCCGGCCGAAAGTCTCCCCCATTGCACCATCCCACAACGTGAAACTATCACATGTGAACACATGTGTGATATTAAACCTGTCGCGCTAAAGGATAAAAGATACAGAACGGACGAACGTATGCAGGTGGGGTTTTCTGGGGATGGCTTTTTCCTCACTTTTTTAGGGGGGAGGGGGGGGGGGGGTAGTGGTGAGTTTAAAGCTGCGCTGATGTACGACAGCGAATCTCCCTAGCGTCATAGTACGTGCAGAACACCATGCCAACCGAGGAGGCGCCAATCCACTTTCATGCTGTCAACATACAGTATAGTCAGCCCTTGATTCTATTACATGTCCCTGATGGGTATACCCCCCCCCCTATAGAATGCGCTATATTCTTGAAGCCCCCCCCCCCACCTCCCCCCCATATAGCTTGCGTTATATGCTTGGCGCGGCCACCCATCCCCGGGTTTAGTAATGATGCATGCCAAACGACCATGGCTGCCACTAACACCAAACGAGATGAGACGTGGCTCTGCATAAAGGCCTCGTGGTTTACTCCACAGGACTGCTGACGCACGCCAAAGTCGATTGAGATGCGTTAAAACCTGCAGGGTGCATGGGTCCATACAACACGCTTTACCCACGTTAGCGGGATAAGAGACTTACACAACACTATGGACGTACCTAAAGGGTTAATATCGTATAAGACCCGTAACTGCCTCGTACAGAAACGTGGCAAGCCAAAGGGATGTGGAGCTTAAAGCTGCTCATACAGCAAATTCTTTACATTATAGTTTTCACAAGCGTGTACAGTACTCCCGCTCACACATTGTGTGACTGTAAATTTTAATTTTGCACCGAACCTTTTTTGTTATTAAGTTTAAAAATGCAAAAAAACTGCAGCACAGCACGAATTATGATGACGTAATAATAAATACACAAGGACGTCACTTTCGCACACGAGATGTGCCAGTTTGGCCCACACGTGGCTTAACAACACACCCCGTCCTTTATTGCGTACCATTAGTGTGTTCTTAGACATTTAGAACCAAACTAATTTCCACTATAAACATTTAAACATTTTTGAAGGTTTTCGACCGCAAAATGTTGCTGTATGTGTAACTTTCATTGTGACCAGACCTAAACATTTTAATGCGTAATCTCAATCTTAGTATTCTCACCGTAATCGATGGTTAATATGGATCAGGCGACATAAAATATCGTCATTTATAGCTCAATATTTCATCTTTATTTGGAGCATCATTCTCAGGCACAATTTTGTCCAGATAAGAAACGTGGGCCGCCCCAGGTTCTGTCCTCTTACGCGCACCAGTCCGCCACCAGTAGGCCCCGAGGAACCTCCCGCAATAGACGCGGCCCATGATGTAACGCCGCAGTGGGTCGTTACATCAGCACATGTGTGACAGATAGATGGTTCCTCCTCAGACGCCAGTTGCCCCGAGTGCCATATAAAAGTATACCAGTCAACCATAGCTTCCGGGACCTGCATGAGACTGTATCAGCGAGCAAAAGTCCCCCCCCCCAACACACACACACCCACATTCACACAAACAGAGAGCAAGGAGACGCACAGACAGAGCAGGGGAACAGAAGCGGAAGGCAGATGGAGGGATTCTCGCAGGTCGCACACTTGGCGGGAATTCCTGCTCGGAGCGATAATGTCAGTGAAAGCTGACCTGCAGCCACTTAGAACTCCCGGCGCGCTTGTGAGAAGATACTGCTCGTCGGCGCGTCGATTTCTGTTTTCAAGACCTTCGGGGAAAACGTGGCGGTGGTGGTTCGCGCCATGCTGAGCGTGAGGGCGGCAAAAATCGGAGGGCAAATGTAAACGGTGGGGTGGTGGCGATGGCGGTGGTGGTCTGGGGTGTGGTGTGGGGGTTATGTAAGCGGTGGGGCGGAGGCGGTGGTGGTGGTAGTAGTGGCAATGATGGAGAAGAGGGTGGTCGTGGAGGTGGATGTAAGGGTTATGTAAGCGGTGGGGTGGAGGTGGTGGTGGTGGTGGTGGTGGAGGTAGGGGTGGAGAGTTATGTAAGCGGAGCGGTACAGATGTGTGTTTTTTTTAAGTAAGCAGATAACGGCCGACAGAATGCTGGAAAGGCCTTGCCGGTCAGAAGTCACGTGACGTTAACGCCAAACGGAACACTTCATGGAATGCCACTGGCAATATGAGCCAATTCTTTACTGAAGAGATTTATTTAATGAAATTAACTCTCGGAATTCTATGCGCATTACATTATGTGAGGTAAGCAATGATGACACACTTTGTGATGATAACGAAAAACACCAACAGGCTGGAAACACAGAGCAAACGATAGTTGTGACAGCATAAAAGGAAATTAAGTTGAACTTCGAAAGATCGAAACTGTGATAGAGGACATGGAAGGTGCGAGGGGCACAGAACCGGCAGCTTGAGGCAGGAAAAACAAGGGGACGGAATGGCCAGCTAATGGTAACATTAAGAGGGTGTGGTGGGGAAACAAAGCCGATATGTTATTGCAGAATAAGGTAGGGTAGGAAAAAAACAGAACCAATGTTACGTGAGCATAATGTAAGGGCGGGAAAAACAGACCCCATGTTATGGCGGGTTAATGAGTGGATGGGGGGGAGGCATCGATATGTTATGGCAGGATAGAAGTGGGGGGGTAGGGCTAGATACGTCACCCGTTGTTTGTGAAGTGAGAGGGCCGGGCGAGGCGCTAACAGGCGGGCCAGGGTACATCACGGCGGGGAAGCACACAGGTCAGGTACAGACGGTGTCCAGGCGGGGAGGACCCAAGTGCTACCGAAGCCGGCGTCCGTGTTATGTTGGTATCAGCGTCAAGGTCGTATGGCTATCATCATTTCGTGAAGCTTCCCGCCCACAAGTTGTGGCTCGCAACGCGCCGCGTGGGACGCGAGTAGGTGCCGCGCGCAGTCTAGTCACAACAACCCGTATGTCCCGATAAGCCACCAAGCCACTCTCCCGGCAGAGGGCGCTCGTTCAACTAGCGAGCGCCCTCTGTGGGAGATCGCCATGACGCCTGCACGCTCTGACCGTTTACTAAACAGCAACAGCCAGGAGCCCGGAAGTTGAGAGCTCAGGAGGGCTGGACTCCACTTCGGAGTAATGGCTAACACGATTAGCCCCTCCGTGACCACTCACGCATAAGGCCGACCAACACCTTAGAGAAGAACCTCCCAGAACAATACTTGGTGTCGTTGCTTACGGGATCTGTCCTGATAAACAAAGGAAAGTGGAAGGCCACGCATGAAGTAACACTATCGGACAAGATAAACTGGACTGGCTTTGTTTCCTTTCTCTCTTTTCTACACCACTCAATACCTACACGCTCGCTTCGCTCTATGGTGAGCACCCCCTTTTCACCCCCGGTAAAAACAGTTATCACAGCTTAGATCATTTGAAGAGCAACGTTTCCTTTTCCCATTATAGTGGTTTGCACTTGAGGGTGGTCGGAGCCTGGGGTGGTGAGTGTGGGTGTTTCCCCAGGCCTGCGAGCACCGCGGCTCTCTCTCTGTCTCACCCTCTCTCCACGGTCTGGCTGAAGAACCCGATAATGGAAGCTAACGTGCCTCGTACTTCAAACAGACGTCGGTGCAGAGAAGTGGACTTCATCATATCCACTCACTATGCTTCAAACAACTCAAAAGTAAATTACAAAGGGTTTTATCAGATCGTTTTAACGCCTAGATCGTTTCGTTCGCAAAGCACACTGTGCATGAGCTTGACTGAAGTGGGAAAATCGCCTCGTTCCAGCATCATAATAGAAGCAGCTATGAGGCCAGTGGATCCTTTGGACTGTGGTGCGCGCGCTCAATTCAAGACCCAGAACCCACCGTGTTCAGATTTAAGTTTCAAAACTAGCTAATGATTATGTGATTTGCAGTTAGCTATGAACACAATTTAAGACAACGATAAAGATAATCTTGCCCGTAAGATCAAAACCTAGGTGACTGTGGAGAAGCTTCGTAAGTTGATCATTTCCTATTACGCACCGCGACTGAGAACCAAACCGGTGATCTATCGCTTTGAAAAAATACGAACAAAATATCCCGTCCAATCGACCCTCGAGTCACGTGGTTTTAATACTGGCACGTAGTGAAGGTAAAGACACATGTGTGACTGACGAATTGGCACTTACCGTTCTCAGCAACTAGAGTTTAGCAAGATGTCTCTCTCTAGCTGACAATATCTCAGCCACGGAGATTTTAACCAATTCTGATCATATGGCATCAATGGGAGAAGGAAGGGAAGAGCGGAGCCATATGCCCGGGGTAACCCTCTACCCTTTGCAGAGAAGGACGTGGGGTCTTTATCCTGCGACCACACAGACATGGCCACAGCGGGGCGCGAACCACCGATCCACAGGCCGGTAGGCTCTCAGGGGGGAAGGTGGGGGGGTGCTCAATGGGAGTGCTCTAACACACTTAGCTATCGGAGCGGCCCCTCAGCCACTGAAGCCTCGGGACAGCCAAGGACACGCGGACACGGATTAAGTATGTAAGTACGTACCGTTCTCGACCGAGGCCATTCTGTGGAGTATGGGGAGCCACATCATACACTGGGGGCCCGGGTCAGACATCAGCGTGTCCAGGAAGTCGTTCACGTGTAACTTCTTGGACTAGAAAAAAGTGGAAAAATTAAATTTTAGGCCAGTTTTGGGAACATGCACGCTAAATGTAGCCGCGTTCAATTTCGCGGAACAATGAAATGGGATTGTACCCGCATACCCCCGAAATGGCAAAGTCATAACGATAATTATAATACAGAGAATTATGAAACAAATACCCAATAAACCATAAATTCACAAAACGAAATCGTACATATGAGCCAGAGCTGCAATGTCATAATGCAACCGGGTACATGAACGTTATGAACGTAAGATGAATTCATGCCAACACCTCCGTACAGCGTCAAAGCCTAGAACTAAACGACGAGACGTCAGATCTAATGAGGGTCGCAGTACAATCAAGTTAGAAACTTCGGTATTCGAGCGCCATGACATGTTCACACTGCCATGAGGCCTGTTCAAACTGCCATTAGACCTGTTCACACTGCCATTAGACCTGTTCACACTGTTGTGGCCTGTCCACACTGTTGTGGCCTGTCCACACTGCCATGAGGTCTGTTCACACTGCCATGCGGCCTGTTCATACTGCCATGAGGCCTGTTCAAACTGCCATGAGGCCTGTACACACTGCCATTAGACCTGTTCAAACTGCCATGAGGCCTGTTCAAACTGCCATTAGACCTGTTCACACTGCCATTAGACCTGTTCACACTGTTGTGGCCTGTCCACACTGTTGTGGCCTGTCCACACTGCCATGAGGTCTGTTCACACTGCCATGCGGCCTGTTCATACTGCCATGAGGCCTGTTCAAACTGCCATGAGGCCTGTACACACTGCCATTAGACCTGTTCACACTGCCATGAGGCCTGTTCACACTGCCATGAGGCCTGTACACACTGCCATTAGACATGTTCACACTGCCATGAGGCCTGTTCACACTGCCATGAGGCCTGTTCACACTGCCATTAGACCTGTTCACACTGCCATGTGGCCTGTTCACACTGCCATGTGGCCTGTTCACACTGCCATGTGGCCTGTTCACACTGCCATGTGGCCTGTTCACACTGCCATGAGGCCTGTACACACTGCCAATAGACCTGTTCACACTGCCATTAGACCAGTCCACACTGTTGTGGCCTGTCCACACTGCCATGAGGCCTGTTCACACTGCCATGCGGCCTGTTCACACTGCCATGAGGCCTGTACACACTGCCAATAGACCTGTTCACACTGTTGTGGCCGGTCCACACTGTTGTGGCCTGTCCACACTGCCATGAGGCCTGTTCACACTGCCATGCGGCCTGTTCACACTGCCATGAGGCCTGTACACACTGCCAATAGACCTGTTCACACTGTTGTGGCCGGTCCACACTGTTGTGGCCTGTCCACACTGCCATGAGGCCTGTTCAAACTGCCATTAGACCTGTTCACACTGCCATTAGACCAGTTCACACTGTTGTGGCCGGTCCACACTGTTGTGGCCTGTCCACACTGCCATGAGGCCTGTTCACACTGCCATGAAGCCTGTTCATACTGCCATGAGGCCTGTTCAAACTGCCATGAGGCCTGTACACACTGCCATTAGACCTGTTCACACTGCCATGTGGCCTATTCACACTGCCATGTGGCCTGTTCACACTGCTGTGGCCTGTACACACTGCCATGAGGCCTGTTTACACTGCCATGGGCCTGTTCACACTGCATTAGACCTGTTCACACTGCCATGTGGCCTGTTCACACTGCTGTGGCCTGTTCACACTGCCATGGGCCTGTTCACACTGCCATGCGGCCTGTTCACACTGCCATTAGACCTGTTCACACTGCCATGTGGCCTGTTCACACTGCCATGTGGCCTGTTCACACTTCCATGGGCCTGTTCACACTGCCATGCGGCCTGTTCACACTGCCATTAGACCTGTTCACACTGCCATGAGGCCTGTTTACACTGCCATGAGGCCTGTTTACACTGCCATTAGACCTGTTCACACTGCCATGTGGCCTGTTCACACTGCCATGAGGCCTGTTCACACTGTTGTGGCCTGTTCACACTGCTATGAGGCCTGTTCACACTGCTGTGGCCTGTACACACTGCCATTAGACCTGTTCACACTGCCATGAGGCCTGTTCACACTGCCATGAGGCCTGTACACACTGCCATTAGACATGTTCACACTGCCATGAGGCCTGTTCACACTGCCATGAGGCCTGTTCACACTGCCATTAGACCTGTTCACACTGCCATGTGGCCTGTTCACACTGCCATATGGCCTGTTCACACTGCCATGTGGCTTGTTCACACTGCTGTGGCCTGTACACACTACCATGAGGCCTGTTTACACTGCCATGGGCCTGTTCACACTGCATTAGACCTGTTCACACTGCCATGTGGCATGTTCACACTGCCATGGGCCTGTTCACACTGCCATGCGGCCTGTTCACACTGCCATTAGACCTGTTCACACTGCCATGTGGCCTGTTCACACTGCCATGTGGCCTGTACACACTTCCATGGGCCTGTTCACACTGCCATGCGGCCTGTTCACACTGCCATTAGACCTGTTCACACTGCCATGAGGCCTGTTTACACTGCCATGAGGCCTGTTTACACTGCCATGTGGCCTGTTCACACTGCCATGAGGCCTGTTCACACTGTTGTGGCCTGTTCACACTGCCATGAGGCCTGTTCACACTGCTGTGGCCTGTTCACACTGCCATTAGACCTGTTCACACTGCCATGTGACCTGTTCACACTGCCATGCGGCGTGTTCACACTGCCATGCGGCCTGTTCACACTGCCATGCGGCCTGTTCACACAGCCATGAGGGGCCGGCGCGATAGCTCAGTTGGCTAGAGCGCTCGCATTGAGTGTTCTGGTCATCTGAGAGCCTAACGGCGCGTGGATCGATGGTTCGAGCCCTGCTGTGGCCATGTCTGTGTGATCGCAGGATAAAGATCCCATGTCTTTCTTTGTAAAGAGTAGGGGGTTACCCCCGGAGATATGGCTCCACTCTCCCTTCCTTCTCCCATTGACGTGATATGACCAAAAGTGGCTAAAGCGTCCTGAATAACCAACCAACCACACCCATGAGGCCTGTTCACACTGCCATGCGGCCTGTTCACACTGCCATGGGCCTGTTCACACTGCCATGGGCCTGTTCACACTGCCATGAGGCCTGTTCACACTGCCATGAGGCCTGTTCACACTGCCATGAGGCCTGTTCACACTGCTGTGGCCTGTTCACACTGCTGTGGCCTGTTCACACTGCCATGCGGCCTGTTCACACTGCTGTGGCCTGTTCACACTGCTGTGGCCTGTTCACACTGCCATACGGCCTGTTCACACTGCCATGAGGCCTGTTCCCACTGCCATGTGGCCTGTTCACACTGCCATGAGGCCTGTGTGTGTTCACACTGCCATAAGGCCTGTTCACACTGCTGAGGCCTGTTCACACTGCCATGAAGGCTGTTCACACTGCCATGCGGCCTGTTCACACTGCCATGCGACCTGTTCACACTGCCACGAGGCCTGTTCACACTGCACCGTCACCAAATATGCTTTTGTTTAACGGACATATGCTGTTTGTCACCGGTTCTCACGATTGTTAAATGTGTCTGCGTAGCGCCAAGAAGGGGCCCTATGACGTTATGAAACAGGCTCTGGCCGCCGTGTCGTTATGACACACAGTGCACTGACCGTGTCGAAACAAGCTCTGCCATGGGCCTGTTCACACTGCAATACGGCCTGTTCACACTGCCATACGGCCTGTTCACACTGCCATGAGGCCTGTTCACACTGCCATACGACCTGTTCACACCGTCATGAGGCCTGTTCACACTGCTACGTCACTAAATATGCTTTTGTTTAGCGGTCACCGGTTCTCACGGTGACACTGACCGTGTCGAAACAGGCTCTGCGGACTGACCGTGTCGAAACAAACTCTGCGGACTGACCGTGTCGAAACAGGCTCTGCGGATTGACCGTGTCGAAACAGGCTCTGCGGACTGACCGTGTCGGAACAGGCTCTGCGGACTGACCGTTTTGAAACAAGGTCTGCGGACTGACCGTGTTGAAACAAGCTCTGCGGACTGACCGTGTCGAAACAAGCTCTGCGGACTGACCGTGTTGAAACAAGCTCTGCGGACTGACCGTGTCGAAACAAGCTCTGCGGACTGACCGTGTTGAAACAAGGTCTGCGGACTGACCGTGTCGAAACAAGCTCTGCGGACTGACCGTGTTGAAACAAGCTCTGCGGACTGACCGTGTCGAAACAGGCTCTGCGGACTGACCGTGTCGAAACAGGCTCTGCGGACTGACCGTGTCGAAACAAGCTCTGCGGACTGACCGTGTCGAAACAGGCTCTGCGGACTGACATTGTCGAAACAGGCTCTGCGGAGTGACCGTGTCGAAACAGGCTCTGCGGACTGACCGTATCGAAACAAGCTCTGGCCGCCGTGTCGTTGTAGCCGAAAGAGGGCGCCTCGCAGACTGCGGAGGGCAGAGCCAGGACCTCTCGCAGGTAGTCCTCAAACTTGGGGCGAATCAACATCCCGCTCGAGTCGGAAATCTGCGTGAAGATATCTGGAGAAAACACACAGCACTGGTTAACTAATGGGCCCGCCAACAACACACAAGTTTTTGTAAACAACAAACGGCGAAACAGGCATGTTATCTAGACTATAAGGACGTCAGACTAAACATACAAAGTGTATACATAGGTCTACGTAAGGCCTCTATATCTACTGAATGCATCGTATATCACGACGCCAAATACTATGGTGGATGGTGGATAATTCATAACGTAACCTTAAAAGATCATCTCCCTTCTACGGAACGGGTCACAGACGCAGGACACTTGTCCATGTGGTAAGCTCTGACACGCTTCGGAGGAGAACATATTGTAAAATAGTCGTTCACCGAGTAGCACGCGACCGCCCCCCCCCCCCTCCCCCTTACCATCTGGCCATACTGGCTGCAATGTCACGAATGGTCTATCCGATCAACAGGCAATCGTTCTGGCGATATTACATCAAGTAGTTGTCGTATTTCTCATAACGCGACCGACCCGGGTTCGACAATGAAACCACATAGTTGATTCAAGGGCATTTTTTGTACATTTCTTCCCCCATTTCATCATCGGGAGAGGCCCATTCTGGCTCACCTTACCCCATATGCACAAACATGTGGCATAAAAAACATGCTTATATAAATCCCGACATAATAATTGTATGACTTGACGCACGGGGAACTGTTCATGTGATAAACAGGTCTTTATGGAGATATATCATATACTATGATTTACATCAGCCATGCAATATTACGTTGGGTTGCTAAAAATCGTATTCTCCAACCGACTTTCTTCCATCTTTCCCACAACACAAGGATCAATGCCACACTACAGGAGGCCACTCCAGATAGCAGGACATCAAATTTCAATTTAAATGGTCTACGGGCTGAAAATAGCCTGCGTACGAGCCCGTTTGGGGCCGAGGCGAGAGTGTGAGGTCGATAGCAGAAGTGACGGTCAAGGCTGAGACTCAATTGGAGAGAAAGCAAAGAGACCTGCCGCGTTAGTAAACAGGTCATGCTTATCTGGTTTATACAGAGCAAGGTCACCCCCTGAAGTCAGCACAACGGTTGGCAACGGCCTACTTCAAAGGCACTTTAGCTGGGGACTCCCTCCCCCGTGCCCCGACTTCACACTAGCTGCCTACGGCTCGCCGCTGGTTCATCCATTGATGTACATATATATACACATATATATCTGTATGGGGACAAAATGGTGACCTGGAGGGGGGCGGCTCTCAACAAAATTGCGACCTGGGGATCCAACAATTTGTTTACGCCCGGGGGGGGGGGGGAGGGGCCGGAGGGTCCACGCCGCCTCAGATAGCGTTCTTCTTCAAAAAGGAGGAGGGGGGGGGGGGGGTCCACGCCTCTGATGGCCTAAATTTTGCATTAAAAAGCGGCATTCCTCCTCAAAAAATGGATCCGCCCTCGTATATTTATATCTATTAGGGAAGAACAGAGACATCTTCCAATATGAACTTCTTCCCTCCGACATTATTTCTAATCAACCCTTCGCAATACCACGTCCATTGTCGTTATTTTCCATAATATATATTGCATAATTAAATCCGATTATATATTAGACACACAGTGACGTGCACGTTGTGTGGACCACTCACATCGCAGCTTGTCCATCAGCTTCCCTGAGCACATGGTTGACAGCGCCACCTTGATGGAGAAGACACGCATCAGGCCTCGCCCTTCCCTAGGAGACAACCACAACACGCAGCCAACATTAGCACTGAAACACGTGGTCATAGCAGAGATTACGTAAGGTACTAGCATCCGGCCTCGCCCTTCCCTAGGAAGACAACCACAACACGCGGCCAACATTAGCACTGGAACACGTGGTCATAGCAGAGATTACGTAAGGTACTAGCATCCGGCCTCGCCCTTCCCTAGGAAGACAACCACAACACGCGGCCAACATTAGCACTGGAACACGTGGTCATAGCAGAGATTACGTAAGGTACTAGCATCCGGCCTCGCCCTTCCCTAGGAAGACAACCACAACACGCGGCCAACATTAGCACTGGAACACGTGGTCATAGCAGAGATTACGTAAGGTACTAGCATCCGGCCTCGCCCTTCCCTAGGAAGACAACCACAACACGCGGCCAACATTAGCACTGGAACACGTGGTCATAGCAGAGATTACGTAAGGTACTAGCATCCGGCCTCGCCCTTCCCTAGGAAGACAACCACGACACGCGGCCAACATTAGCACTGGAACACGTGGTCATAGCAGAGATTACGTAAGGTACTAGCATCCGGCCTCGCCCTTCCCTAGGAAGACAACCACAACACGCGGCCAACATTAGCACTGGAACACGTGGTCATAGCAGAGATTACGTAAGGTACTAGCATCCGGCCTCGCCCTTCCCTAGGAGACAACCACAACACGCGGCCAACATTAGCACTGGAACACGTGGTCATAGCAGAGATTACGTAAGGTACTAGCATCCGGCCTCGCCCTTCCTTAGGAAGACAACCACGACACGCGGCCAACATTAGCACTGGAACACGTGGTCATAGCAGAGATTACGTAAGGTACTAGCATCCGGCCTCGCCCTTCCCTAGGAAGACAACCACAACACGCGGCCAACATTAGCACTGGAACACGTGGTCATAGCAGAGATTACGTAAGGTACTAGCATCCGGCCTCGCCCTTCCCTAGGAAGACAACCACAACACGCGGCCAATATTAGCACTGGAACACGTGGTCATAGCAGAGATTACGTAAGGTACTAGCATCCGGCCTCGCCCTTCCCTAGGAAGACAACCACGACACGCGGCCAACATTAGCACTGGAACACGTGGTCATAGCAGAGATTACGTAAGGTACTAGCATCCGGCCTCGCCCTTCCCTAGGAAGACAACCACAACACGCGGCCAACATTAGCACTGGAACACGTGGTCATAGCAGAGATTATGTAAGGTACTAGCATCCGGCCTCGCCCTTCCCTAGGAAGACAACCACAACACGCGGCCAACATTAGCACTGGAACACGTGGTCATAGCAGAGATTACGTAAGGTACTAGCATCCGGCCTCGCCCTTCCCTAGGAAGACAACCACAACACGCGGCCAACATTAGCACTGGAACACGTGGTCATAGCAGAGATTACGTAAGGTACTAGCATCCGGCCTCGCCCTTCCCTAGGAAGACAACCACAACACGCGGCCAACATTAGTACTGGAACACGTGGTCATAGCAGAGATTACGTAAGGTACTAGCATCCGGCCTCGCCCTTCCCTAGGAAGACAACCACGACACGCGGCCAACATTAGCACTGGAACACGTGGTCATAGCAGAGATTATGTAATGTACTATACGATCTATGGTAATAGCAGCAGTAGTAGTTGTTGTATCAGTGATAGAAGCTGGAGTTGTTACATTAGTAGCACATATAAGACTTCAGAGATCAAGTACTGATGTGCAACATAACGTAGTTATGTACTATAATGACATATACTATATGCATTATACTTGCACCAAAAACACCAAATATACGAAATGTAGAATAATGAGAGATGTAGAAGTAATATTATCCGGTAACGTAGCCATCTCAGTACCAACGGTAGTAACAATAGAACTTACAATATCATAATACTAGTGGTAGCAGTTGCAGTGGTAGCAGTAAGACTAGTGTTATAGCAGGACAGTGTAGTAGCAACAGAAGTAACATTATCAGTAGCTGTACTAGTGGTAGCAGTAACACTAGTAATAGTAACACTATCAGTAGCTGTACTAGTGGTAGCAGTAACACTAGTAATAGTAACACTATCAGTAGCTGTACTAGTGGTAGCAGTAACACTAGTAATAGTAACACTATCAGTAGCCGCCGTTATGGTAGCAGTCTCAGTAACACTGACAGACTACAGTAGCGGTAGTGGTATCAGTCTCAGTAACACTGGCAGACTACAGTAGCGGTAGTGGTAGCAGTCTCAGTAACACTGACAGACTACAGTAGCGGTAGTGGTAGCAGTCTCAGTAACACTGACAGAATACAGTAGCGGCAGTGGTAGCAGTCTCAGTAACACTGACAGACTACAGTAGCGGTAGTGGTATCAGTCTCAGTAACACTGACAGACTACAGTAGCGGTAGTGGTAGCAGTCTCAGTAACACTGACAGAATACAGTAGCGGTAATGGTAGCAGTCTCAGTAACACTGACAGACTACAGTAGCGGTAGTGGTATCAGTCTCAGTAACACTGACAGACTACAGTAGCGGTAGTGGTAGCAGTCTCAGTAACACTGACAGACTACAGTAGCGGTAATGGTAGCAGTCTCAGTAACACTGACAGACTACAGTAGCGGTAGTGGTATCAGTCTCAGTAACACTGACAGACTACAGTAGCGGTAGTGGTAGCAGTCTCAGTAACACTGACAGAATACAGTAGCGGCAGTGGTAGCAGTCTCAGTAACACTGACAGAATACAGTAGCGGTAGTGGTAGCAGTCTCAGTAACACTGACAGAATACAGTAGCGGTAGTGGTAGCAGTCTCAGTAACACAGACAGACTGCAGTAGCGGTAGTGGTATCAGTCTCAGTAACACTGACAGACTACAGTAGCGGTAGTGGTAGCAGTCTCAGTAACACTGACAGACTACAGTAGCGGTAGTGGTAGCAGTCTCAGTAACACTGACAGACTACAGTAGCGGTAGTGGTATCAGTCTCAGTAACACTGACAGAATACAGTAGCGGTAGTGGTAGCAGTCTCAGTAACACTGACAGACTACAGTAGCGGTAGTGGTATCAGTCTCAGTAACACTGACAGACTACAGTAGCGGTAGTGGTAGCAGTCTCAGTAACACTGACAGACTACAGTAGCGGTAGTGGTATCAGTCTCAGTAACACTGACAGAATACAGTAGCGGTAGTGGTAGCAGTCTCAGTAACACAGACAGACTGCAGTAGCGGTAGTGGTATCAGTCTCAGTAACACTGACAGACTACAGTAGCGGTAGTGGTAGCAGTCTCAGTAACACTGACAGACTACAGTAGCGGTAGTGGTAGCAGTCTCAGTAACACTGACAGACTACAGTAGCGGTAGTGGTATCAGTCTCAGTAACACTGACAGAATACAGTAGCGGTAGTGGTAGCAGTCTCAGTAACACTGACAGACTACAGTAGCGGTAGTGGTAGCAGTCTCAGTAACACTGACAGAATACAGTAGCGGTAGTGGTAGCAGTCTCAGTAACACTGACAGAATACAGTAGCGGTAGTGGTAGCAGTCTCAGTAACACAGACAGACTGCAGTAGCGGTAGTGGTAGCAGTCTCAGTAGCACTGACAGACTACAGTAGCGGCAGTGGTAGCAGTCTCAGAAACACTGAGAGACTACAGTAGCGGTAGTGGTAGCAGTCGCAGTAACACTGACAGACTACAGTAGCGGTAGTGGTAGCAGTCTCAGTAACACTGACAGACTACAGTAGCGGTAGTGGTAGCAGTCTCAGTAACACTGACAGACTACAGTAGCGGTAGTGGTAGCAGTCTCAGTAACACTGACAGACTACAGTAGCGGTAGTGGTAGCAGTCTCAGTAACACTGACAGACTACAGTAGCGGTAGTGGTAGCAGTCTCAGTAACACTGACAGACTACAGTAGCGGTAGTGGTAGCAGTCTCAGTAACACTGACAGACTACAGTAGCGGTAATGGTAGCAGTCTCAGTAACACTGACAGAATACAGTAGCGGTAGTGGTATCAGTCTCAGTAACACTGACAGACTACAGTAGCGGTAGTGGTAGCAGTCTCAGTAACACTGACAGACTACAGTAGCGGTAGTGGTAGCAGTCTCAGTAACACTGACAGACTACAGTAGCGGTAATGGTAGCAGTCTCAGTAACACTGACAGAATACAGTAGCGGTAGTGGTAGCAGTCTCAGTAACACTGACAGACTACAGTAGCGGTAGTGGTAGCAGTCTCAGTAACACTGACAGACTACAGTAGCGGTAATGGTAGCAGTCTCAGTAACACTGACAGAATACAGTAGCGGTAGTGGTAGCAGTCTCAGTAACACTGACAGAATACAGTAGCGGTAGTGGTATCAGTCTCAGTAACACAGACAGACTGCAGTAGCGGTAGTGGTAGCAGTCTCAGTAGCACTGACAGACTACAGTAGCGGCAGTGGTAGCAGTCTCAGAAACACTGAGAGACTACAGTAGCGGTAGTGGTAGCAGTCTCAGTAACACTGACAGACTACAGTAGCGGTAGTGGTAGCAGTCTCAGTAACACTGACAGACTACAGTAGCGGCAGTGGTAGCAGTCTCAGTAACACTGACAGACTACAGTAGCGGTAGTGGTAGCAGTCTCAGTAACACTGACAGACTACAGTAGCGGTAGTGGTAGCAGTCTCAGTAACACTGACAGACTACAGTAGCGGTAGTGGTAGCAGTCTCAGTAACACTGACAGACTACAGTAGCGGTAGTGGTAGCAGTCTCAGTAACACTGACAGAATACAGTAGCGGTAGTGGTATCAGTCTCAGTAACACTGACAGACTACAGTAGCGGTAGTGGTAGCAGTCTCAGTAACACTGACAGACTACAGTAGCGGTAGTGGTAGCAGTCTCAGTAACACTGACAGACTACAGTAGCGGTAATGGTAGCAGTCTCAGTAACACTGACAGAATACAGTAGCGGTAGTGGTAGCAGTCTCAGTAACACTGACAGACTACAGTAGCGGTAGTGGTAGCAGTCTCAGTAACACTGACAGACTACAGTAGCGGTAATGGTAGCAGTCTCAGTAACACTGACAGAATACAGTAGCGGTAGTGGTAGCAGTCTCAGTAACACTGACAGAATACAGTAGCGGTAGTGGTATCAGTCTCAGTAACACAGACAGACTGCAGTAGCGGTAGTGGTAGCAGTCTCAGTAGCACTGACAGACTACAGTAGCGGCAGTGGTAGCAGTCTCAGAAACACTGAGAGACTACAGTAGCGGTAGTGGTAGCAGTCTCAGTAACACTGACAGACTACAGTAGCGGTAGTGGTAGCAGTCTCAGTAACACTGACAGACTACAGTAGCGGTAGTGGTAGCAGTCTCAGTAACACTGACAGACTACAGTAGCGGTAGTGGTAGCAGTCTCAGTAACACTGACAGACTACAGTAGCGGTAGTGGTAGCAGTCTCAGTAACACTGACAGACTACAGTAGCGGTAGTGGTAGCAGTCTCAGTAACACTGACAGACTACAGTAGCGGTAGTGGTCGCAGTCTCAGTAACACTGACAGACTACAGTAGCGGCAGTGGTAGCAGTCTCAGTTACACTGACAGACTACAGTAGCGGTAGTGGTAGCAGTCTCAGTAACACAGACAGACTGCAGTAGCGGTAGTGGTAGCAGTCTCAGTAACACTGACAGACTACAGTAGCGGTAGTGGTAGCAGTCTCAGTAACACAGACAGACTACAGTAACGGTAGTGGTAGCAGTCTCAGTAACACTGACAGACTACAGTAGCGGCAGTGGTAGCAGTCTCAGTAACACTGACAGACTACAGTAGCGGCAGTGGTAGCAGTCTCAGTAACACTGACAGACTACAGTAGCGGCAGTGGTAGCAGTCTCAGTAACACTGACAGACTACAGTAGCGGCAGTGGTAGCAGTCTCAGTAACACTGACAGACTACAGTAGCGGCAGTGGTAGCAGTCTCAGTAACACTGACAGACTACAGTAGCGGTAGTGGTAGCAGTCTCAGTAACACTGACAGACTACAGTAGCGGTAGTGGTAGCAGTCTCAGTAACACTGACAGACTACAGTAGCGGTAGTGGTAGCAGTCTCAGTAACACTGACAGACTACAGTAGCGGTAGTGGTAGCAGTCTCAGTAACACTGACAGACTACAGTAACGGTAGTGGTAGCAGTCTCAGTAACACAGACAGACTACAGTAACGGTAGTGGTAGCAGTCTCAGTAACACTGACAGACTACAGTAGCGGCAGTGGTAGCAGTACCACCACCAGACAGTAACACCACCAGCGGCACGGGGACTCACGGGTCGTAGGCGGTGGTGAGGAAGTTGTGCAGGAGCGCGACGCTCTGCTCGGCCTCTATCTGAGAGGAGGTGGGCAGCCGCTTGTTGAGCTGGAAGAACAGCGTGGCCAGCAGCGCCTCCAGGCGGGCGACCGGCACCTCGACGGCGTGATCCAGGGAGTTCAGGCCGTTCTCACGGAACGCTTCGATGATGTTCCAGATGTCCACCAAGTATACTGCACGAAACAAACCACATGTCTAGTTTCAACTATTTCATTATTAAAGTATTGGTCCAATTTGCGAATTCGAAGATGCGTTGCTCAATAAGTCAGAAGAAGTGTGAATATATCGCGATAAAACGATTGGACAAACCAGAAATATAGCTACCAATCAAGAATAGTCAATAATCTTTGTGTAACCTATACCGTAGCCTTGGATATCTTATGTATTATTTACTGAAGCAAAATGATGGCCATGCCTGTGGAAATGGCATGACATAACAAAGCACACCTCCGCCATGGCGGTGACCAAGGGTACAGGAAGAAAACATCTTCCCTTGTCTGACAGCTAATTGAAAGAATTGATTTATTATCAAGGTGTGAAAAATATTATACACAGGAGACGCAAAAAATGATGAAAGCCCGATAAGCATTAACGGAATGACCAAGAGGAAGAAAAATGGTTCTTGGTTATCTGGTTCCAATCCCGCCTAACGGAGCTGTGTGGGTGGGTGTGTGGGGGTGGGGGGGGGGGCAGATAAGGAGGGAGTCGCTATCAGGACTTGGCACCCTGGAGGGTAACGGGGGTGATTATTGCGGAGTCGACGGCGGGTGGCGGAGCAAGGAGCAGCCTTTATCAGAGCCACAAGTTGTCTGTACCATCTAGGAGTAGGCGCTGAGTACAGACACCTGTTGGGAGACTTTCACACCAGAGCTGGAGCCGGTCCAAACAGAAAACAGGAAACATGGAGGATAGAGCAACTGTGATAGTTTAAACTACATTTCTTGGATAATACAACAGAGAAGCACTTGTAAAACGAGACATTCTAAAATGAGGAAGCTGAAAATGAGGCTTGATAACGGCTATTGCAGGGACTTTCGCGCCGCTTTCAGGCCGCCTTCGAACGGTTACGCCACATGGGACAGAAGTTTATGGTTACTCACGATTGGTCCTTTTCTGCATAAACCGCAGTTTGCACGCCGCTCTATACGTTGCAAAGCGAATGACGTCATAATTCTGCGCTCCTGTTGAGAGAAAAAGAAAAAACGTTAAAACGGAAATCGTTTCAGTTTTAGCAATTTGTCCATTGTGTTAGGTGCGGCGTAGATGCCACCATCAGACCACGTGTTACACAAAAAGACAATCCGCCGAGCATCGATTAGCGTAAAACTGGCCCATTATCGTACGACGTGATACCTTCAACAGCTTCCTGTCAGCAACATACGAAGAGGTCCATAAATCAAAGAGAGCCATAAACGAAAACGTGACTGCCCCGGTATCTGTAGGCTATCGGAATAACATCGTAAACATGGGCGATAAAAGGGGCAGGTGCGCAGGGATGACGTCACTTTCAGAATTGAGTAGTCAGCCAATACGGTGTTATCGCCCAGGCGAGTGATGATCCGATTGACCTTGCGCAGGTTCGAGTGACCGTCGCATGAGGGCGCGGCGGACCGGAAGTCATGAGTCTATTAATAGGCCTATTATTCCCCATGAGTTCACCACGATCATGATATTTGTTAGTTACGTCTATGTTTGGTTTCGAATTGTGAATCAAAGTAGAACATGACAAGCAGCAACCATACGAAAACATATAGCAAAAATATAAGCAAATAACATGTAATAGTACAGCATAAGTCCGCTCTCGTTGGCACAGCCAAGGTCACACGACATCGGACGCAGTACGCTAGCACGTGTAGCGTACGAACCAATAATTTCAGCGATTCCGTCACTTGCAGACCACTCGCAATTTAGTTGTCTAAATTAGTTTTGTTTCTTGCACTGTAAACCAATCTTACTTATCTCACGAAATATATTCGTTGGCATATTTGGTGATCAGAAGAATATGTCCGCAATCTTACTTTTTCTGTTGGCATATTTAGTGACCAGAAGAATATGTCCGCAATCTTGCTCATTTCTTCGGCATAGTTTGGGATCAGAATAATATGTCAGCAATCTTACTCATTTCTCCGGTATAATTTGTGATCAGAATAATATGTCAGCAATCTTGCTCATTTCTTTGGCATAGTTTGGGATCAGAATCATATGTCAGCAATCTTGCTCATTTCTCCGGCATAGTTTGTGATCAGAATAATATGTCAGCAATCTTACTCAATTCGGTGGCGAATTGCTTTTTCTCCACCAGGTGGCGCGCCGTGTTACTCGTGCTCTCCTCCTCATTCCGGTTGTCCTCCGCTGACCCCAGGTGACCTGCAACAAGGTCAAAACAAAGACAATGCAGTGAAAAGGACATTACCAGGACTGACGGCAAGTAGTTCCTACAACAGAACGGATATCAACCAGTCCGATACAAAATCAACTCAGATTTGGCTGCTCACAGCATTTTTCAACGAAGATTGATTTATAACATCACGGTCTGACTAGTGTAAAAATGTCATGTGCACATCATCTGTCGTGTCGATGTAAGGGAGGGGGGATAGCCCCTCTGAATGGCGAATCCCCAAGAATTAGTAAGAGCAATATCGAATCTCCAAGATTAGGACATCTTAAAACTGGGCGCGAAAAAGAAACGCATTAAACAGCTGATGGCGAATCTCCACGAATTCCTGGGTGCCAATCGCGGAGATCGCAAAAAGTCCCCCCCCCCCTGTCGCTGTACCGTGGGGATATTGTCAGCGTGGGAAATCTTAGCTACTATTAACCCCGTGGGTCGCCACACCATAGATGAATCGCAACAGCCGTTACAACAACTACAATTTCGCATGAGAATGGACATTCTCATTGCTATGGTGTATATTGTGCACAACAAACATCCCAATTTCTTTCCTTTGCATGTGCCACAGAAGCTGGGTCATGTTTGCCTTTCCCATCCGTCTCCTTCTCAACCAATTTCCCCCCCCCCCCCACCCACAAAAAAATTCTTTTTTTGTCCCAGGAAACAAGAAAAATAGCTTGGGCTCGAGGTGCCGGCGGCGACAGGTCATCATTTATAGACTTAAAAGGAAGATCCAAGGCAAATAGTCCGCAGAAGTGCCGAGGAAACGTGGCCGACACCCAGACACATACACATACACACGCGGTAGGGGGTAAATCCCGTTGCCGTGGTGATTAATTCCAGCGTTGCCTCCCAACGCCTGCAGCCCCTTCCCAGAGATTGATGACAGAGTGGAGTCCGGGGTAATCCACAGGACAACTTGGCACTCGGGACGGGGTTGCAACCACGGACTTCATCCAACGGCCTAAACCCGCACTGCCCCTCCCCCTCTCTGTGTGTATCGAGCGCCTCTGCCCTATCCATACAGCCATATAGCAGTGTGGTGGGTAGTCACCACCAGCCCACCCCCGTTGCCGCCTCTGCCCCATCCACACAGCCAAATAGCAGTGTGGTGGGTAGTCACCACCAGCCCACCCCCGTTGCCGCCTCTGCCCCATCCACACAGCCAAATAGCAGTGTGGTGGGTAGTCACCACCAGCCCACCCCCGTTGCCGCCTCTGCCCCATCCACACAGCCAAATAGCAGTGTGGTGGGTACAGGCTCCTCCACCCTACCACCACACCCCCACACCCCCCAACCCCCCACACCCCTCGTTGCTGCCAATGCTACGACGCCGACTTATTTCGCTTCATCCAGGCAATTTCCCTCTCAGCGCACGTAATGCCAACATATGAGTCAGGAACTCCATGCCGGACGTCGGGGTAAACTGCCATCGTCGGGACCAATGTCGACATCGGCATTGAATTATACCCCAGCGGGAGAGGGGACTGGGTGGGGAGCGACGGGGTGGTAGTATTTAAAGAACCTCTGCATAAGTCATGACATCAAAGGCAAGTGTCAATTTGGCAGGAAATTCCTCCATGTATGCACACAAGCAAAAATCAACCCCAAGATGTCCTGATTCGAAATTACTCCCTGATTGAAAATGGCGATATAAACACGCGTAAAGCCACACACAGGCCACGTACAGTGAATCCACCCCAAAACGCAACCCGCCCTGAGCACAATTTTATCAATATTCGGCGTTTCTTCCAGATTTCAATATGGTTTTATCCCGTACTAAAACCTTGATAACCATAAAACCGATGTGCACCGAATATATCGGTCTGTCCAAAACCCATGCATCGTATGGAGATTTTACTACACAGCTGGCCGCTTTGACTGCCAACCGCGTTGGTCACATGAGAGCCCCTAATGGGACGAGGACCGGTGGTTCCCGCCCCGCTGTGGCCATGTCTGTGTGGTCGCACGATAAAGATCCCATGTCCTTCGTCGCAAAGAGTAGTGAGTTACCATGGGGACACGGCGCCGCTCTTCCCTTGCTTCTCCCATTGACGCCATATAACCAGAATTGGTTCAAGCGTCATGAATATATACAACCAAACATTTTCACCCAGGGCCGATCGCTTCACCGCGCTACATCTCAGATACCGGAAGATATAATGTAAGCGTTGACATAATGGGGTACACATGGGTACTGTATAAAGGCCTGCGAAATAAATACTTAAGGTATGCTTCTAATTGCACAAGGTAAACATTTTTAAATATACTGAAAGCAGAGAATCATGTTGTTAAGCTAGAAGAACTGAAAGACTTCATCCACCAAGCAATAAATCTCCGTGATAGGTTTTCACAACGCTGTTTCCATAATTAAGTTAATGGTGTTAATATCGTAATCATACCAGAACGGAATAAACCTTTTATATGGCCACAAATAGGAAAAGACACTAAATATTCCTATTGCATTATTGAAGAAGAAATCATCAAATCAACATCCCGATCCATGGGGAAATGAACAACCTTATCCACGCGGTATATCGTCACCGTTAGTTGCTCTTGTGTTAAGTGGATGGCGTGCCGGGAAGCCACGACACATGACGACACACACAATGCGCTGACAACCTTGGCCTAGAGCCTATGTGGCCTCGATCTTTATAGGATAATGGCAGCCAATGTACAGCGATCCACAAAAAGTTATATGATAAAGGCAGCCAATGTACAGCGGTCCACAAAAGGTTACATGATAAGGGCAGCCAATGTACAGCGATCCACAAAAGGTTATATGATAAGGGCAGCCAATGTACAGCGGTCCACAAAAGGTTACATGATAAGGGCAGCCAATGTACAGCGGTCCACAAAAGGTTATATGATAAGGGCAGTCAATGTACAGGGGTCCACAAAAGGTTATATGATAAGGGCAGCCAATGTGCAGCGGTCCACAAAAGGTTATATGATAAGGGCAGCCAATGTACAGCGGTCCACAAAAGATTATATGATAAGGGCAGCCAATGTACAGCGGTCCACAAAAGGTTATATGATAAGGGCAGCCAATGTACAGCGGTCCACAAAATGTTATATGACAAGGGCAGCCAATGTACAGCGATCCACAAAAGGTTATATGATAAAGGCTGCCAATGTACAGCGATCCACAAAAGGTTATATGATAAGGGCAGCCAATGTACAGCGGTCCACAAAAGGTTACATGATAAGGGCAGCCAATGTACAGCGGTCCACAAAAGGTTCTATGATAAGGGCAGTCAATGTACAGCGGTCCACAAAAGGTTACATGATAAGGGCAGCCAATGTACAGCGGTCCACAAAAGGTTATATGATAAGGGCAGCCAATGTACAGCGGTCCACAAAAGGTTATATGATAAGGGCAGCCAATGTACAGCGATCCACAAAAGGTTATATGATAAGGGCAGCCAATGTACAGTGATCCACAAAAGGTTATATGATAAGGGCAGCCAATGTACAGCGGTCCACAAAAGGTTATATGATAAGGGCAGCCAATGTACAGCGATCCACAAAAGGTTATATGATAAGGGCAGCCAATGTACAGCGGTCCACAAAAGGTTATATGATAAGGGCAGCCAATGTACAGCGGTCCACAAAAGATTATATGATAAGGGCAGCCAATGTACAGCGGTCCACAAAAGGTTATATGATAAGGGCAGCCAATGTACAGCGGTCCACAAAATGTTATATGACAAGGGCAGCCAATGTACAGCGGTCCACAAAAGGTTATATGATAAGGGCAGCCAATGTACAGCGGTCCACAAAAGGTTATATGATAAGGGCAGCCAATGTACAGCGGTCCACAAAAGGTTATATGATAAGGGCAGCCAATGTACAGCGGTCCACAAAAGGTTATATGATAAGGGCAGCCAATGTACAGCGGTCCACAAAAGGTTATATGATAAGGGCAGAAAATGTACAGCGGTCCACAAAAGGTTATATAATAAGGGCAGCCAATGTACAGCGGTCCACAAAAGGCCGGGAAGCGACGTTGTTTGTGAGACGCCCATGATGATGTCCTTGGCAACAACGGACGTTGATCCAGGCTGGGTTTATAAAACATTGAGGATGAGTGGACCGTACCTAATGTCTCACAGATTCTTCCGATATTGTCATGAAAGGGGTTGTATATGACCAGCTTTCATGTAGGTGTCACTGGTGGCTCTTTTCGTGCATCCAATGTATCATAATATATAATTTGGAAAAAAACCTCGAGTGAGAAAACAAACATGTGTAAACATGCAGGTATATGAAAGGAAGGTATTGGTAGAAACATTTAGAATCTGGCAGTTTGCGTTTGGACGCTGAATAATCGCACCGGAAGTACCTCCACCCCTTGCCACTGATGAGTCGTAACACATGCTATGACGATGCCATGACACAGGTGACTAGGTCGTCTAGGAGACGACCTAGACTAAAGTGCTAGACGGATCGAGGCTCACCTTGATATGGGTTACGCCGCCCTGGCGGCCATCGATGACCTATCCCAGACTGCATTGCGCACTTCCGACTTTGCGATTCCTCGCTAATGTCATTCAACCAGAACCATAAACAAATGAGCGACAAATCCGTACGTATGCCCGCGATGCATCATGGGAAGGACGTGAAGAAGACAACATGACGTGTCACATGATATATGGGCCAGGCAGCCGGCGTTTCTCGCGAGATCAATGGCGTGTTTTGCTGCAGTGGCGGTGGGGGCGCGGTAACGAGGACGTTTGTATCACGATGAGAACACATGAAGACGGCCAGCGGCTGTATTATATCCCCATTCCAATGGGGTAGGGGGGGGGGGCAGAGACAAGACGGCGGCGTGTCGGCGGATCGGGGTCCAGTATAGCCGAGGCGGCCGGTGACAGGGATAGACGCGGGGAGAGGCGGGAAGCAATCAATACTTCAGGTGGGGAGGCGACGCCCCCCGGGAATTGACTGTAAGGGGAGACGGTATTTATAAGCGTCTGTATAGAGGAGGAGGGGGTGGGTTGGTGGGTGGGTGGTTGTGAAGGTTTGGGGGAGGAGCATTCTCCGGTGGTGGATAGTAGGGGTAGGGGCAATATCCACGGAAGAGAGAGAGACAGAATGCGGGGGTGGATACGAGTTGTTAATCGCTGTACAGCGTTTATGAAAATAACTACAGAGCATCAATTAACGTCCCTGGAAAAGCAGTAATCCCCGGCCCAGATTGACCAGCAGCAGTCGGCCGAGGTAGGGTCTTCGTATCTGGCGCGCGCTGCATCCGCGTACCTCGTGCAGGGACGGATCCGTTTTAAGAAAATCAGAAGATGATGACACAAACATCTTGCTTCTCAGATCATTTCAACTAATATGGCATCATGCTGACGCCATATTCAAACTCCAACCTGGTCAGTGGGCCATCAAACACAATAATACACAAACAGCCACTGGCCGGCCTGTCTAAACTGTCCCCCACCCACCTCGCCCTCTCATCTCTCACTCGCTGTCCACCTCTCGCGCTGCCTAGTCTGACTCTCCCTCAGCCTCACTCAATCTCCATCCATCCATTCTACCCCATCTCACCCTCAAAAACAAAGTACCTTTTCACCTCCCCAACCTATTTACCCCATTTCGACAAGCATAGCCCTAGCTCCCCGCCAGTCACATCGACTCCATCACCACATGGACAGTACGCTTGGTGCCACTCCAGCGTCCTCTCCAGGCCCCTAGTCATCCCTTTCCCCCGTGACACCGCCACCCCGGGTCTACCAGAGCCATGGCGCTGGTCAATACATGCCGTGGTACTGCTCTATAGATCGGCCCGCCTACGTCTCTCAGCCTGGTCCAGCCACTGCTCTCTATAGCCCAACCGGCGAAGCTTTTATCCCATGTCAGATAACACATAGATATGACGGCGGGAACGGAAGGCCCCGAGGTCATGTGCTAACTACAAACCCTACGCCCCGTATGGCTTCTGGAAATAATATACGTTTCATTGATAGAGTAAAGAGGACAATGTTGTTGGTTTTTTGTGTGTTTTTTCTTATATATTATTTATTTCTATAATAGTACAAAGATAATTACAATATTAAACATAGTCCACAGGGGAAAACGCGTGGCGTGAAGTTTATAATAAATAGTAAGTAATAAGTAGTATTTAGGATTCTGCAAAAAGCACCTCGAGTGGTTTCCATTTCCGCTTTAAAATCTGTTCAGATAAATGTTGCTGATGTTTTACTTTAAAACGTTCTACCACGTAATAATACCTTATGGCGTTCTACATTCCACTTACATGCGGTATACGCTGAGCCCATTTGCATATATATTTATACTTTTTGACAATTATCAAGATGTTTACAAGTGGACCACAATTTGGTAAAATAGCCCCTAACATCAGAGATTTTAAAGAAATAAAGGTGCTGCCATAATATTCGGTGTTCTCGTCAGGTAAATGTTGCAAGTCTTCCAAACAATGGTTTTACTATTTGGCAGTGGTAAAAAAAGTGTTCAAGAGTTTCTAAGTCATTATGACAAAATCCACATCTATCCGAACGTACAATTTTACACATATATAAATACTGATTTGCAACACAAGTTTTATGAAGCATTGCAAATTGAAAATCGTTTCGTCTACAGTAGCGGTAAGAGGTAGTTTATAAAGTCTACGCCATTCACCCCTTGCAATATTTACATCTAAACGTTTTGCCCACTTCTCTTCATTATTATAATTGACATCCAGCGCATTAACTAGCGAATGATAAATGTTGCTACACAGGCGCTTTAACCCCATTAAGTGATCTGTGTATCTACACGTGACGGATATTAAGTTATTCCCTCTTTCCATTAGCAGGTTCCTCCACTCTCTAGGAATGGAGTGAATCATACCATAAAAGTCTGCAAAATGTATCTTAATGTCATACTTATAGCTAAATTCGTCCAAGCCTAATGGATTTCCATCATCATTTATGACATCACTCACAAAAATTAAACCTTTCTCAATAAATTCGTTCTTCCTTCTATATATATTCTCATTGGTCATGAAATAGGTGTTCCATAAGCGGCATTCTAAAATTATACTTTCACAGTGGTAAACTTGTTTATAATGTGACCACGACTTAAAAAAGTCAGACCAAAACGGATTGATCGCCTTGGTGTAGACAGTCAATGATTTCAAATCTAGCTCCCAACCCAGCACTTTTTCACTGCATATCGTTTGACAAAACAAATCTTGCCAATCTCCAATTTCGGCAGGGCTAAGAGTACAATGTTTACTATGTTTACACATTGGCTTATATATAAGGCCGCCAGCGAAGCTAGCTTTGCCATCAGTTCGTTACCCCTGTGTCGATAACATGAAATATAAATGAAGACTTCCGCGAGATGGAGTTGCTCATGGCACGTGGTCACACCATGTTCACATACGTAAAATGAAAAACATGGACACAAGGAGCGGTGCTGCCCCCAAGTGGCAGTGCTATTAGTTTAATTGAACAAAAGTAGAGTTGCAGGACAACCTTTACATGCCCCCCCCCCCCATCCACCCACCCCACCCTACCCCTCTGCACCCGTGACGACGTCAATGTACTACTTTAAGGAAGACGGGCAAAGAGAACCACGAAATTGAAGCTTTACAGATATAATCTACGGAAATTAATAGAAATGCTTACATATATGTTCGCAAATATACCATATACAGAAAACAGAGAATTGTGAGAGAATAACATATACGAAAAAGAGAGAATTGTGAATTGTGATAGATACCTGATTCACTGTGGCCAATAGCAGGCTTCGAAACGAAATATATTATGGTGGTCGTATGTACCCTAGGCATATTGGTCGACACGGACATCATAATCCTTGCAGAGAATGCTATCAGCATGCATACATGTCCCTTCGAACCATCCACCAGTGTCTCCCCTTTGACGACGAGTAGTGCACTTCACTTTTGGGTTTATATCAGACGTTGTTACCACGCCAGCAGTAACACGGTGCACGTGGCAGGGCTAGACCTATACCCACCCGTCCACGTTAACCTCATCCTTCCATCAAAATACCCACATGACAACAACATCACTTGCATAACACCTGCAATTAGCTTCCGTGACACGGATGCGAAGCACATGGCCAGCACGGTGAATTGGTATATTGCAGGTATGTATAGGTAACCATGGCAACGGGAGGCCGAGGGGACGTTAACCTGTCATGGACCGCGTCAGATATCGCCGGCAAACCTCGACCTCACTGCCCCTGGATGAGGAGGAGGAGGGCGGGGGGGGGGCATCCCCGCCTGCCACCCAAATATATATATTTATAGGACTGTTTATGAAGACGTCGCTTCGTATAGCTTGCAGGCCTTGCGACAATTAACCCGTGACACTGAGGCCCACCTGGCTGCCTGGCGACATGCGGTGTATGGCAGTCAGCATGACGGCAGGCGGCATCCCGGTGGGGCTCTATTGCGACAGCTACAATGACCAGGAGAGGTGTAAATGTAAAGACATGGCCGTGATGGTTCAACGGCTACTCAATGACAAATGGCCTGATTGTATGATTATCGTTTGATAATTAACCCAGCTACATGGAGTGGTTGCAGTTGCCATGAACGATCAAACAAGATGTCTCTAACCATTTACCAAACGACCATGTTACAACATCACGTGACTTGGCCATCACAGGTAAGTAAATAATTGTAATAATACGAACACTCGTTGCTATGTAGAAATATAACGAGGAGGCGGGCCGACGAGGCATTCTGGACGGTTATACAATAAGAAGGGGAAAATGTTGACATGAAAGGAAAAGAAGCCTACGCAACTTGAAAGCTTTTCGTTTCCGCATCAGTTGTCTACTCAGGCAAAAATTGGTCGGACTATATTCACCTTGCTGTAATATGTATGAATGGATTAGTGTTTCAGGCCATGTCGTTGACCCCGGGAGGTGGGGGGGAGAGGGGGGTGCCCAGATTATCGCCAACGACGATATTTACAGATACGTCGCCATGGCAACAATGTAAGGGGTGAAGACAACTCTGACAAGAAAGCACCACGTGACCTGTCTACGGGGCGGCTACGAGAGGTACCCATGGCGGGTAGTACCACCAGGCTGCCATGGCAACACGCGGGTCGGGGGACGCACTCCGGGGCAATTCGACCACGAGAGGCATCAGGTCGTCATGGTAATGCGCCGGAAGGGGCCGGACGGGGCCGGAAGAGGCCGAAAGGAAGGAGAGGGAGCCCGCATAGCTCGGATGTAAGGCTCGGGCGTTGTTGTCCGTATCATGGCGGAAGGTAAGGTCAAGTGGCCCCCATGGCGGGTGTTTCGGCTTAGGGATCACGGCGGCTGGCCCACCACTGTTGACGGTGTTAAGTGGCGGCCTCACGGGTAACGGCAACGGAGGAAAAGGGAGAGAAACGGGGTCGGGGGCGGGGCAGGGGGCGGGGGCGGGTCGGGGGCGGGGGCGGGGGCGGGTAACTCGGCCCGATGTCGGGAGATAAAACCAACCCTGCCCCCTACCAAGTGGCGGGAAAGTAGCCTTGCGTACTCGAGGTAGTCACGTGTCCCAGCGCGGCCAATCGGAATATATATCTCAAGCGTCACTAGCGCCGTTTTCGCACGGCGGCAAGAACAAGGCGTTTCCTGCGTAAAGAACAGGGACTTATCCCGGCAGCCTAGCCGATGGCGCACTGTGGCCAGCCAAGCAACCAATAACAGAGTTTAGGTCATACCCTCGCCTGAACCGCTAATAATAACACTTTTTATTGCCATATGGTAAAATTTGTCATTTCTATTGAACAACAGGCTGCAGCAGATGTTAATTATTCAACACACCCAGCCCCCCCCCCCCCAACCAAAAAACAAACCGGCATCCAGATTGTAGAGAACAGTGTACATCGAACTTATCGAGATATGTGGCCCAAACTAAACTTGTGCACCACAGGCGATTGACAGAGAGTGGCAGATTACGTCCACTACGTCACAAATGTGTGTGTAGTTGACCGATTTGCTTGGTTGGATACGTAGGATACAAAAGGCACAAAAACAGTTTGAGGACAAAATACTAGTCAGACCACAAAATGTTGCACAAGCTTGGATACGGATATATCTTGACGAGAACAGCAATTTTTGTATATTGCCAGCCGATAGTTTGACATACTGGGCTCCAGCTGGGAGTTGCGCTGCCGTTAGACGAAGGGTTTGTTGCACGAGCCACGCGGGACGTCCATTCTGACACAACGTGTAGACGCCACCTTGTGGTGGAGATATCAAATCGGCCCAGCAGTCAGTCCGGCCCTTGTCAAACCGTGTCTCGCTCATAACAGTGTGAGTCAACTCGCACCACGGGGACAACTCACACGGCCACATGGGGTGGAGGGGAGGGAGAGGAGGGGGGTAGAGTGAGATGATGCGGGTTGGGGGTGGGTAAGGGTGGAGTGAGAGGGTGCGGGGTGTGTGGAGTGGGAGGATATGGGGTGGGGCTGCGTAAGCGTGGAGTGAGAGGGTGCGGTGGCGGGTGTAGAGAGGGAGGATACGGGGCAGGGGTGCGGAAGGCTAGAGTGGGAGGATTCGGGAGGGGCGGGGGGGCCATCGAGACACACTCAACATGAACCCCGGTCCCCCAAGCCAAGCAACGTGGCAACCGGCACTGTGGCGCCATCTATTATTGGGAGACTTCTAGGAGGGCCCCGTCTGTGGATGGATATGGTGCTGAAGGGAACCGGGGGAAGAGGTGGTGGTTGTAGGGATCAGGGGGGTGGAGGAGGGGGGAGGAGGGTTGGACTTCCCTCTTTAACCAGCAGTATAATTGCAGTTGATAGATCTCCCCAATATCACCAGCTGACCTACTTATCCGAAACGCAGCCGCAGCCGGATACTAAATTATAATTATATGACGTCATTTTTTTTATCCAATAGAAGACGTAAGCCAACTGTAAGGCCCAAAGACCACGGAGAGCTCACAGAGATCGAAAGGTCACGTGGTCTACTCCTCCATAGCAACCTTATCCATCGACCAATCAACGAACCAATAACATTAACGATTAATGTTTCATGTTCCAGAACCCACAAAATGGATTATTGTAGTAAACGGTAGACGTGAGTGATACGTGCGCTATGCTGAAACAAAGGTTTGCCGTAACATGGAAGAACGACCCATCAACCCAATGTTGCTTCGTTTTGCATTGATCTTTATGTTTATTATACACAGACCGCGTCATGTTATATTCACGTCGCCCCGCCCCCCTCTCCCAGTACCCTCCGATACCCTTCACATTACATCACATGTAACCCATCAATCATCCATCCATCGAGGCTGTGGTGAAATAAACACACGCAAGAGGGGTCACCCGCTCCCTCTCTGACGTCATCACACGGGGAAGCCATTGCTGTTGGGCGACCGGATGTAAACGCCACCCTGATCACACGCGATCTCGGCCATCATGGCTTCCATCGCGAGAGCAGAGCCGATGGGAGGAGGATGGGGAGGTGTTGCTATGACCATCGGCATGCTAGTAGAGTCATAACGCTGAAACGGGCAAACCCGACGCGGAAAGAAAAGCAAACTGATATACAGTTGCATTCACCTGATATAGGCCATTTAACATGTAAATCATCGGCAATTCAAGACACCGGTTTTTTTGGCCTTCCTTGCGTATATGAGACCGCCATTTTAACGCGAGGGCGTAGAGTCCATAATGAAACACCAGAGGCGGGGTGGTTCTCACAGGGGTAACAAAACAACATATTTTTTCACCGCGAGCTGTACAAATCTCATGAAAAGGCAGCTTAGTAATAATAACAAGCTGGTGGTTCTGGACTCAATTTACAAGCAAACACCCAGGGGCGGCAACACCGGTTATCCACAAGGGAATACCAGGTGTCGATAGCCCAGTGTGTAAGCACGGTGCCCTGGTACAGCTATAAGCGACAGGAAAATGCCGCTCAAACACAACAAATGTGTGGGAGAGGCATAAATGTCTAACCCAAGAGGCTACGTTGTTGAGTGGGGCTATATAACACATGAGGAGGATAGTCCTTGGGGCAGAGCGTATTATTCGGAATACTTAGTTAAGAACGATATTATATAAACGATGATTCTGATATGATAAACATCGCCATAAATTCTGATATTATATGAATCACGACTCTCATATATTAATCACGACCCTGATATATGAATCACGACTCTGATATATGAATCACGACTCTGATATATGAATCACGACTCTCATATATGAATCACGACTCTCATATATTAATCACGACCCTGATACATGAATCACGACTCTGATATCTGAATCACGACTCATACTTATCAGTCACGATTCTGATATATCAGTCACGATTCTGATATATCAGTCACGATTTTGATATATCAGTCACGATTCTGATATATCAGTCACGATACTGATATTTCAGTCACGTTTCTGCTATATCAGTCATGATTCTGATATACATCACGATCTTCTGCCGTCTGTCAGTTGAAGTGTCATAGTGTACGGTTATTCAAACAAAAGTTTATATATATTTTATTATATGTTTATATTAAAACATTTATATGTGGAATCTCGATGACTTTTGTGCAGAGCAGGATGAATGCAATTTCATTGCATTAACGCATTTACATAGTGATTCATAATTCAACATACACCCATGTACCAGAGCATGGACGGCGGAGGGGGCGGAAGGGGGGCATTAAAACAGATACCTATACCCATGTATTTAAGTATGGATGAAGCCGGGGATTGTAGTGTTCGCCATCGCTATACCTATGTTCCACAGTCAGGACAGGGTGGTCGGGGGCGGGGGGAATGGAACGGCGTCACCATATACATGTACACCAATATATACATGAGTAACGGCGTTAACAGGAGAGTGGGTCACTAACATGGTGAGGTCGAGTTGACCTACCATCGCTGGGAGGCCGGGGTGGTGGCCCCCGCCGGCCCTTGGACAGTGACCGGCCGCCAACCAGAGCTTGCTTGGCCCTCAGAGGCCGTCCGACGCAACACAAGAAGTACATTCTCGCCCGGATAATCAAATTAGCCTTCAGAGTGATGCTGTGACCCCTGCCCGGTCGCCAGGGCCGCCAGGGCCGACAGGGTTGCTAATCCTTGAAATAAAGCAGTTTTCCAATGTTCACGTGGATAGATATTCAGTAACTAGTATCCAGTGTTCACATAGATATATATATCCATTAACTAATATCCAGTGTTCACGTAGATATATATATCTAGTAACTAGTATCCAGTGTTTACATAGATATATATATATCCAGTAACTAGTATCCAGTGTTTACATAGATATATATCCAGTAACTATTATCCAGTGTTCACGTAGATAGATATCCAGTAACTAATATCCAGTGTTTCAGCAGTACAACTGGCGCATTTGACACAAAAAGTCGCTGGTTCGAAGCTCCCTCTAGCGAGCGAGTCATCTTACATAAAACATCAGAGGCGCTAATACACAAATGGCGATTTTGGAGATTCATGACGTCACGCTCGCTATGTGGCGTCTCAATGTCGTTCGGTCGAAGGGTCTGGACGGGGGACCGACAGGGGTTGCGGGGGAGGTCGGCATCCGATCAATTCGAATTACACGCCTCACGCCACAACCCAGCGGCGTGTGGTAAAGGAAATCCCAAATCAGTATCAGTCTGCTTAGGCCCAGACTGCGAGCAATACAACCGTGAGATATCCACAAAGAATACTTCAAACGCTGTCAATGGTAGGTAGCGAGGCTCGAATCGAAGCTGGAAAATGTTCAACGTCAGCTTCGGGCGCCAGAAAGACCAAACCTAAAAACAACCCCGGGCAAAACGAACATGACAAATTCCAATTCCGCATCCGACATTCCATCATATCGCGACACTGGTTATTAGTATCCTCCTCATTATCGCCCACATCACGAGATGCGGCGAGAGATAAGACGAATCCTATTACTGCAAGTTCACGTGAAATCACGAGCCCGCGTCATATCTTGCGGGATGAGCGCGCGGTTTTACATATGGGATCCCGCGAGGCGGGAAAAGCCAGAACCGGCCGGCCGGTCGTCTGCCCGACCTGCCACGTCACGCGATCTCCTCGCGTCTGTTTGTCTCGCTCTGTCTGTCTGCGGCTGTAGTAGTGGCTGCGTCGTCTCGGGGACCTCGGCACCACCAGACTCACAGGGTGTCGTGGCAAGCATCGGCCGCAATCAGGACGTGGCTGTCTCCAGACGCGATTGCTCGTCCATTTCCATCCATCCAGCCAGGCGGGCGGCGACGGCCTACAAAGTGACCAGCGCAGATCGGCGCCATCGGCTGCTGGACGGTTCGTACGACCGACCAGAGGGAAGACCGAAAAAGACGGGGACGGCCAGGGGTGAGGGGAGGGAGCGGGGCATTCCGGCGAGCAAAGCCGGGAGAGAGGGAGGAATACAGAAGTTAAAGAGAAGAAGACTGGTGGAAGGCTGAGGGTGGGATAGCTTGAGAGGTTGGGAGGAAGAAGGTCGATTCGGACAGACGGAGACGGTATGGTTGCGAGAGGAGACAGCTGGCGGACGAGAGATATATATAAAGGAATGGGTGAAAAATGGAATAAAAACTAAAACCAAAAATAGAGTGACTAGACGAAGAGTTATAAAAAGAAAGATGTGGCAAAGGCTTTCTAGCGTAGGCGTGTATAGTGGAAGGCAAAGAGAAAAAAAGAGAATTTCCACAGTGACGATTATGTGGGCAGAAGAGTAAGGAATCAGCTTACAGGAGGCTAGCAAAAAGAGAGAGAGCAAAAAAAACTCCCATGGTTGGCCCGTACATAAAAACTGCCAGCCCGGTAGACAAGTCTGTTAAGAATTAATTTACTGTCCGACCGCAGCCTAAAAGCCGAGGACAGATATTCTTGGGGTGCCGCGTGGCGTTGTGCGGTACACAGCATGGCGGGCCACACCACCACATAGACCGCCCCATACCACACACACATATAGGCGGATGGAGATCCAGCGAGATGGAGGATACAGTTCACAGCGCTGAGCTGCCGAGACGACCTAACATGGCCGATATAGCGACATTAAGGGACAACATGGGCAACAGTATCGTTCCGGCCACAACCTGCAGGCAGCGGGCCAGACGGGCCGGACCTCCGTACCTCCTGTTGCATATTGGTGTGTACCTTGATCATGTGCCTGAAGGGACATAATATGAGGTAGCGTGCAAGAATGAACGGGAGGACAGAGCCGGGCGGAAAGAAAGATAGACCGGGAGTTAGAGAGAGAGGGAGGGGGGGGGGTGAGAGAGAGAGAGCGACAGAGGAGGAGAAAGACCGCGAGACGGAGAGGACGTGTGTTGTTAGCCCATGAGCGACAGACAGCGCGAAGGGCAAAAATTCTCCCAAAGAGTAGACATTGTTGCAGGTTATGTACCCGCAAGGCATATCCGTAACACGAGCCCAGAAACGACTACCACTCGTCGCCGCATGGCAATTTCCCTTTCAAACATAGAGGCATATAGGAAGCATCACCTGTTCACTCTACCCCCCCCCCCCCACCCCCCACACACACACCCCTCCCTTTTCTCCCACAGCGAGCCACGTGGCTGCTCACTACTACACCGGTAAATACATTGTATGTTCAGTCGGGAAGAATGACATACATCCGTCCGTCCGCGATGACATGAACTATGACATGATGACATGATAAATCACAGACAGCCATTTCATTGGCAGTCGCAATAATCTGGTGTCCGCTTCCGCGTTGGCGGAGGAACACTGGCGAGACGGTGATTTGGCTGACGCGGTAGCCATATGTTGGTCCATCTTCCATGTTGGAGCCCAGGAAAGAGATCATGTACAGTATGACGGGGTGAAATACAAAGAAATTAGAAATACAGTAAATGAGCTTTTGTTTATAAGCTGATGGTCAGCAGCCATCCAGCTTATAAAGGAAAGCTTATTTGCTGTAATTCTAATTTCTTCGTATTTTCACCCCGTCATAATAGTAAATGGTAGGCGCGAGTGATACGTGAGCTGTGTTACAACAATGGGTCGCCATAACATGGACGAACGATCGACAGCGCGGGATGGGCGAGTATTCAGTTTCAAAAAAAGAAATAAAATACAAAGTAATGCGCAAAGTATATGCTGCGCAGAATAGTACGAAGAACATCATATTAGTCTAACAAATATATATACTTTGAGATCGTTAATACAGATGCAAACAGTAAAGGCATAACCCCGTATCTGTCAATGGGTCGTAATGGACCATAGCGGCCCGGCGTCTCACATGGCTGAGTTAGAGTTAGAGAGGCTCCTCTCGATGACAAACTTTGTCATCAAATGATAATAGCAATGCCGCATGTTATGCAAGTCACACCCTGAGCTCATAATACAAACGGCGGATTGCTAAAAATTTATGTCGGGTATATGCTCCACATAAATTTGCCAAAGCCATGAGAGTGTTACATGAACGTTCATGACAGTGGCAATATGAGAACTGTGTGTTTGCTATACGTGTTACATGAGCTAAGTGCTCCATCACGTGGTGGCATGCTAGAAGAACACCCACTCTGCCAGCAGAGGGAGCTCGTTTCATTCAGCGTCAGCGGAACGCCCTCTGCCGGGAGAGGGGTGGTGGCGGACAGGGCAACACTCGTAAGACCATCCTGTGGTGCAACAACCATGTCTTCTTTTTTAATTTTGAATAATTGAAGCTTCTGGTAACGGTGAGCCGCGCTCGTAAAATATGTGTTTCCAGTACCCAGTGAACACGGTACACACAAGTGCAGAACCGACGCCACTAACCGATGGGCGTTAAACAAAACCAGGCCAACGTTGACAAGCGGATGCGGACGTCAGAGTCGAGGCAGGTGTTCACCATGGCAACCAAAGTCCGCGGTGCAAAAGTTATTCCGTCATGACGACATCGCGGCTGTCAGAAAACAATACATTACACATAATAAAGGAAATTGTTTTCTTTTGCTTCATTGCTTCATATGAAATTTAGCATGGAATGACGGATTTAGTTACTTGATGCATATTTTTTTTATTTTCAGATCTCCCCATGAATGCCGTGCTTTACAAGCTGCTGTCGTATTTGCAATTGACAATAATCAGATCACTTGTTTACTGACTGAAACGTGTCTGGGACGGACAATTAATACATCAACTAAACATAAAGACGAGGTCATTGGGTAAGCATAACCCAGGCAATGCCAAGAGCAACAACCACGACAGTTCAGAACAAGTTTTAACTGACGTTAACTCTTTATCTTCCTTTCATTTTATTCACAGGTGGAAGTACGTTGTGGATGTGCTAGGGCAAGGCCTGGAGTGACTGGGAGCGAACATGGGTTGAATGCCTTGTGTGGTGGGTGGGGGGGGGGGGGTGGCTTTCAGGCACCGTGGGTTATAGAGTGGTGATGTTGCAAAACAAAGACTACGTGCCTCGCTGCTGTAAAACTGTTTAATTCATCAGACACTGGCGTCGATTGAGACCAGGACATGGAGCGATGCTCTGGCTAGCACGCCAAAAAAAAATCCAGATTCCACCCTGGATACGAGAGAAAGCGAAAGTCTCTCACAAGAGAACCACAGACCGGAAGGCTTTGTGCTTCTATGAGCACCAGAATCCGGAGAATTCCGGCGACCCAGGGGTCAAAACGAGGGTCAAACAGCGCCAGGGAGCAAGGGGTCGGCATCCAGATGTGCGGCAGACCTCTGGACCGCAGCGTAGCCGGGAGAGGGCGCGAACCGATTCCGTATTAACGGCTTCAGGATTTGTGGCGTTTCGACGTGTTGTCGGGAAGTGTGGGTAACTACTAACACACGGACTGAATGTCTAGGGCGCCCGACTCGTTCCCTCGCTAACGGTGCTTTCATTACCCCACCACCCACAGAGCTCAACGAGAACAAAACCGAGGAGACGAGCAAAACGCGGAAACTACTCACTAGTCAAGTCCCAAGAAATCAGGTGAAAGGGAGTGTGGCGGCCGCGGCAGTTATGCTGTTTTTCAGCGTAGGCCGTTAAAGGTTAACACTTCCGATGAAGTAGCTAGACTCCCTCCGGCCCACACTTTAACACCCGCTTGGAACACAAGTAATTATATGAGCCATTATAGTGTGGAAGATTCGTCTAATTTTTTGTCACTTTTTTTCTGTGACAACACTAGTTCATTTTGAACATTACGTGATTGAGGCTGGCTCCTGTGCGTTAGGCAACATTGGCGCCCCCAATCGGAAGAAAGCAGCAAGGAAACGCCATGACCAAATGATAGAGGTCATTTCGATTTTAATTGGTAACGATAAGTCGATCTTTAGACTCCCAGCAAGGCGTACGTCGTACCCTTTACAACAATGCGCTGTACAACAGATAAATCATAGATGTATGGGCACCTGTTTAATTACGTATGCCAATCGACTCCTCCGACATCTAACTGGGTTACAAATGGAGACTACACCTTAATTACCCATCATAAAACCCACGCGGTTTCATAATCGCCGGCACCCTCGATAGCTCAATCGGTACATTAAAAACAAACTATGCTGAACTCCTAAAGTTATTGTTTGTTTCTGATTGTTTGATTTGTTTCTCGAACGATTTCTACCTAAGCAGTGCAGCTTTCTAACCGACCTCGACCATAACAGTGTAGCTTCGCAAACGATCTCGACTTTAGCTGCATCTTAGGTGTCTCCCCTTTGCACGCCCTTGCAGTGTAAATACGGAACTCCTATATATATATATATATATTATATAATTATATATGTGTGTACGCGCAAGCGGTGCCTGAGCTGCATGGCCCATCCTTCGTCTACGATCATAAGCTTACTTCCGGTGAATCCCGCTCGACCACGTGGTCCGCCAGAGGGCAGCCGTCACGCAGTAGAGATCTGGCCAGGAGGTAGGCAGACACCGGTGGGGGGGGGGGGGCGGGGCCGGGGTCGGACATGAGGGAGGCTGTACACGGCACATGGAACAGCTCGTTTGGCGGCACGGAAGAGAAAACATTGGGCGTCTAATTCCTTAGATGTGGAGAGGGCGCGGCAGCTAATGATTGTCCGACAAGGCAGGAGGCGTGTCTGAGGGGTGGGCAGGGAGGGACGGCCGGAAGGCGGACTGGAGTGGCGGGGCGTGGAGGGGAGACAAGGGCACCGGCCAAGTGCCCGTATGTTTTTCTTACTAACATCCTCCGCGCCGCCTTGCCCCCCTCCAACCCCCCGCTTTGACAGGTAGGACGCGGAAACTAGACCCGGGGTGTCCTGATCCTGCCAACCTGCCACTCTCCCTGGAACTCTCTCCACCATCCACAGATCCGCCACCCACCCCCCCCCCCCGACCCCGCCCTCCATACTCTAGGCAGCATTCGCTGCTGTCCCTCCGCACCATGAACCCCCTCCCCAAACCAACACCTCAACCAACCGAACACAATCCTCCAATCTGCTGTTCTGACATCTTGCGCCATTAATGGAATGGCGTTGACTGAACCAATGAAGGTAAGCCAGACCTGTGAGGGTGGGTGGTGCGGCGGATTGAACAAATCGATGGAAACGTCTTCGTTGTATCAAAAATATTAATACAAACTTAAGCAGCAGTCCAATTCAGATATGGAAACCATCTCGGTTAGTTAATAATGTGACCGATGGTAACCGTATATTAAACAAACCAGGTTACTTATATAAGTTGGTTTTTTTATTCAGGATGCCTTAACCACTTTTGGTCATATCGCATCAATGGGAGAAGGAAGAGAAGAGCAGAGCCATGTCCCCGGGGTAACTCCCTACTCTTTGTGAAGAAGGCCTTGGGATCTTTATCCTGCGACCACACAGACATGGCCACAGTGGGGCTCGAACTACCGATCCACGTACCGTTAGGCTCTCAGGTGGCCAGGGCGCTCAATGCCAGCGCTCTCACCAACTGAGCTATCGGGCGGCCCTTCACGTTATATAAGAGAAAAGAAACAATTTAATGAAAAAAGGCAAATCCGTACATAAGTTAAATATCCAGAGCTGATATTGCAGGTTACGACGATGCAATTACAGCCAACGTGGTATGATTAAAAAAGAACCTGTCAGTGAAAATTGAAAGAAGACTTTCTCCTCGGTTGCCGCGAAAAGGTCTATGCCAATCAACTCAAACCTTAAGTGGTAAAGCCCAGTGCTAGATTAAGAGGCCACCAACTCGGCCATCGCGAGGCCGTGCCGTGATTGGGACGTTAATCGAGCAATACTCGCCACTCCCACAGCGCAGACAATGACGCTTTCATTGGCGTTAATGGCCGCGTTAAATATTTACATCCCATTAAAACAGGAACCGCCAATGCAGCTCCCTATCAGTGAGCCTATTACAGCAAAGGTTTATTGGCTTTAACATGAAAGGCAGCGTGCAAAACCACCGACTTCTGACGAGAAAGCCGGTTGCCTTGGAGCAGGGGCGATAATATAGTAAGCACGTGGCGGGTATCTCGCCGCTCCTCCAAAGATCGAATCTGAGTACTGAAGGCAAGTGAAGCGAGGACAAATTGGATGATAACCCCCCCCCCCCCCATGCGACTAACTCTCTAGGTGCATTGGGCGGAGTTGGATCATAGCGAGGCTACAAGGTCCAGGGGTCGAGGTCCAGCGACCAGCACTAATGAAGGTCAACATAGACGCAAGATGGATGGGAGGCGTGGACGGGGGTTGTGGACCAGGGCAGGGAGGGAGGAGGGTGTGTGTGTGTGGAAAGGGGAAAGGGGGGGGGGGGTGTCCGGCCGAGCTCGCTTCCCGGTCCGCTAAACATGCTCCAGTCGCCCTTGACCTCCGACCCGCTCTAGCCACCATCTTCTGTCTGATTCCAGCCAGTCTAGCAATATTTTTTTTTGTGTCTGTCCTTGCCCTTCAACCATGGTCCAGCCACCGCCTCCATCCCCCTTCATCCATGGTCCAGCCACCGCCTCCCTCTCCTCCAGTCATGATACAGCCACCGCCTGCCTCCCCTCCATCCATGGTCCAGCAACCGCCTCCGTCCCCCTCCAGCCATGATCCAGCCACCGCCTACCCCCTCCATCCATGGCCCAGCCACCGCCTCCCTCCACCTCCAGCCATGATCCAGCCACCGACCCCACCCCCTCCATCCATGATCCAGCCACCGACCCCACCCCTCCCCTCCATCAATGGCCCAGCCACCGCCTCCCACCCCCCCACCCTCCAGCCATGATCCAGCCACCGCCTACCCCCTCCATCCATGGCCCAGCCACCGCCTTCCTCCCCCTCCATCCATAGCCCAGCCACCGCCTCCCTTCCCCTCCATCCATGGCCCAGCCACCGCCTCCCTCCCCCTCCAGCCATGATACAGCCACCGCCTCCCTTCCCATCCATCCATGGCCCAGCCACCGCCTCCGTTCCCCTCCAGCCATGATACAGCCACCGCCTCCCTTCCCCTCCATCCATGGTTCAGCCACCGCCTCCCTTCCCCTCCAGCCATGATCCAGCCACCGCCACCACCCACCCCCTTCACGCCGCAGCCACAGGCTTTGCTCTCTATCAATCACACACCGTCGCGGCCCGCTGGGGACCGACGAACAAGGCCCAGCATTGCATTGAACCGAATTAGCCCACCGACGCGGTTTCTGACCCCAATATGGGCTAATCACCTAGCCGGGACACCGCTTTCATTCCACTCCATGTTGTAATATCCATTACGGCGCCGTGTCATACCAGCTGCAGCAATATGTCACCACGACCACGCCGGGCCCCAGGCGCCGGGCCCCAGGCGCCGGGCCCCAGGCGCCGGGCCCCAGGCGCCGGGCACGACTTCACCTTAATTGCAATCAGAGAAGATGCTGGCGGCACACAACAATTGCATTACAAAATCATACCCCAAGATATATTTTATGTGAGCTAAATGTGAGCTATATTGTATGGTGAAAATAGTAAAATGATAACATTGTGAGGAAATTTAAATAGAATTGACAACGGTTTCGCCACCCTGGGACAAACAAACTAATAGTGATCGCGCAATGTTACATGGCGCATAAATAATCGAATAAAATCATTTGATAAAGTCGTTGACAGCTGTTGTTTCGCTCGGTAAGACACAAATTACTAATATATATTGCATCCAATGAAAGAGCTTTCGTGCTCTGAGACACCAGCCGTTCTCAAAAAAATTATCATCCGGGAATCTATTCTAACTCGTAGTACCTCACGAGACGATAATCTCATTGCACAAAACGGGGCCGCCCTGAGGGTTAGAGCGCTCGGCTTGAGTGCTCTGGCCACCTGAGAGCGTAACGGGACGTGGATCGGTGGTTCGAGCCCCGCTGTGGCCATGTCTGTGTAAAGAGTAGGGGGTTACCCCGGGGGACATGGCACCACTCTCACTTCCTTCTCCCTTTGACGCGATATGACCAAAAGTGGTTAAAGCGTCCTGAATATACAACCGACCATTGCGCAAAACGACATTCATCTTCCACGTCAGAGCCCAGCAAATGGATTAATGTAGTAAATGCCAGATTTGAATTATACGTGAGCTATATAATTGCTTTAGGCCACATTTGTGCACTTGAAGGCTAAACCTGGCCACGGAAAAACTACCCCGGATCAATGAAATAAAAGGAAGTATGCCGCCTTAGAGCCCGGGGCCACGAGTCGCTCCCTTGTAGAGCTGATCTGTAGCTCAGCCAGCTTGCTAGTCTGCCCGGGCAGAGGCTATCTACACGGGTCATGTAGTCCACATCAGGACCATTAGACGGCAATACTCACCCTTCTCCTCAAGTTCCTTGTTGATGTTCTCAATGACGGAGGCGAAGTTGTGCGGGGAGTATGCCAGACACTGCGTCATGTTGCCGGCACGGAGGTCCCGTCCTCTGACTTTAATGCTGACAACGGTCGTCGCCGCAGAAATCGATGTATCCCTATATATATATATATATATATATATATATATATGAGCCGAGTATAGGGTGTAAAGCAGCCACCAACCAGGGGCGCACTGACTGACTGACCGACTGACACTCCGACGATAATGGTGGACTTCCAAGCCCTAGGAGTGAGGACACCACCACCCCTCCCTCTCTATGTACGCAGTTCCAAGCTCCGGGGGTGAGGACAAGACCCCTCCCTCTGTCTGCACGCGGTGCCGGGGGCTCTACCACCAGCAGGGCAACGAGAACCAGCGCATCAGCTGACGGCAGATCTATAACATGGCGTCAGTGGGTTCAACATCAGGCCTCTCCCTCTCCCTCTATCCACCAGCAAGACTGGCCGGCAGACCGCCAGTGGTCCGGTCGTCACGCCCTCGTCGACCAGGCGCCGCTAAGTAGTTCCACGCGAAAAACGATTCCAACCAAAACCGTTCGCTGCCTCGTTGAGTGTGTTGTCGGTTAGCGCTGAGGCTTTGCTGCTGTTGCTGCGGCGCGCGGGGGGCTATAGTTACGGGTCTGTTCCTGGTACGAGACCGCTCAGCCCGGCCAGACCCAGGCTAGGACCCCCAGGGGTGGAGGATGCTTGGTAACGCTGGTTCTTCTTAAGGCTTCCGGGAGTATGGCTCGTGGGGGTGGGTCGTGGGTCGTCGGGGTGGGGTACGGCCTGGCTGTTGGGCAGTTCGTTGGGCACTCGCCGGGGGCCAAGGTGGGGCAGGGGACGGGAGGAGGGGGGTGGAGTGGAGGGGGGGGGGGGGAGGGGCAGCCCACGTGGTGTGGGCGAGGCACCAGAGGGTCGCAGAGATACCAGCAGAGAGACACACACAAGGGGGGAGGTGAGTATTTCCCCTCGTTTTACCGTACCACTGACCAGAGCTGGTTGGTCGAGCGACCTATCTATGTATCAAATGGTGGCCTGGTCCTCAGCTATCCACACCACCAGGCGCCGCGGGCCGACACCTGTTCCACGCCCGGCGAGGTTCCCAAGTCACACGTGGTGTTTTTTAACGACTTCCCCCAAATCCGGCGATCCGCGTCTGGGTCTGTACGGTGGGAGAGGTGGGAGGGGCGCTTGTTGGATTGGAATGACCCAGGGGTCAGCCGCCAGCGAAGTGACCACGGTGTACGTGTAAGAGGAGAATACATAAAGGAAGAGAAGAGTCTGACCCCTTATACACAACACCAGCGGATATGATCTGCTGCTGCTTACATCGCTGTCACATTATCCGCCGCTGGAACCGCTGGTACAAACCGCTGGCAACCCGAGGATACAGAGTGGACTGCACCGATGTGACCAACCAAGCAACCAGCCAGCCAGCCACCCAGGCATGCAGGCAGCTAGTCAGTCTATAGGACCATTGCAGGACGCGGAGGTCTCACTCTTTCTGCCTCGTTCTCTCTCGCTGCCTGACTGTGCCGGGGTCCAAGACCAACACTCCAGCAGACCCCGCTGTATTGACTCAGCAAGCCACTGTCATTGGCCGGGCAACTGGGGAATATGCCGTATTTATTCCCGCTTTATGCCGCATGGATTTCCTATAATTGCTACCCGGATCTGAAGTGAATCAATACACCTTGGTCCTGGAGACTGGGAGATGATGGAACACAATCCGATGGTGCTGCGGCAATGGCAGGGACTAATTTTTTTGTGTGGGGGTACAGCAGAGTAAGGCAGGGAAATGGGGGTGGGGGTGGGGGGGGATGGGTAAGTGTGTGGGTGGGTATTTGTTGTGGGGTGCAAGGTGAAAGTGATGGTGAAGCCCCCCCACCCCAGTACCCCCCCCCCCCCTTCTACCCCCGAGAGGGAGAGGCGGGTGACACCGGCAGCAGACTACAATCGCGGCCTCATCTACATAATTCATTGCTGCACGGAGGCCGCGCCATCGCCCGGTGGAAGCAGGAAGTTGCCTGCCGCTGGCGTGGGTGGCGGTGGTAGTGGTGGGGGGGGGGGCGTGATGGCGTGGCCGCTGGGGGTCGGGCGAGGTGGCGGCGTACGAAGGAAGGGCAGGAGCACGAGAGCCTTGCCCGTAGAACAAATACATCTCTGAAGAAAACTATCCGTGAATAAGCCTGGATTGACGTCACCATGCCGTGTCACGTGTCAGGGGCGGATTGGCCAAAGCGGCTGGATGGAGGGGAATCGGGCACCGAGGCAAAACTAGTTGCTTGTCACATGCTCACAGAAAATAGTTCCCCCTTCATGGGAAAGGCACATGGAAGACACATCATCATAGTCTCATATAACCGGTCTCTCCCACGCCCCCCACACCCCACGCAATGACCATACTCGTCTTACCCCCATAGCTAGGACCCTCCAATAACACCCCCCCCCCCACCCCACCCCACGCCATGACCGTACTCGTCGTACCCCAACAGCTTCCCAATAATCCCCCCCCCCCCCTCTTTCACCCATCCTCCCAGTCTCCAGCCACCCTCAGAACCACCTCCTCACGCATTGCATGCTGTAGGAGCGCCCAGGTATCGATTTTCCTGCCTGTCGCAGACTGACTGGGCCACCATGCCGTGGTGTACTAGGGTTACCCCGGGGCGGCGAGCCAGCTACGCCAGGGGGCAGACTGTCAGCATTCGCTGGGGAGGGGGCGAACTAGCCTATAGACAGGAGTCCAGCCCCGCAGACTGCCCGGCCCGGCCCGGCTAACATTGTGTCACACGGCAGAGCGCGGGATGCGGGCGATCGGAGTCTGTGGCGTGGCAGCGTCACAGTGCTGCCACCTCCCGGCACATAATCAGGGTAGATGCTCTGTCGACCATACATGGCAGACATGCAGACATTGTATGGGAACACATAGGAAGGAGTTTACATCATATTCGCGACGTCGGTAAAAGGCGAGCTCCCACCAGAGGGCGTTCCGCTAAAGCTATAGTGCCCCACGTCAGATTTAACCATCAGAATTGTCCTTCATACGCGAAAATTGAAATAAATTTAATCGAAGATATATTGGCAGTTTGGCATCAAATACATCACGATATAGCATTTACAGCGCTACTGGTACGGTACTGGACGAATTGATTCGATTTTGATTCATTATTAGTTATGTTACTCTTGAACTATGTTTTTCGAGTTCGATCGAGGTCACACGCGTGAAGCGCTTGGAACTTTCACCCCGCGTTATTTTGAAATATTTTTTCGTTTAACCCTTCCATTGTCATTGTACTACAACATGATGTCTATATTATTAAAATTCTGCATCTAAAATAAAAAATTCAACTTGAAAAACCCTCTAAAACCATTCGTGACCCCAGTACCGTTGAGGTCAAATGTGAGGTGGGCGGTGACGTGGGGCAGAGGTGATGTGAGGAAGGAAACGCCCTCTGCTGGCAGAGTGGGCAAGGTGAACACGAAAATTTGTCTAAAGTAAACGATAAATTATTAAAACTAATATTTATACACCCTCTACGCTTATCACGCCGTGTTCGTCCTCGCGTGAGTAATATTTAGGAATTAACTACCTATAACATCATTTAAAAAATTAACAAAGTTGCATCTCGCAAACAAATATGTTGCCAAAAATGTGTCCTGTGACACTTGTCTAGCCACAAACGGCTGTAATGTCTGTACTTGGTGATGAACAATACAATAGCCCCCCACCCCCCCTCCCTACATTAAGGTCATCATATATTTTATATTCTGGAATATAAATGTGACAGTTTGGCCTAAACAAATTTGATCACGTACAAATTTTCACATACGTAATTTTCACTCGATACGGCATTTAACTTAAAACTGGTTTTCCTTCTTAAGATTCATTTGCATTTTGAACATTTCAACAGGTCCTTTGTTACGTTGAATGGAGTTCCTTTGTTGACGGACAACACATTGGGATTCCGTAGTTTTGTTTCATATCCGATAGCGAAGACAATTTCCTCCTGGTACTTTTCAAATACGTGTTGCACCGAATTTTTTTTTGGTTTCCTTTCGGCGTCCGTGTACTTATAGGTCACGTGCTTCCGATGCAATAGAGGGACTTGTCCGGCGTGCTTAGAATACACTGATGCAGCACTAGCAAGCTAGAGGAGGGCTGGCGTCAGTGATAACGGTCGGGATGTCTGGCCCATGTGCGGCGAGATGATTCGAGAACTTGCACGTACGCATGTTGACTACCGTTCGCATGTTGCCCCGTTCAATACCCGAGCTATTGAGCAACACTAGCAAGGAAACACGTTTCTTGATCCACGACATAACACACATGTTCGCATATTACGAGTCAATTAACGTTACATATATTAGTGCAGATGCATCAGTCGCCATTCCTAATACTAGATCTAATTTCCAGTTGACAAACATCGCTACATATTATAACAGATATACGGACCAGTTTGTGTGTGTTTAATTTATCCAGTTAAAATGGACAATTTGGTACGCCTAAACGCGAGGTGTACGCTAGATCACAGATGTAAGAGGCTCCACAACGGATGGCAGATGTAGAAGGCACCACACCGAGTGACAGATGTAGGAGGCACCACATGGTGACAGATGTAGGAGGCACCACACCGGGTGACATGTAGGAGGTACCACACCGGGTGACAGATGTAGGAGGCACCACACAGGGTGACAGATGTAGGAGGCACCACACCGGGTGACAGATGTAAGAGGCAACACACCGGGTGACAGATGTAAGAGGCACCACACCGGGTGACAGATGTAAGAGACACCACACCGGGTGACAGATGTAGGAGGTACCACACCGGGTGACAGATGTAAGAGGCACCACACCGGGTGACAGATGTAAAAGGCACCACACCGGGTGACAGATGTAGGCGGCACCACACCGGGTGACAGATGTAAGAGACACCACACCGGGTGACAGATGTAGGAGGTACCACACCGGGTGACAGATGTAGGAGGCACCACACAGGGTGACAGATGTAAGAGGCACCACACAGGGTGACAGATGTAGGAGGCACCACATGGGGTGACAGATGTAAGAGGCACCACACCGGGTGACAGATGTAAGAGGCACCACACCGGGTGACAGATGTAAGAGACACCACACCGGGTGACAGATGTAGGAGGTACCACACCGGGTGACATGTAGGAGGCACCACACCGGATGACAGATGTAAGAGACACCACACCGGGTGACAGATGTAGGAGGTACCACACCGGGTGACAGATGTAAGAGACACCACACCGGGTGACAGATGTAAGAGGCACCACACCGGGTGACAGATGTAAGAGGCACCACACCGGGTGACAGATGTAGGCGGCACCACACCGGGTGACAGATGTAAGAGACACCACACCGGGTGACAGATGTAGGAGGTACCACACCGGGTGACAGATGTAAGAGGCACCACACCGGGTGACAGATGTAAGAGGCACCACACCGGGTGACAGATGTAGGCGGCACCACACCGGGTGACAGATGTAAGAGGCACCACACCGGGTGACAGATGTAGGAGGCACCACGCCGGGTGACAGATGTAAGAGGCACCACACCGGGGGACAGATGTAAGAGGCACCACACCGGGTGACAGATGTAAGAGGCACCACACCAGGTGACATGTAGGAGGCACCACACCGAGTGACAGATGTAAGAGACAGCACACCGGGTGACAGATGTAGGAGGCACCACACCGAGTGACAGATGTAAGAGGCACCACACTGGGTGACAGATGTAGGCGGCACCACACCGGGTGACAGATGTAAGAGGCACCACACCGGGTGACAGATGTAAGAGGCACCACACCAGGTGACATGTAGGAGGCACCACACCGAGTGACAGATGTAAGAGACAGCACACCGGGTGACAGATGTAAGAGGCACCACATCGGGTGACAGATGTAAGAGGCACCACACCAGGTGACATGTAGGAGGCACCACACCGAGTGACAGATGTAAGAGACAGCACACCGGGTGACAGATGTAAGAGGCACCACATCGGGTGACAGATGTAGGAGGCACCACACCGGGTGACAGATGTAAGAGGCACCACACCGGGGGACAGATGTAGGAGGCACCACAATGGGTGACAGATGTAAGAGACACCACACCGGGTGACAGATGTAGGAGGTACCACACCGGGTGACAGATGTAAGAGGCACCACACCGGGGGACAGATGTAGGAGGCACCACACCGGGTGACAGATGTAAGAGGCACCACACCGGGTGACATGTAGGAGGCACCACACCGGGTGACAGATGTAAGAGGCACCACACCGGGTGACATGTAGGAGGCACCACACCGGGTGACATGTGGGAGGCACCACACCGGGTGACAGATGTAAGAGGCACCACACCGGGTGACAGATGTAGGAGGCACCACACCGGGTGACATGTAGGAGGCACCACACCGGGTGACAAATGTAGGAGGCACCACACCGGGTGACATGTAGGCGGTACCACACCGGGTGACATGTAGGAGGCACCACACCGGGTGATAGATGTAGGAGGCACCACACTGGGTGACAGATGTAGAAGGCACCACACCGGGTGACAGATGTAAGAGACACCACACCGGGTGACAGATGTAAGAGGCACCACACCGGGTGACAGATGTAGGAGGCACCACACCGGGTGACAGATGTAAGAGGCACCACACCGGGTGACAGATGTAAGAGGCACCACACCGGGTGACAGATGTAAGAGACACCACACCGGGTGACAGATGTAGGAGGTACCACACCGAGTGACAGATGTAAGAGGCACCACACCGGGTGACAGATGTAGGAGGCATCACACCGGGTGACAGATGTAAGAGACACCACACCGGGTGACAGATGTAGGAGGCACCACGCCGGGTGACAGATGTAAGAGGCACCACACAGGGGGACAGATGTAAGAGGCACCACACCGGGTGACAGATGTAAGAGGCACCACACCGGGTGACAGATGTAGGAGGCACCACACCGGGTGATAGATGTAAGAGGCACCACACTGGGTGACATGTAGGAGGCACCACACCGAGTGACAGATGTAAGAGACAGCACACCGGGTGACAGATGTAGGAGGCACCACACCGGGTGACAGATGTAAGAGGCACCACATCGGGGGACAGATGTAGGAGGCATCACACCGGGTGACAGATGTAAGAGACACCACACAGGGTGACAGATGTAGGAGGTACCACACCGGGTGACAGATGTAAGAGGCACCACACCGGGTGACAGATGTAGGAGGCACCACACCGGGTGACAGATGTAAGAGACACCACACCGGGTGACAGATGTAGAAGGCACCACATCGGGTGACAGATGTAAGAGGCACCACACCGGGTGACATGTAGGAGGTACCACACCGGGTGACAGATGTAAGGGGCACCACACCGGGTGACATGTAGGAGGCACCACACCGGGTGACAGATGTAAGAGGCACCACGCCGGGTGACAGATGTAGGAGGCACCACACCGGGTGACAGATGTAGGAGGCACCACGCCGGGTGACAGATGTAAGAGGCACCACACCGGGTGACAGATGTAAGAGGTACCACACCGGGTGACAGATGTAAGAGGTACCACACCGGGTGACAGATGTAAGAGGCACCACATCGGGGGACAGATGTAAGAGGCACCACACCGGGTGACAGATGTAAGAGGCACCACACCGGGTGACAGATGTAAGAGACACCACACCGGGTGACAGATGTAGGAGGTACCACACCGGGTGACATGTAGGAGGCACCACACCGGATGACAGATGTAAGAGACACCACACCGGGTGACAGATGTAGGAGGTACCACACCGGGTGACAGATGTAAGAGACACCACACCGGGTGACAGATGTAAGAGGCACCACACCGGGTGACAGATGTAAGAGGCACCACACCGGGTGACAGATGTAGGCGGCACCACACCGGGTGACAGATGTAAGAGACACCACACCGGGTGACAGATGTAGGAGGTACCACACCGGGTGACAGATGTAAGAGGCACCACACCGGGTGACAGATGTAAGAGGCACCACACCGGGTGACAGATGTAGGCGGCACCACACCGGGTGACAGATGTAAGAGGCACCACACCGGGTGACAGATGTAGGAGGCACCACGCCGGGTGACAGATGTAAGAGGCACCACACCGGGGGACAGATGTAAGAGGCACCACACCGGGTGACAGATGTAAGAGGCACCACACCAGGTGACATGTAGGAGGCACCACACCGAGTGACAGATGTAAGAGACAGCACACCGGGTGACAGATGTAGGAGGCACCACACCGAGTGACAGATGTAAGAGGCACCACACTGGGTGACAGATGTAGGCGGCACCACACCGGGTGACAGATGTAAGAGGCACCACACCGGGTGACAGATGTAAGAGGCACCACACCAGGTGACATGTAGGAGGCACCACACCGAGTGACAGATGTAAGAGACAGCACACCGGGTGACAGATGTAAGAGGCACCACATCGGGTGACAGATGTAAGAGGCACCACACCAGGTGACATGTAGGAGGCACCACACCGAGTGACAGATGTAAGAGACAGCACACCGGGTGACAGATGTAAGAGGCACCACATCGGGTGACAGATGTAGGAGGCACCACACCGGGTGACAGATGTAAGAGGCACCACACCGGGGGACATATGTAGGAGGCACCACAATGGGTGACAGATGTAAGAGACACCACACCGGGTGACAGATGTAGGAGGTACCACACCGGGTGACAGATGTAAGAGGCACCACACCGGGGGACAGATGTAGGAGGCACCACACCGGGTGACAGATGTAAGAGGCACCACACCGGGTGACATGTAGGAGGCACCACACCGGGTGACAGATGTAAGAGGCACCACACCGGGTGACATGTAGGAGGCACCACACCGGGTGACATGTGGGAGGCACCACACCGGGTGACAGATGTAAGAGGCACCACACCGGGTGACAGATGTAGGAGGCACCACACCGGGTGACATGTAGGAGGCACCACACCGGGTGACAAATGTAGGAGGCACCACACCGGGTGACATGTAGGCGGTACCACACCGGGTGACATGTAGGAGGCACCACACCGGGTGATAGATGTAGGAGGCACCACACTGGGTGACAGATGTAGAAGGCACCACACCGGGTGACAGATGTAAGAGACACCACACCGGGTGACAGATGTAAGAGGCACCACACCGGGTGACAGATGTAGGAGGCACCACACCGGGTGACAGATGTAAGAGGCACCACACCGGGTGACAGATGTAAGAGGCACCACACCGGGTGACAGATGTAAGAGACACCACACCGGGTGACAGATGTAGGAGGTACCACACCGAGTGACAGATGTAAGAGGCACCACACCGGGTGACAGATGTAGGAGGCATCACACCGGGTGACAGATGTAAGAGACACCACACCGGGTGACAGATGTAGGAGGCACCACGCCGGGTGACAGATGTAAGAGGCACCACACAGGGGGACAGATGTAAGAGGCACCACACCGGGTGACAGATGTAAGAGGCACCACACCGGGTGACAGATGTAGGAGGCACCACACCGGGTGATAGATGTAAGAGGCACCACACTGGGTGACATGTAGGAGGCACCACACCGAGTGACAGATGTAAGAGACAGCACACCGGGTGACAGATGTAGGAGGCACCACACCGGGTGACAGATGTAAGAGGCACCACATCGGGGGACAGATGTAGGAGGCATCACACCGGGTGACAGATGTAAGAGACACCACACAGGGTGACAGATGTAGGAGGTACCACACCGGGTGACAGATGTAAGAGGCACCACACCGGGTGACAGATGTAGGAGGCACCACACCGGGTGACAGATGTAAGAGACACCACACCGGGTGACAGATGTAGAAGGCACCACATCGGGTGACAGATGTAAGAGGCACCACACCGGGTGACATGTAGGAGGTACCACACCGGGTGACAGATGTAAGGGGCACCACACCGGGTGACATGTAGGAGGCACCACACCGGGTGACAGATGTAAGAGGCACCACGCCGGGTGACAGATGTAGGAGGCACCACACCGGGTGACAGATGTAGGAGGCACCACGCCGGGTGACAGATGTAAGAGGCACCACACCGGGTGACAGATGTAAGAGGTACCACACCGGGTGACAGATGTAAGAGGTACCACACCGGGTGACAGATGTAAGAGGCACCACACCAGGTGACATGTAGGAAGCACCACACCGAGTGACAGATGTAGGAGGCACCACACCGGGTGACATGTAGGAGGCACCACACCGGGTGACAGATGTAAGAGGCACCACACCGGGTGACAGATGTAGGAGGCACCACACCGGGTGACATGTAGGAGTCATCACACCGGGTGACAGATGTAGGAGGCACCACACCGGGTGACATGTAGGAGGCACCACACCGGGTGACATGTAGGAGGCACCACACCGGGTGATAGATGTAGGAGGCACCACACTGGGTGACAGATGTAGAAGGCACCACACCGGGTGACAGATGTAAGAGACACCACACCGGGTGACAGATGTAAGAGGCACCACACCGGGTGACAGATGTAGGAGAGGCACCACACCGGGTGACATGTAGGAGGTACAACACCGGGTGACATGTAGGAGGCACCACACCGGGTGACATGTAGGAGGCACCACACCGGGTGACAGTAGTAGGAGGCACCACACCGGGTGATAGATGTAGGAGGCACTATACCAGGGGACAGATGTAGGAGGCACCACACCGGGTGACAGGTGTAGGAGGCACCACAGGATGACAGATCTAGGAGAGGCACCACACCGGGGGACAGATGTAGGAGGCAACACACAGGGTGACAGATGTATGAGACACCACACCGGGTGACAGATGTAGGAGAGGCACAACACCAGGTAACAGATGTAAGAGGCACCACAGGGTGACAGATGTAGGAGAGGCACCACACCGGGGGACAGATGTAGGAGGCACCACAGCGGGTGACAGATGTAGGAGGTACCACACCGGGTGACAGATGTAGGAGGTACCACACCGGGTAATAGGTGTAGGAGGCACCACACCAGGGTGACATGTAAAAGGCACCACACCGGGTGACAGATGTAAGAAGCACCACACCGGGTGACATGTAGGAGGCACCACACAGGGTGACAGATGTAGGGGAGGTACCACACCGTGTGACAGATGTAGGAGGTACCACAGGGTGACAGATGTAGGAGAGGCACCACACCGAGTGACAGATGTAGGAGGTACCACACCGGGTGACAGGTGTAGGAGGCACCACAGGGTGACAGATGTAGGAGGCACCACACCGGGTGACAAATGTAAGAGGCACCACACCAGGGTGACATGTAAAAGGCACCACATCGGGTGACAGATGCAGGAGGCACCACACCGGGTGACAGATGTAGAAGGCACTATACCAGGGGACAGATGTAGGATGCACTACACCGGGTGACAGATGTAAGAGCACCACACCGGGTGACAGATGTAAGAGGCACCACACAGGGTGACAGATGTAGGAGGCGCCACAGCGGGTGACATGTAGGAGGCACCACACTGGGTGACAGATGTAGGAGGTACCACACCGGGTGACAGATGTAGGAGGTACCACACCGGGTAATAGATGTAGGAGGCACCACACCGGGTGACATGTAGGAGGCACCACACCGAGTGATAGATATAGGAGGCATCACACCGGGTGACAGATGTAAGAGACACCACACCGGGTGACAGATGTAAGAGGCACCACCGGGTGACAGATGTAGGAGAGGCACCACACCGGGGGACAGATGTAGGAGGCACCACACCGGGTGACAGACGTAAGAGACACCACACCGGTTGACAGATGTAGGAGGTACCACACCGGGTGATAGATGTAAGAGGCACCACACCGGGTGACAGATGCAGGAGGCACCACAGGGTGACAGATGTAGGAGAGGCACCACACCGGGTGACATGTAGGAGGCACCACACCGGGTGACATGTAGGAGGCACCACACTGGGTGACAGATGTAGGAGGCACCACACCGGGTGACAGATGTAGGAGGCACCACACCGGGTGACAGATGTAAGAGACACCACACCGGGTGACAGATGTAGGAGGCACCACACCGGGTGACAGATGTAAGAGACACCACACCGGGTGACAGATCTAGGAGGCACCGCACCGGGTGACAGATGTAGGAGACACTATAGCAGGGGACAGATGTAGGATGCACCACACCGGGTGACAGATGTAAGAGGCACCACACCGGGTGACAGATGTAGGAGAGGCACCACACCGGGGGACAGATGTAGGGGCCACCACACCGGGTGACAGATGTAGGAGGTACCACACCGGGTAATAGATGTAGGAGGCACCACACCGGGTGACAGATGTAGGAGGTACCACACCGGGTGACAGATGTAAGAGATACCACACCGGGTGACAGATGTAAGAGATACCACACCGGGTGATAGATGTAGGAGGCACCACACCAGGTAAAAGATGTAAGAGGCACCACAGGGTGACAGATATAGGAGAGGCACCACACCGGGGGATAGAGGTAGGAGGTACCACACCGGGTGACAGATGTAGGAGAGGCACCACACCAGGTGACAGATGTAAGAGGCACCACACCGGGTGACAGATGTAAGAGACACCACACCGGGTGACAGATGTAAGAGGCACCACACCGGGTGACAGGTGTAGGAGAGGCACCACACCGGGTGACAGATGTAAGACGCCACACCGGGTGACACATGTAATAGGCACCACACCGGGTAATAGATGTAGGAGGCACCACACCGGGTGACACATGTAAGAGGCACCACACCAGGGTGACATGTAAAAGGCACCACACCGGGTGACAGATGTAGGAGAGGTACCACACCCGGTGACAGATGTAGGAGGCACCACACCGGGTGACAGATGTAGGAGGTACCACACCGGGTGACAGATGTATGAGGCATCACACCGGGTGACAGATGTAGGAGAGGCACCACACCGGGTGACAGATGTAAGAGACACCACAGGGTGACAGATGTAGGAGAGGCACCACACCGGGTGACAGATGTATGAGTATTACCGGCAAGACATTCAGGATCAACTCTTCCCCGTGTGATATCATTCTAATCGTCGTTTCAGCTTTGGGAAATCAGCCAATTTATTTAGCCGATCGACCGATTCTACAATGTCCAGAATTATCCTCCTTTCCAGGCTGATCTCAATTAAAAGTGTGGCCAGATCAATACCAGTGAGTGTACAACAACAGACCGTTATTATACCAGCCGCTAAGCCTGACATGCGGATCGGACATGAATTCACACCATGGCAGCGGGAATAGTCAACAGATAGTCAAGCAAGGGGCGTTTGGTCTGTCGGTCACATCAGACCAACAAATGGTGCCAATGTCAAAAGTAAGTTTACACCGCCTAACCCACGTCATTACAAAGTGGCAGTGGAGGGATCGCCGTAATGAGGGACGCGCTAATGAGCAGACGACATTTTTTTATGACGATGATTGTTTTCGCGGAAATCCCGCGGGAGTCTGCAATGACGATGGGGGCGGGATTGCGTGTTTGAGACGTGATCGATTAACTGGCACCGAACAAAACCGAATGAGGAGACTTCAAGAGATGATGATATGTTGGGTGGGGTGAGACGGTTCAGCTGGGGGGGGGGGGGGTAGAAGGGTGAGAGGGGACGTCCAAGATGCTGAGATTCTTTGTGAAATCATTATCTGTAATCACGCCAGAATGGGGCGCTGCTGCCAGACCAGATAGCGTGATGGGGTGCCGTTCGGGAAAGTTTGAGCGGAACACTTCGCAGCGGCGCATCCCAACAATTCGCAGCGGCAAGTCAACACCCTCTTGGGGTTCAGCCTCGCCTCACTCTACGGGGGGGTGGAGGGGCTGGAGGGGCGGGAGGGGTTGGACGGGCGGGAGGGGTTGGAGGAACTGGAGGGGCGGGAGGGGTTGGAGGAATTGGAGGGGCGGGAGGGGTTGGAATTGCAGGAGGGGTTGGACGGGCGGGAGGGGTTGGAGGCGACGGGTATAATTCCCCCAAGCTCTGCACCTCCCCCACTCCCTCCGCCCCCCTGGCTGCACGGTTACCACGCACTGCTGACGGACCTCTGACCTCAGCCAGGGCCGGGTACCAGGGCTGGCTTTCCGAGGCTCCAATCACAATCACCAGGGTGCCCCAACCCTCCCCCGACCCCCGGAGAGCGCATCACGCCACCCCAACTGCGGCAAACCTCCACAAACATCCGCTAGCAATTAAAGAATGGTCCACCATTGTAATATAACGAGAACACACCACACACTACCGCCGGTGCTTCATTTGTTTTAGCAAAACATGGCCGCAGTGGCAGTACCCGGGAAGAGAGATCCCGCCGGGAGAGGACAGACAGGTCCGTGTACTTCCTCGTCGGGACCCAATTCCCGGGTTTGACAAGCGGGAAGCGGGGGTAGTGCGGCAGGACCAACGAGATCAGAGGGGTGGGTGTGTTGTTGACAGGCAGGACCTAGACGAGACCTCGCCGAAATTTGAGGGGCCGATGTAGACAGACAGGGCCTAGGCGAGACCTCTGCGAGATGTCTTGGGTGGGTGTTGACATGTATGGCCCATACGGGACTTCTGCGAGATCTCTGGGGCGGATATAGACCGACAGAACCCTGATGAGACCTCAGCGAGATCTCTGGGTCTGGCGTTGACAGGCAGGCGAGAGATCTGCGGTGAGTGTTGACAGGTAGATACCTAGACAAGACCTCTGCGATATTTATCTGGTGGGGTGGGTGTGGGCAGACAGGGCCCAGACGAGATTTTAGCGAGATATCTGGGGTGGGTGTGCGCAGACAGGGCCCAGACGAGACCTCAGCGAGATATATGGGGCGGGTATGTGCAGACAGGGCCCAGACGAGAGCTCAGCGAGATATATGGGGTGGGTGTGGGCAGACAGGGCCTAGACGAGACCTCAGCGAGATATATGGGGCGGGTATGGGCAGACAGAGCCCAGACGAGACCTCAGCGAGATATATGGGGTGGGGGTGGGCAGACAGGGCCCAGACGAGACCTCAGCGAGATATCTGGGGTGGGTGTGGGCAGACACAGCCCAGACGAGACCTCAGCGAGATATTTGGGGTGGGTGTGGGCAGACAGCGCCCAGACGAGACCTCAGCGAGATATCTGGGGTGGGTGTGGGCAGACAGAGCCCAGACGAGACCTCAGCGAGATATCTGAGGTGTGTGTGAACGGAGAACGCCCTGACGATACTTCTGCGACGTCTGGTGGGCGCGCTAGAAACGAGACCTCAACGTGACCGGAAGATGAATTGAGAGACCTGACCATGACGAGACCTCTACGAGATTAGGGAGACGGATGTAATAGCAAGTTGGGCCAGATCAAGAATCTAAACGACGCTTCAGCCAAATGAAAGGGATGGTGCTGACATGCAAGCCAGACGACACCTCGGCGAGATTTGAGATCGGGATCGGGGCAGCCAGGACCAAGACGAGAGAGTTTTGAGGGTGGGTGTCGACAAGCATAATCTAGACGAGACCCCGAGGAGACTTTAGAGATGAACTGATATTGGATATTTCACAGGATACACATGGAGCTTAAATTGGGACAAGAAACATCCCGGTGCAATTTAGTGGGACAACATTGACAACGGTAACGTGAAAATGTAACGGGACAAGACGGACAAGTGTAACGTGAAAATGTAACGGGACAACACGGAGAAATGTAACGTGAAAATGAAACGGGCAACACGGACAAATGTAACGTGCTTCTAAAACTACGAGAGTTAAGATCGGAGCTCTGCCGATACGTCGTCCTAGCACAAAAAAAACGGCGATGGATTGCGATGAACGAGCGTTGAACGAACCAGACTGCGGTGTGGATCAGTTGCTTAGGATCCACGGTATCATTTCAGTAACATAATTACATGGCGTTAAATACGCTGCGTGACATCACTTCTCAGCACATATGGTATATCTTGCATTATACCCAATACCCAAGCTGCAAATCCTTAACATGGGCGGATTCATGGTTTTGGCTTAGAGGGAGCGGAATTGTACGTCCATGCATTAAATGATAGTATGTCTGGGGGGGGGGGGGGGAGAGCTTAAGTTCCGCTTAAGGAGGGGATGAAGCAACCATTATCTGAGACGGTTTAAGGGAGACCCGGCATCCCCACCCCTACCGCCAACCAGCCCCTGGATGTGCCGTAACATTTACGAGTACAGATTTAAACTATTATCCCCCTTTTTTTTGCCGGTGTTTTTTGCCATAATGGTTCAAGCGATTCGTGGGCACATCTAGAAAAATCTACAAATGATACAAATTGTCTTCGCATGGCGTTCGCTTTGCCGATGACCTTAATTATTGTCATCTCATACAAAACCGGGTTCTTTGTCGCCATGATTGTTCGGTTGTACCGGACTCTCATACCAGATAAGTAAACTTAACACACCTGGGCGTCCGTGCGAACAACATTCACGCCCAGTGCGTCTCCAATTCCCAAAACGATGTTAGCATCATTATTGAAACAGACCACGGCTCCATTTTCATGAATGGTAATAGTTTTGCTTTCACGCTGACGTAAAAAAAAACAGCTGCCCCTTTTTGTGTCCCCCGTAATCTCCGCTTAAACGCATCAAGGCAATGATGGCTTCAGCAAGGCATAGGGGGCGCCACACCCTGTGGCGGAGTCATCAACGAGGCGTATCACAGGTCGATCCCACCCCTCCCTGGATCCTTCCCCGCCAAGGCTCCAGTCCCCCACATGTTTTTGTTTCATTTCGCTGGTGATGGATGATACTTCAACCCAATAATCAGGGATGTAAACCGGCTCTTAAACCCTCATAAATAATGTAAAAAACACAGCGCCTGCAATGCATCCAATAATAGTCGCATTGGTAGGATTGGGCGAAAAGGTTTCTCAGTAATACAGTAGGACGGGAGAGAATGGCGGGGTGGGATGGGCGTATGGGCTGGGGTAAAGTAAAGGGAGGGGGGGGGGGTGACTCCAGCCGGACAAACGAGGAGAAAGCAGACGACAATTGGCGGTCGATGGCGCGAAGTAACATTCAGGCGGTTTTCTCCCACCATCAGCGCCACCACCGGCAACCGCAGAGGCAGTGGAGTCCCTCCTTCCCTCTCCCCCTCCAAACACACACACAAACTGTTAGGCAAATGGGCCTCATTTCGAGGAAGAGGGAAATCGTCATGCGAAGAGATGGGCGCTGATTCAAGATGATGGCATTCATCGGTGTGCGGCTCTGAAGTACCCCAAAGCCGATTCGACCCCTCGGGCTAAAGGTTGCGGAGTTCTTAAACTGAGGGAACCTCGCGGGAGAAATCAATGGCGCCTCAACCAGCGACCCACTCACCGCACTCACAATAACCCGGTCCCCTAAAGGCCCGCCATGCAATGGACTTGAATGACCCATTTCACCGAGGGTGCGAGAAACGAACCGACGACACAGTGCAGACATGTGTTTTTTTCTCCTTCTGCCGATACAAAACAATTGACAGGCAGTGTGAAAATAAATCGAAGGTCACATAAAGCAGAGCAGTCATAAATAAATCGAACAAACACAATTGATTATGTGGCGATGGCGCTGTTATTTGTAGCCAGACCGAAGCCATCGTCACCACGACCGTATTCAAACAAGAATATTGAAGATCTGCAGATTGACAATCTCAAGCAATCACAATACTACTCGGTGACGGCAAGTCCAGACCTGGGCATCCTCTGGTGTACCAAAGTCGGTGAATTCTGCAATCATCGACTTGGGAACGCCTAGGATTTCAGCAGTGCCGGGCATTATTAAAGTTAACCCGAGCTCGCCAATTCCAGTTGGACGCATCACTGCATATGCTATGCATTCTGTGTAATATTCTGGCCTTGTGGCAACGCAACAAAATCCCATGCTAACAAAGTACGTCGGCAATTAAACTATCTATATTCATCCATGCAAAGAAAAATATGTTTTTATGTAACAAGTTGCAATCATTTATGTTATTAATAAATAAACTAAATCATTCTCCTGGACCGCTGATATTTAACGATATAGCACAACTGAAGGCAACACCAACATTTTTCCCATTTCTCACTCTTCATAGATGATATATATTTGTCATGTTTGATTATAGATGCTAGGACGTACTGGGTAGTGCGTTTGTCTCTTTACCTAGCGGCCGGTGCGTGGGTCCTTATCCCAACTGTGCAAATCCCCTTGTTAGAGCAAGACAATGCTCTTTCTTCAACAATAGTTACGAATTATCCCCCAAAAAAACATGGCTTTTGGTCCTTATCCCAACTGTGCAAATGTCCATGTTGGAGCAAGACAATGGTCTTTCTGCAACAATAGGTACGAATTATCCCCCAAAGAAGCATGGCTTTTGGTCCTTATCCCAACTGTGCAAATCCCCTTGTTAGAGCAAGGCAATGCTGTTTCTGCAACAATAGTTACGAATTATCCCCCAAAGAACCATGGCTATTGGTCCTTATCCCAACTGTGCAAATGTCCATGTTGGAGCAAGGCAATGCTGTTTCTGCAACAATAGTTACGAATTATCCCCCAAAAAAACATGGCTTTTGGTCCTTATCCCAACTGTGCAAATGTCCATGTTGGAGCAAGACAATGGTCTTTCTGCAATAATAGTTACGAATTATCCCCCAAAGAAGCATGGCTTTTGGTCCTTATCCCAACTGTGCAAATGTCCATGTTAGAGCAAGACAATGGTCTTTCTGCAACAATAGTTACGAATTATCCCGCAAAGCAGCATGGCTTTTGGTCCTTATCCCAACTGTGCAAATCCCCTTGTTAGAGCAAGACAATGGTCTTTCTGCAACAATAGGTACGAATTATCCCCCAAAGAAGCATGGCTTTTGGTCCTTATCCCAACTGTGCAAATCCCCTTGTTAGAGCAAGACAATGGTCTTTCTGCAACAATAGGTACGAATTATCCCCCAAAGAAGCATGGCTTTTGGTCCTTATCCCAACTGTGCAAATCCCCTTGTTAGAGCAAGACAATGGTCTTTCTGCAACAATAGGTACGAATTATCCCCCAAAGAAGCATGGCTTTTGGTCCTTATCCCAACTGTGCAAATCCCCTTGTTAGAGCAAGACAATGGTCTTTCTGCAACAATAGGTACGAATTATCCCCCAAAGAAGCATGGCTTTTGGTCCTTATCCCAACTGTGCAAATCCCCTTGTTAGAGCAAGACAATGGTCTTTCTGCAACAATAGGTACGAATTATCCCCCAAAGAAGCATGGCTTTTGGTCCTTATCCCAACTGTGCAAATCCCCTTGTTAGAGCAAGACAATGGTCTTTCTGCAACAATAGGTACGAATTATCCCCCAAAGAAGCATGGCTTTTGGTCCTTATCCCAACTGTGCAAATCCCCTTGTTAGAGCAAGACAATGGTCTTTCTGCAACAATAGTTACGAATTATCCCCCAAAGAAGCATGGCGTTTGGTCCTTATCCCAACTGTGCAAATCCCATTGTTAGAGCAAGACAATGGTCTTTCTGCAACAATAGTTACGAATTATCCCCCAAAAAAACATGGCTTTTGGTCCTTATCCCAACTGTGCAAATGTCCATGTTGGAGCAAGACAATGGTCTTTCTGCAACAATAGTTACGAATTATCCCCCAAAGAAGCATGGCTTTTGGTCCTTATCCCAACTGTGCAATTGTCCATGTTAGAGCAAGACAATGGTCTTTCTGCAACAATAGTTACGAATTATCCCGCAAAGAAGCATGGCTTTTGGTCCTTATCCCAACTGTGCAAATGTCCATGTTAGAGCAAGACAATGGTCTTTCTGCAACAATAGGTACGAATTATCCCCCAAAGAAGCATGGCTTTTGGTCCTTATCCCAACTGTGCAAATCCCCTTGTTAGAGCAAGACAATGGTCTTTCTGCAACAATAGGTACGAATTATCCCCCAAAGAAGCATGGCTTTTGGTCCTTATCCCAACTGTGCAAATCCCCTTGTTAGAGCAAGACAATGGTCTTTCTGCAACAATAGGTACGAATTATCCCCCAAAGAAGCATGGCTTTTGGTCCTTATCCCAACTGTGCAAATCCCCTTGTTAGAGCAAGACAATGGTCTTTCTGCAACAATAGGTACGAATTATCCCCCAAAGAAGCATGGCTTTTGGTCCTTATCCCAACTGTGCAAATCCCCTTGTTAGAGCAAGACAATGGTCTTTCTGCAACAATAGGTACGAATTATCCCCCAAAGAAGCATGGCTTTTGGTCCTTATCCCAACTGTGCAAATCCCCTTGTTAGAGCAAGACAATGGTCTTTCTGCAACAATAGTTACGAATTATCCCCCAAAGAAGCATGGCGTTTGGTCCTTATCCCAACTGTGCAAATCCCATTGTTAGAGCAAGACAATGGTCTTTCTGCAACAATAGTTACGAATTATCCCCCAAAGAAGCATGGCTTTTGGTCCTTATCCCAACTGTGCAAATCCCCTTGTTAGAGCAAGACAATGGTCTTTCTGCAACAATAGTTACGAATTATCCCCCAAAGAAGCATGGCTTTTGGTCCATATCCCAACTGTGCAAATCCCTTTGTTAGAGCAAGACAATGGTCTTTCTGCAACAATAGTTACGAATTATCCCCCAAAGAAGCATGGCTTTTGGTCCTTATCCCAACTGTGCAAATCCCCTTGTTAGAGCAAGGCAATGCTGTTTCTGCAACAATAGTTACGAATTATCCCCCAAAGAACCATGGCTATTGGTCCTTATCCCAACTGTGCAAATGTCCATGTTGGAGCAAGGCAATGCTGTTTCTGCAACAATAGTTACGAATTATCCCCAAAAAAAACATGGCTTTTGGTCCTTATCCCAACTGTGCAAATGTCCATGTTGGAGCAAGACAATGGTCTTTCTGCAACAATAGTTACGAATTATCCCCCAAAGAAGCATGGCTTTTGGTCCTTATCCCAACTGTGCAAATGTCCATGTTAGAGCAAGACAATGGTCTTTCTGCAACAATAGTTACGAATTATCCCGCAAAGAAGCATGGCTTTTGGTCCTTATCCCGACTGTGCAAATCCCCTTGTTAGAGCAAGACAATGGTCTTTCTGCAACAATAGGTACGAATTATCCCCCAAAGAAGCATGGCTTTTGGTCCTTATCCCAACTGTGCAAATCCCCTTGTTAGAGCAAGACAATGGTCTTTTTGCAACAATAGGTACGAATTATCCCCCAAAGAAGCATGGCTTTTGGTCCTTATCCCAACTGTGCAAATCCCCTTGTTAGAGCAAGACAATGGTCTTTCTGCAACTATAGGTACGAATTATCCCCCAAAGAAGCATGGCTTTTGGTCCTTATCCCAACTGTGCAAATCCCCTTGTTAGAGCAAGACAATGGTCTTTCTGCAACAATAGGTACGAATTATCCCCCAAAGAAGCATGGCTTTTGGTCCTTATCCCAACTGTGCAAATCCCCTTGTTAGAGCAAGACAATGGTCTTTCTGCAACAATAGGTACGAATTATCCCCCAAAGAAGCATGGCTTTTGGTCCTTATCCCAACTGTGCAAATGTCCATGTTGGAGCAAGACAATGGTCTTTCTGCAACAATAGTTACGAATTATCCCCCAAAGAAGCATGGCTTTTGGTCCTTATCCCAACTGTGCAAATGTCCATGTTGGAGCAAGACAATGCTCTTTCTGCAACAATAGGTACGAATTATCCCCCAAAGAAGCATGGCTTTTGTCCATCTGGAACTTCCTGTTATCTCAATGTCTGTCTGTCTTTTGTGTCCTACTAACGACAAGACACAAGATGGAAGTTCCCATTCATTCGATGCTGTCCGGTTTGTACATAGTGTGATTGTCAAGCCAGCAAACATATGTAGGAGTTAATTTGTTTCACGGGGAGTTCCTTAATCGACTTCACGTGGTCTGAGTGGACGTGAAGGATCAGTTTAGGTTTATAATCGCTAATAGATCAATTTGTGTTCGTTAGCGCGTTACGTGCCATCGGATTTAGGGAATATGGGTCGATGCCAGGCCACCCGATGAGGTTTATTTCTCTATATCGAAAGTGCTTATTTCAAGCCATTAGCTCGATGACAGGCTGAATGAAAAACAGGTATAGATAAGAAGCCTCCTCGTCCAGCTGATCCAACGTGTTGAAACTTCAAGCCACCGCCTAATCTTGTCAACGCTTCTAGACTTCAATCGATTGCCTGTTCAAGCACATTCAGTAAATTAAAAAACAAAAATAAGCCAATATTAAGGCAAAAACGCCCCCCAGCTCCCTCATCAGTAACAAGGCTCCAAGAAAGCAAGATCCGTACCTTCCATGCTAACGCCTATCTTCGTTTCATAGTAGCTCACGTAGAACTCATCTCCAAAACATGCTGCAATAATGGCTGCCTGCAATGGGATGAAGAGCACACGAGACCGCCGACCGTGATATCCGTCTGAACGATACCCATCACCCCATTCACCGAAATGATCCATTACAAAACAGACCGCAAAGTTCAAGAGAACGCAGACAGTCTGAAAACTTGAGACAACCGGATAGTCCTTCGCCAGCCTGAAAGAAACAGCAGGTCACCTGGATATCGATTACTCGGGTCTAAGCTTGCAGGGTGGTTCTTTGCATATTTTCAGGACGCTTTAACCACTTTTGGTCATATCGCGTCAATGGGAGAAGGAAGGGAGAGTGGAGCCATGTCCCCGGGGGTAACCCCTTACTCTTTGCGCAGAAGGACATGGGATCTTTATCCTGCGACCACACTGACATGACCACGGCGGGGCTTGAACCATCGACACACGTACCGTTAGGCTCTCAGGTGGCCAGAGCGCTGAATGCCAGCGCTCTAGCCCACTGAGCTTTCAGGCCGGCCCCGGTTGTAGGCGGGAATCCAAGGCGTCTAACTATCACATCGCCTCTGTGATGAAAACTGGTGAATTTTCACATAGCAGTTAATACATCACGCCCTCACCGTGCATATATGCAATATACATACACGATAATACTAAACGTATTGTGACCTTATGTTTCTCCAATATGCGGTAGCGCGAACTACCCTGGCAGCCATAACAGGACCCAATACGTGTTTTTACATTCTCCTGACCATGAATCACGGAGCAATGATACCGTAAAAGCTAAAAGTGCCGCCCGGCCCAAAAATCAAGCCAAATTAATCGTGATCCAAATAACAATTATTGGCGACCTGTCACCGTTCATGTTATGACCGGAGGGATAAAACCCCAAACTGCCTATTTTGCAGATTTATCGTGTAAGGTTAAGAGAAAAGAAAAACGGGAGGCAAAATTCTAACAGCGTGGTCGGGTGATTTAGAAGAGCAGATGGCATTTCTGGTACATCGAGCTTGCATTGGCCGGCATTTGGCCACGTCGTTTCGAAGACCACTGTATCCGGCGGCGATAGCACCCGCAAAAATGTACACCATGCAGTAAGGCTACCCTAGTGGATGTCGTTGACATAATATGGCTCTCTCGGTTGAACTATGCCCTTGCCTGGTAAACACAGCAATGTCATTTTTAGAACAGCATAGTCGCCTGACCCGATAGCGACCCTAGGAGAGTTTTTGTACCGAAAGCCGCTGACGTAGTTATAAAAGCAATATGTTGTTCAACCACTTCATCGACTGGCGCCCCACGGAAAACGTCAGCGCTGTAATAAACTGCGTATTGCTGAATTATCGCTCGCGGGTGACGAGTTCGGTTGGCTACTCAATAACCTAGCTGCAAATCTCACGGACGGATTTTCAGCTAGGTTGTTGGGTAGAATGCAAGATATCCCATTAAATGCAGAAAAGAAGCCATGTCACGCAGCAATGTTCTTACAGGACGAAGTGATCGATCACGTGGGCAGAGGCTGGTTCTCCTCTCGCATACATGGCGCAACGCAAGGCCAAACCGGTGCCTGTCCTCCCGTCATCAGTAATTAGTGTCGTTATCCACGCAGTTAATTAAAGGAGCGGCACGACATCACTGTCGACACGTCCTCAAGAATCACGGAAACTCATTTGAAAGTCTATTATAACGATACGGGTGACATATACGATGCCATGTAACACCGTGTAAGCCATACAATCAATAACCCAGGCCGATATAGGCGTACGCCGGGGGAGAGAGCTTGGGAAGAAACATTTTTTCAATCGCTTAACCTGCTCCAACCCCTGGGCTCCCACCCACTCACTCACCCACACACGCTCACACCTTGTCTCCTGGCTGGCCTCGCACGTGGTTCTCACGCCTCACGCCTCGCGCCTCACGCCTCGCTCCCTCCGCGCCATCCAGCCAGAGACATGTCTTTATGTCATTCTTCACCGGCGAGGTAACTACTGTCGTGCCACGGGTCGTGTAGGTATAGATTGCCGCAGGGGATCAAAAGAGGGATGTGTGGCAGTGTGAGAAAGAAAGGGGTGGGCAGCGGGGAGTGGGGTGGGATATCCGATAAAGATGCATATATTGCGTCAGCAAAACGCGGTGAGGGGTGGGGATTCGGCAACAACAGGCGCGGTTCGCAGGTCTTACAAATACCCGTTCCTTGTAAATACGCCTTGTACTTTCTTGCTCTGATTCCCTCCAATGACCTACTATTTAAACCTTTCCCCACCGGAAGGCTCGAAACGTTAAAATCTATCTCCCGTTGCTCCCTGCCCTGCAGCGCTGCCATCTAGCGGTTCTGGCGACCGATATCCGGTGGAAGGGAGGGGGGTAGGGGGGGCGGGGCTGTATGAGGGCATTAAAGGTGCCTAGATCTGCCGGGAACACATGCGTCGCTTTCAGCATTGGCTGATTTATCGGGAACATAATCATCAGCCCTTCAAAAGCAAAGAGGTCGCGACCGTCAGCAGACAGACGACGGGGACACAGCCGCCATTGACGGCAGCGGGAGGCGGGCTGAGCGGCGCAGCGCTATCTAACGTCATCGCCACTAACAAAACATAAAACCCCCTTCGCACTATACACGCACACATATGCACATCATAGAGCGACTCGATGCGGGAAGGGGGGTGGAGGGAGGGGGTGGGGGTCCTATTGGACGACCAGGCCCCTGTGGCAGACACACCGGAACACGGAACAATGCCAGGTCGGTAAGGTGCGCCGACGATACATCAGAGCAGATCAAATCCACATGTCACATGTGCACTGTGGATACTCCATGCCCCCCCCCCCCCCCCGCCCTCCACACACACACAGAAAAAACCCCAGACCAATCAAGTTATTCACGAGGCGAAACACGAGATAAAACCGACTTCGGGGGATATCGAAATGACAAAACAAAAGAAAAAATTGGAGAAAGACAGTCGGAATAAAACGTATGCCGTTTAGGCTCATTGCAAGTGTATTGGTTGTTAATATACAGTGTGCATGTACGTTGTACTCATAGCAGCGGACATTCAAAATCCTTCAATTGACATGTCCAATTTACATTTTATGCCAAGGAATATGCGTCTCTCGATCTCTCCCCCTTGTCCCTATTGACTTACTAAACTTTGCTGATCACGTACGAACGCAAAGACGTTCGTAATCATGTGCAAATACTTACTTACAGGGTGTTGGCAATCATCTAAGATGGTACTCACTTTTACTGGAGAGGCAGCTGAGACAACCCGTGGAACGAGACCTCCTCCCTTTCGTCCTTACATCAACGGTTCCCTGAGATACGGCGGACTTCTGAGTTTCTCGTTTGACCTTGACCTTGGCACTCTTCGTGGTGGACGCTGCGACTGCCGAGTTGTCACCGACGGACTCGATGACGTCACAGGCGCTGTGGTCCGCTTTAACTTTGCATTTCCGTTTACTGTCTTCGGTTGCATTAATGGCGTTGGGTCTAGCGATAATAGAAGATATAGGCCTTGTACGCTGTGGGGAGGTAACGGCGGGCGAGGAGGAAGAGGTGGTTCTGGTGGCGGTGGGGCCCTGGGGACCGCCGGGACATGATGCGAGTGCCTTGTTGCTGTTGGAGTTGGAACAAGGCACAGCCGTGGTCCATGTGTCAGGACCGGCCCGGTTATTACCTCGAGTAGAGGGCGGCGCCCTACCACTGGATGAGGTGGGTGTCGGCGCGGAGTCGTGGTGGGACGGGCCCGGGGCCGGGGACGACAGTGCCGGGGTGAAGACCGGGCTGGAGGCCGGGCAGTGACAGGTGGTGTCGCGCGGGGACGCAGCCGGGCTGTCCCGGCGCGCCTCAACGGGGCCGCGGCGGGGGTCACAGGGGGACCCGGGCACAATGAGGGACACATGGGCGCCTAGCGGGCTGGGGCAGAAGGGGGTGCTGGTGCCTTCTTGGTCTCCTTGGTCACTCGGGGGTAGCCGCCAGCTGACACGTGCCGCCCCTGGACGGGCGGGGTGCAAGACGGGGCTGAGGCGGCCCATCTCGTGGGCCACGCGGTGACGGGTCTGCCGCCGGCTGCGGTCCCCCAGCTGGGTGCCCACCACCTCCTGGACGGCCCCCAGAAGGGGCGACACCCCGCCAACGCCTCGGTCCCCGTCACCATGGTCACGGAGGTCGCTCGGCTTCACCTTACCGCCACTGTTGCTACTATCACACTTCTTCCCGTCATCCTTGCGACCCTTCTTGCTCGCCTCTTTTACCTCCTTCTTCTCTTCCTTTTTCCTCTTCTTTTCCTCCTCTTCTCTCCTCTTTATCTCTTTTTTGTCCTCTTTCTTAATCTCCTTCTTTTCCTCTTTTTTCACCACGTCTTTCTTGTCGTCTTTCTTTTTAGTTTCCTTCTTTTCTGTCTTTTTCTTGCTTTCTTTGGCTGACTTCTTGGGGCTCTTCCCCCCGGCCTTAGCCCCCTTGGTGGGTGAGCTGTCCCCAGCCTTGACCCACCGATCTCCCGCCCGGTGATCCATCGCGCTGGTGTATGACCCCTTATTATTGCCCGACCAGCCCGGTCGTGGCCTGCTGGTAGCAATGCCACGACACCGGTGACCACGTGCTCCACAGACACACCCGCAACACACACACACGAACCTATCAGGCGCCCCCGGAGTGGCCACCCAAACCTCAACGACACCGCAATTCTCCCAATCTATCCATTCGGCTAGTTAATTATTATCCGTCTCCAGCTCTTCACAGACACGGGCGCTGCGAGCGACATCCCCACCCCCTTGCTGGGGGGTTGGTTATCCATCCCTCCATGGCGCGCCGCTCTCCCACCATACATTGGCCATACGACGGCACGCCACGGCCTGATGAACGAAGGCCCGCGACAAAGCACGACCTCGACCACGGCCCCGGGCCCCGGCCACGGGCCCCGGCCACCACGGGAAGGCGGAGGCGGAGGCGGAGGCTGAGGCGGAGGAGGCAGAGGCGGAGGAGGCAGAGGCCGCGGATAAAGCGCGGGAGGGGGAGGAGGATGAGGGGGCCGAGCAGAGCGAGGAGGCGAGAGTCACACGCCGCGGCAAGCTGTAGAAAGGCAATCCGTTTTTAAACGCATCCCGGACCGGTTTCAATATAGTCGTCGTCGCCGTGGTCTTCCGCCACCGATCTGGCCGCAGTGGGCGAGCAAGGACATCAAATTGACAGGCGGACCTGGCGAGTGACTGACGGAGGACAGAGAGAGAGAGAGAGAGAGATAGAGGGTGGGGGTGGGGGATGGGTCCAGAGAGAAGTGGGAGGCCCTGGCTCACCGCAGCCGGTCCGATCCATTACATTGTGCTGCAGAGACCCCGACCAAGGCGCGGTGAGGGTGATGTGGGAGGGGGGTGGGGGGAGTGGGGCGACTGGGGACGGACAACAGTGTTGCTGGTGGGGAGGTGGGTGGCAGGGGGAGGAAACGAGGGGGTTGGAGCCGGGGTGGGGTTGGGTAAGGCGAGGGCCAGGGACAGCAAAGCGGAGACACGAACGCTAGGGGATTCGGGGATGCGGGCAGTTCTGCTCTGGCACCCCGCCCCGGCCCCAAGACCCACTCACCCCTTTCACCCCCCACCTCCATCCCACCCCCGCAACCGCCAACCATCATTCCACAGCCCACCTCAAATTAATACCCCTATTTCCTACCCTTACCCCAAGATATCCACCCCCTCACCCGAGCGGCAGGGAGGGGGGGGGGGGGTATGGCAAAGGCCAAGATGCCATAGGCAGGAGGGAGAACATGCCAGGCGTGGAGTGGAGGGGTGCTCTGTTAGGAGCTGGGGTTATAGAGAGGAAGACTACAATGAGGATACCGTGGGTGGCCGGGGAGGAGGGATTGGCGTATAGAGGGGGGGGGGGGGGGGAGGGCACCCCTACAGACGACGACGCCGGTTTGGGGGCTACAGCAGGAAGTATGACCGGTCTCAATGGTAAGCCCCTTATTAGGGAGCTGAACCGAGGCAGTCACCTCACACAATGCCAGGACAACGTGGGACAGCTATGAAAAATAGGGGGCGCACGAGACTGAGACTCCCCCCCCCCCCAGGCTCCCCCAAGCATGGGATGCATCCAACCACCCTATGGTAGGGGGGTGGGCAGGGGTGGGAGGCTGACACTAACACATAACCCGGGCGATTTCTCTTCTTAGTCTTTTCGTCCCTGCAATCTATCGCATACCCTACGACAATGCCGGTATTCATATACCCCCCCCCTCTTTCTCTGATTTAAAGTCTGTCTACCCCTTTCCTTAAATTTTTCTTCCCCCCCCCCCTCCCTTCTTTTCCAATATCTTCCTCTGCTCTCTGTCTTCCTGTCTCGCTCACCCTGTCCTCTACTTCCGCACCCTTCTCTATGCGCTCGCCATCTGTGTCTGTGTCTATTGCCCCCCTTCCTTTACAATCTCTTCCTCTGCACGCTCTGTCCTCATATCTCACCTTCCTATCTTTCTCTCTACCCTCCCCCGTGTTTTTTCTGCTCTCCGTCTCTCTCTCTGCATATACCCCCCACATCTGTCACTCTGTGACTCTTGCCCTCCATCCCCCCCCCCACCCTATCCTTCTTTTTCAATCTCTTTCTCTTCAGGCAAGCCACTTTCTGCTCTCTATTCCCCGCCCCCTTCTTTATCCCCCCCCCTCCCCACCCACCTGTCTCTCTGTCTCTTGTCCGCCTCGCCCCCGGCTCCCGCCCCCCACCCCCACGATCGCTCCTTCCTCCCTCCACGTGCCCCGCCCCCAGGCCGGCAATGAGGCCAGGTCCGGAGTCATCATATCCCACTTCGCTTGCCCCCATCTCATTCAGCGGCCGCCGGCCAACGGGCTCTGGGGGTAAACACCCCCACAATCGCCCCAGTAAGCCATCATTATGGATTCGCATGTGTTTTTCACAATGGGTCACTTGGGGCCGCATGTGACCGCCCATTCTGGGGGCTCTGCCCGGGATCGCCCGGGGGGCCAGGGTGCATGGCGAAACACACCATGCACCACCGCCAACCGCTCGCCGACATGTTTGATCCAGGGACCCCCCCCCCCATGCCCCCCCCCCCCACCCCTACCCCTACCCCTACCCCTACCATTCCCCGTGCCCTAGACACAAGTCCCCATCAAAGCAATGATGTAGGCGGGATTGATTTCACTCCTCGTTAATTACAGTTATACGCTCTGCCGTGGCATCGTCGAGTCGACCCCTGTTCGGAAATAACAAAAACCAAAAGCCGTTACTATAGTAACCCTGTCGCATGCCTTACGTTCTAGGAAAGACACAGATTGATTCCCACAGATAAGGGGTAACAACACTTACATATATAAATAAATATATAAAGTGCAAACCAACCAAAAATTGCACGTGGCTCTATGCGATACTATATATATATATACATGTATATATAATATATGCTATACATAGGCCTACAATTATATACATTTCATATATATAGTCTATACATATTACACATGCAGCAGTTCTGCTGATAGGTACGCGTCCTGCGTAATTTTTTTTTTATTTCCTTGATGCGTATTACATATATTACATATGAATTAAATATATTATGTATATACTACATATAGTATATATATATATATACCGGGGACTTATAAAAGTTATATTAATTTTATAAATGTTAAAACATTGTAATCTATGTATGGATGTATTAAAGGTATTCATGGCACTATATCAAACTTTAATTATACAGAAATCATGTACCCATCCTGGTGGTAGTAAAATCAACTCGGAACGCGCTACAGGAGCATACGTAATGGAATCCAGCTGGTCGTCCTAGACGTAATAGTCAACTATTGCAGCGGCTATAACAAGCCCATATAATTAATTCTTATAATTAATTAAGTGCCAATCCCATTAGAATGAAGCAACCAAAAGTCCTTGCCAATGGACACTATATCTATATGAAGCCGTTTGTCAATGGCCACGCACTTGGACGAGAGTGAGACGCCTCAGGGGATAGAAACTAGGGACACCTTAAAGCCACTCTCGTCAAGGGGGGCGGACGGTAGTGAAGGGTCAGGATTGGTAGATATTAAATATTCCGGTAGCAAGCCACGTGTTCGTAAAGGCTGGTTAAGTACGGCTAAGCGGCACGGGATCTTCTCAATGGGCGTGATTGCGGGATCCACGGGGAGACGGTTCGTCTATATGAGGAGTCCAGTAATGGCCGCCTGAGGTGTAAGGCTGATCCGCCGACAGACTGGCACGACTTAGAACTTTCATTTTCTTCATTATTAAGTGGCTCGAGTTTCCCGCTTGTCCACTGGTAAATGCTGGAGGTGGGGTAGGGGGGGGGGGGTGGACAGGATAAATAGGTCTGGGCTCTGACGATGTAACACCCCGAACCCACCCTGTTACGCGTCGTCCCAGGTCACCAGTGTGGTATTATCGAGGGCGGGGGGGGGGGGGGGTGGAGCGGGGAATGGTCGCCGACTCCCGACGTTTAGCAGCTCGGTCCGTAATGGGCCTGTTATGGCTTAGATGATATCCACCCCCCCAACCCATTCCACCTCGCCTAGCCCCCGCAAACATCAGGTAGCCCCCCCCCCCACCCCACCCCGTCAGCCTTCTCCTCCCAGGGCTTCCCGGAAGGGGTGTTTCCCGGCCCGCGGCGCGACAGAAATCAATCATATTAACAACCCAATCTAATTTGTCAGCACTCCTGCTGGATGATCCCGCCACTGGGACAAGCAGCGAACGTTTTCTAGGGGGGATTCCTCGTGAGCCAGCCCATTCTATCCAATCGCTACACCCCCCCCCCGTCCCCTCCCCTCGTCGACCAACCCCCCACTCCCTTCTCAACCGGCTGTACTGTCCCTCGACACCCCACCCGCCACCGCGTCTCAGAAGGATCGTTTGTGTTGACAGAAGACCGACGAATTGGGAAAGTACAGTTCACTTGTCACGTGTGCTGGCCACGAGGAAAAAAAAAAACCTATACCCACGCCAGGACAAAGATATCTTCTAAGGCAATGCAGCGACGCGGGAATCGAATGAAAAGGGCAAAGATTTCCCGGGGAAGATACAATAACCGTGTAAATTATCTATTAAAAAAAGGGGCCAGACGCATATGTTTATTTCAATAAGAGAGGCAATCCGAACCGGCTGTTCCCCAGTGACTGGTGGCTGGGTGAGGCGGGCCCCAGCGGCGGGTGCCTGGGTGAGGCGGGTTACAGGGCCGGGTGAGGCGGGCCCTAGTGACCGGTGGCTGGGTGACGCGGGCCCCAGTGGGCTGGGTGACCGGCGGCTGGGTGACGCAGGAGCCAGTGGTCGGTGGCTGGGTGAGGCGGGTTACAGGGCCGGGTGAGGCGGGCCCTAGTGACCGGTGGCTGGGTGACGCGGGCCCCAGTGGGCTGGGTAACCGGCGGCTGGGTGACGCGGGCCCCAGTGGTCGGTGGCTGGGTGAGGCGGGCCCCAGTGACCGGTGGCCGGGTGAGGCGGGCCCTAGTGACCGGTGGCTGGGTGACGCGGGCCCCAGTGGTCGGTGGCTGGGTGAGGCGGGCCCCAGTGACCGGTGGCCGGGTGAGGCGGGCCCTAGTGACCGGTGGCTGGGTGACGCGGGCCCCAGTGACTGGTGGCTGGGTGACGCGGGCCCCAGTGACCGGTGGCTGGGTGACGCGGGCCCCAGTGACCGGTGGCTGGGTGAGGCGGGTTACAGGGCCGGGTGAGGCGGGCCCCAGTGACAGGTGGCTGGGTGAGGCGGGCCCCAGTGACAGGTGGCTGGGTGAGGCGGGTTACAGGGCCGGGTGAGGCGGGCCCCAGTGACCGGTGGCTGGGTGACGCGGGCCCCAGTGGGCTGGGTGACCGGCGGCTGGGTGACGCGGGCCCCAGTGGTCGGTGGCTGGGTGAGGCGGGCCCCAGTGACCGGTGGCTGGGTGACGCGGGCCCCAGTGGTCGGTGGCTGGGTGAGGCGGGCCCCAGTGACCAGTGGCTGGGTGAGGCGGGCCCCAGTAACCGGTTGCTGGGTTAGGCCGGCCCCAGTGACCGGTTGCTGGGTGAGGCCGGCCCCAGTGACCAGTGGCTGGGTGAGGCCGGCCCCAGCGGCCGGTGGGTGGGTGAGGCGGGCCCCAGTGACCGGTGACTGGGTGAGGCGGGCCCCAGTGACCGGTGGCTGGGTGAGGCCGGCCCCAGTGACCAGTGGCTGGGTGAGGCGGGCCCCAGTAACCGGTGGCTAGGTGAGGCGGGCCCCAGTGACCGGTGGCTGGGTGAGGCCGGCCCCAGTGACCAGTGGCTGGGTGAGGCGGGCCCCAGTAACCGGTGGCTGGGTGAGGCCGGCCCCAGTGACCGGTGGCTGGGTGACGCGGGCCCCAGTGACCGGTGGCTGGGTGAGGCCGGCCCCAGTGACCAGTGGCTGGGTGAGGCGGGCCCCAGTGACCGGTGGCTGGGTGAGGCCGGCCCCAGTGACCGGCGGCTGGGTGACGCGGGCCCCAGTGACCGGTGACTGGGTGAGGCGGGCCCCAGTGACTGGTGGCTGGGTGAGGCGGGCCCCAGCGGTCGGTGGCTGGGTGAGGCGGGCCCCAGTGACCGGTGGCTGGGTGAAGCGGGCCCCAGTGACCGGTGGCTGGGTGAGGCGGGCCCCAGTGACCGGTGGCTAGGTGAGGCGGGCCCCAGGGACCGGTGGCTGGGTGAGGCCGGCCCCAGTGACCAGTGGCTGGGTTAGGCCGGCCTCAGTGACCGGTGGCTGGGTGAGGCGGGCCCCAGTGACCGGTGGCTGGGCGAGGCCGGCCCCAGTGACCAGTGGTTGGGTGAGGCCGGCCCCAGTGACCGGTGGCTAGGTGAGGCGGGCCCCAGTGACCGGTGGCTGGGTGAGGCGGGCCCTAGGGCTGGGTGAGGCGGGCCCCGGTGACCGGTGGCTGGGTGAGGCCGGCCCCAGTGACCAGTGGCTGGGTGAGGCGGGCTCCAGTGATCGGTGGCTGGGTGAGGCGGGCCCCCGTGACCAGTGGCTGGGTGAGGCGGGCTCGAGCGGCCGGTGGCTGGGTGAGGCGGGCCCCAGTGACCGGTGGCTGGGTGAGGCGGGCCTTAGGGCTGGGTGAGGCGGGCCCCGGTGACCGGTGGCTGGGTGAGGTCGGCCCCAGTGACCAGTGGCTGGGTGAGGCCGGCCCCAGTGACCAGTGGCTGGATGAGGCGGGCCCCAGTGACCGGTGGCTGGGTGAGGCCGGCCCCAGTGACCGGTGGCTGGGTGAGGCGGGCCCCGGTGACCGGTGGCTGGGTGAGGCGGGCCCCAGTGACCGGTGGCTGAGTGAGGCGGGCCCCAGTCACCGGTGGCTGGGTGAGGCGGGCCCCAGTGACCAGTGGCTGGGTGAGGCGGGCCCCAGTGACCGGTGGCTGGGTGAGGCGGGCCCCAGTGACCGGTGGCTGGGTGAGGCGGGCCCCAGTGACCAGTGGCTGGGTGAGGCCGGCCCCAGTGACCGGTGGCTGGGTGAGGCGGGCCCCAGCGGTCGGTGGCTGGGTGAGGCTGTCCCTAGGGCTGGGTGAAGCGGACCCCAGTGACCGGAGGCTGGGTGAGGCGGGCCCCAGTGACCGGTGGCTGGGTGGGGCCGGCCCCAGTGACCGGTGGCTGGGTGACGCGGACCCCAGTGACCGGAGGCTGGGTGAGGCGGGCCCCAGTGACAGCGATCTCCAGCCAGAGAACGGACGGATGACTAGTGTTGCCGCACAACACCTTACATAATGTAAATATCGGTACATCATATGCAAATGCAATGAGTGGAAGCGAAGAGATTTAAATAAAAAATACATAAAAAAACTAAACTTTAACATAAATTGATAAAGATTTTTCCGATGATATTTTCAAATGATATTTCCATTGCAATGATGAGGACGACATTCGTGCAGACGTCACAATTTAATCTCGCTGATTGATTGGTTGACACCCCAATCCCGATGAGCAAGTCAGCTGACTCATCATGGGCGCCTTAAAGATGGAGGAAGCCGGCACATAGCTTTAATAGGGTTAGTTTTGCACCCGTCTCGTTTAGCCTCCCTGGCGACAGAGACGGGACAGTAGCTGGACGTGTGGGCTTCAACTTCACATATGGAATTGTCGACGATAATCAAATAAGATGCTTGTTCTGTATACATAATTTTGTCTATAACCATCCTATTGACACAGAAGACATGGCCCCACGACTACATATAACCCTCCCATAGATTCAACACACATAACCCTATCACATTTTCCACGTTATCTTTGACTTAATATACATGGCCCACAGGCACAGTAAATCAGTCGAGGGGGGGGGGAGCCACAACGTATACTACACACGTTTAGTATACGTTGTGGGTGCCCCCTGACCCCCCCCCTCCCCCTCCACTGATTTAATGTGCCTCTGACATGGCCCTGCGTTAAGTTCAACCCTCCGTTTGATTCAAGAAGCATGGCCCAAGAGTACATAACCCATCAATAGACATGGTCCAAGCCTATCTTTAACTCAACCTGTTATACAATAGACATGGCCTCACCTTGCCCTTCATTCAACCATTGATTGACGATATCTAACCCTCCCTGTATTGATGCAGCATACAGTCCTACACTATTACCACTAACGGCTTCCGCTTGGACGCCATCTTCTTTGTTTCTCCACACGATAAAGCACACGACCAAATAGTACTGCTACCCCCCCCCCCCAACACACACCGACACACACCAGTCAGTCCTCCTCGGTGATGGACGGCAGATCTGCACGAGGAACAGTGCAATGGGATGAGGCAATGGGATGAGGCTATCGGTGGGAGCAGCGCGCGTACTCGGTGGTACATCACACGCCAGGGATACGTCAGCCAGGAAAAACAGTTGTCACATGTCAACATCACGTGACAGAGCCACAGCTCAGTGAACTACAGCGCTCGCATTGAGTGCTCTGGTCACCTGAGAGAGCCTAACGGCATGTGGGTCGGTGGTTCGAGCCCTGCTGTGGCCATGTCAGTGTGGTCGCAGGATAAAGACCCCATGTCTTTCTTCGTAAAGAGTATGGGGGTTACCCCCGGGGACATGGCTCCACCCTCCCTTCCTTCTCCGATTGACACGATATCACCGAAAGTGGTTAAAGCGTCCGAAATCACCAACCAACAATCGATGTGAACGGTAAATATAGTCACACGCTATGTTTGGTAGCTTATGGCTAAAAGGGTTGACATGTCCGGCACATTGTTACAAGCATTTTGCATGGCGCCACTACCTTGGCACTGACGTGGGTAAGACCATGTCTGATAATAATAATAACGAAACGGCTGACCTCCTAATAAGGAGAATGGACAAGGGGACGAGCATACAAGATACCGAACAAGACAAACATCTCAACAGAGGAGCGGTGGCGCTGACACCAAGAGCGCCAAAAATCGTGGGTCAACGGTAGTCCCAGCAGAATGCTGGAAGGGTGGAGGGACGGACGGATGGATGAATGACTTGATGAATGAATGGACGGACGGATGACTGGAGAAATGGATGGATGACTGGATGAATGGATGAACGGACAGAGGGATGGATAGATGGGAGGATGACTGAATGGAAGACTCAATGGTTGGATATAGTGATGCATGAATGAACGACAAATAGACGGACGAATGCAGATTTGTGGAGAGATGAGTGGATGTATGAATGGATGGTTGAGCGGATGGATGGACGGACGGACGGATTCGATGGATAAATGGACGGATGGATGAAGTGATAGAGGTTTCCTTGTAACATATGATAACCCTTATATGTCGTGCATAGTTAACATTCACAAAGTCACAAAACGTGTCTGGGACATTTCTACAAAATATCTTGAAAATGAATATGATGACCTTTAATATAAATATGTCCACTGTATTTGCAATGTTATCATATAATGAAAAACATTCATATCCGCTCCCCATGTCTAATAGGCCCTAACTTAAAATAAAACCAGTTTCGACGCTTACTCTTCACCGTCTCTCGTATTACCTGTCCATGCGCACCCCCCCACCCCCTCTCCACCCCACCCAACCACCCTCCTCTGGTGGCACGTACCGAGGACCTATTACTACAGCGTCACGTGATGCGAGTAGCAGAGAGCCGGCTATTAATACTAACAAGGGGAAATAAACCACGTGACACAATCAGGTATTCACGGCGGCGTTTATATGATAACATTACGCGCATGGACGTACGGAGTACCACAAGGACAATGGGTCTGCGGTGTATATACGTACGCCGTGGGGCAGGACGAGTGGCGGCCCCTCTTGGGCTGATAACGGGTACATGACAGCCAACATTTATCTCGTTCCGGTTAGTGGAATGATGACGAGGTGTCCACGTCGTCCTGGGACGAATGAGAGGGGGGGGGGAGGGAGGGGGTAGGGGAGGGGGGCAAAGAGGGGGGATGCAGTGCAAGGAGAGGGGTGGAAGTGGTCGCTGGGTAAAGAGGAAGAGAAAGAGAGACATGGTGACAGAGACCGGGTGGGGGGAATGAGAGAGACAAAGAGAGGGAGATCGAGAGAGACAGAGAGGGAGAGGGGTGGAGGGGGGGGGGGGGGGAGAGACAGGAAGAGTGAGGGCTATCATGGTGGGCAATAGGAAACGGTCTTAGGGGGGCCAGGGGTACACGGCGAGCGCGCCACATGGCCTTTACGGAGACATGATAATATTGGGGGAGGGGCTGCCCAATGAAGAAGGGATTGGGAGTGTGGGTGGTGGGGGGGGGGGGTGTCAGTGTAGCGGGTGTGATCTCTGAGGACACACCACGGTTCACACTAGAAACAAATACCGAGGGGTCGCCCGTCAAACGTATTTTCTTTTCATCACCGGGGGATGGCGACTGGAGTGGGGCCCAATTAAACATTGATGGGCGGCCTGAGCAGAGTGATGAATGGGTGTTTAGGTTTTAACGCACGGAGGGTTCCGACCCCCCATCCACCAGACTCCCCCACTCCTCCCACCCACTCGCTGTCGCAAGGCAACCAACCCCATACGCTATATACTAGAGAGGGAACATTGTACAGAGTATCACATATTGCAGGGATGGGTATATGGGGACAAAACCTCGCCTGCGTGTTAACGGTGGCGTGCACAACAAGGTCGATCTCCGCAAAATCGTTCCCCGAAAATCCAAAAACCGTACACGGGATTTTGTTACTGCGAATAATTTTAAATAGGACACCGACATATGGGATTATATATTACATCATTATTAAAGGAAACTCGATTAATCCGAGCAATACTGCTAAAAAAAATGTACAAGACCAGTGCAAATGAAGTAATTGAGAGCCATTCTGTGCCATGTATCGGTTAAATGTTAATATTTCTTCGCATGCCATTTGAAGATCAGTCACTATGAGCGAGCACCCAGCCACATGGCTATATATGGCGACATGTTCCCCCGCAGCATGCAGCGTTAGATCGCTTTACGTCAGTACCCCTGCCGGAACGTGAGTTACGACACCTCCTATGTTGGACCTACGTGGTCAGACACGTACCCGTAAACCGATCTGGCAGTAAGTTGGGGGTGTCAGGGGAAATTGTTCGACAGTGGGGGGAATTAAGAAACAAACCGACCACGGCCAATGGCTACTCACAGTAAATTAAAAGAACCTGCGAAGCGAGGGGGGATACATTTCATGGGCGGCGGCCTACACCCCCCCACAGGGTGCTTTCCCCCCGGAGATCATCGCCTGGCCGATAGACTGTCAAGATAGCTACGGTGATGTATTCAACCGTGACTGTTCGTGATAAGTCTTCCCCCTGAAGCCGGCGCGACAACCGGGCGGTTACCCTGGGGGAGGGGGGGGGGGGTGCATTCGCCTGGGCTGGGCTCTCAGTCGTAGACAGGCCGACACCACGGTGTAAGAGGGGTCAAGGCGGACAGCCTCGCTCTGCATGATTTATGGTCAACTCGCTGGATCAATATGCAGGATGTTACCGTGTTTCACGTGGTACCGGCACGCCGCCGGTTTCACTAAATCGAGTACGGCTTACCGTTTCATGTTACCGAGTAGCTGATTTGATTCTACACATAATGAAGTGTCAGTTTGAGCTATTTAGCCTATTAATTAGACGTAAGTCAAAAAGATCATACTCCGTTGGGACACTTCAATGTTACGATGTTCAATGTGAGAGTCCCGACGAAACTAGCGCCGAGACATATTTCGGCACAAGAGTGAACTTAGCAACATTTTACCATACAAATGTGGACTTCTACGAGGGAATATAAAAAGAATATACTACATTTACAGCTTTAAATCAATACAGTGGCGAATCCATTGGGACCGCATGTCTCTCATGTATCAAAAAATTAAATTACATAATAAAAAATTGTTTTATATGGCTATCCTTACTAGGTTCCAAATAAGGTTTACTATTTGAAAACAATACATGTCAAGAAGCATCTGATCCTGTTGATGATAGGACCATTATTCTAACAACGCGAGACGAATGGTTTTACTGCCATTCTCCATCTCGTGTAACACAGGCCGGAAATGGAGTTGCATTGGTGGATCGCACAGCATAGAAAGCGGAAGTTGTAGGCCGACCAACATTGCGAAAGACCGGAAGCAGGGGGACTGATACTAGGAGACGCCGGAACTAGATGAAATAGACCGGCTGACGGCGGGAGAGTGCGAGTGCACGCCCAGAAACAGCCCCCGCGAAAGTCCTTCAATAGTAACAATACGTCAAACCACTATCAATGGTCCTCGCGCTGCATCACCTGTACCTTACAGATTGTGTTAAATTGATCAAACACACTATATATCAGCGATGTGAATGCATTCGCAATAGGCCGAAGGTTAACTCTTCAGATATGCAACGTAATATCGTTGAGAAATTAAACATAAACGCTTCAAACATTTGTTTAGCAATACATATATGTCCTTCTATGAAGATATATACTGCCACAGCTGTCGCATTATCTGCCCACACACAACCCCGGCAAACCCTCACACACGCACTTCACACCCCCACCGATCGAGCCTGGAGATGAGTTACATGCAATCATATTAACGACAAGGAGACACAGAGAGCAATGCACCAACAGTATACCCCCTGTGTCAACGCGCCGAGGTACGCCCACGGTTGACCGGTGTTTTTATGATGGCAATGGTTGCGCCGGGAGGGTCGGCGCCGGCAGACCGTCCGCCGGTCGGTCAGTCACAAAAGCAGGCGACACGGCTTTTGATATGAGAAAGTCGCGGACAGGACGGGGGGGTGGAGGAGGTCATTGGAATGCCAATGGGGGTAGCGGCCCGTCTAACACCACAAAGATCCAGGGCGATTCCGCCGGACCCGCACTTCTACCCCGCTCTCCATGGGCCACCCCACATACGTCACACGCCTAGTCGGGTTTTAATGCTGTAGCCGATTAACAGCTGTTCACTCTTCTCGAATGGCTCCGCAATGAAGCCTGAAGGCACTGCCTGCCGCCCCGTCCCTTAGGGAGCGACCAACAGAGAACACACCATCGCCCAGTCAAAACCATCGCCCAGTCAAATTACCGACAGTTAAAGGGTGACCAGAATGAGAATAGCTTGGTGGTCGGCGTGGTTAAGCAATGCCGACCATGGTACCATTTCCCATTCAAGCTAATTTGCTTTAATCTAGACATTGAATCGACAGTGTTGGTCGATCTGCCCAGTTAAAGGCCAATTAACTGTTTTCTTCACTTTCTGACTGATTGGTGGAACAAAGCACATCGCAAGGGGACAAAATCGACCTCGATATCTCAGAATGATTTAAGTTATGACTACGAACGAAGCACAGTGCAAGTTTCAGGAAGCATGACGAATAGTGGTGTTGTGTGCCATGTTCATGATCATGCTCATAGTGGAAAAGGGCAAAGACTAACCTTCTGTTGCTGTTGCTGGGCTGTTCGAAGCCATGACGTCTATGTCTGTGTTTAACAGTCTGTTCCACTGCCTCTGTTGCTATCATTCATACTACACGATACGGCCAGCACGCAGCCTCCTGTATGTCTGTAATATAAGGTTGTGATATAAATCATTTCAGCCCATGCATATACGATAGTCTCTCTCATGTTCAATGCCCAAGTGTCTGTTTCAATTTGTTTACATGATTGTGTCATATATATCTGTATGTAACGGTAGATTAATTTACCCTTATTTTTGTACAAAAGTTTTATATGGTTCACCAATACAAATGTAAACCTTCAGAGTTCGGCAATAACTCTATACATGTCCCTGCCTTGAAAAGACATGACGCAGCAGCATGCATGGATTGTTTCAAACACATTTCTAACTCCTGTGATATTTTTTCTGACACCAAAAGTTGTATAACAATACAACTCTATTAACAAGACAACAGTACTAGGAATGGCATAAGCAGATCCAAGAAGCTATTCCACACTATGCAATTAATTACTACAAATATTTAAATGTCATAGATAAAATACATGTAGATTTTCAGTTATATTTACTTATGTTCATGATTCTTTTATTATTCTGTGATCAATGAGACTGGAAATGCTGTAATGCATCCAATTGAAGCTTTATGATAAGCTTTATGATAAGCTTATATACACATAAATACGACTCAGAGATATGCAATGACAAAATCACATTTTGCACAGACATCACATTGTACAAAGAATGCAAAAGACTTCACAACCCTGGGTGTCCTGCTTTGGTGGCATCCTTAGTTGATAGATTTTTACGGTGTGTAAGGATGCAGACCCCCCACTGAGAGGAGGGAATCTGCAGTTAATGTTACAGCTTGCATGCAGAGTGTGGGATACCTGCAGTAATCAGCCAATTACTGGTATGTGTCACTCGCTATCTTGCATTTTCAACTGACAAAACAGAGGCGAGAATGTCCACCTATTATCCATAACATCCCCCAAAATCTCATAGTGCAGGACACAATGTCCCCCATTTAAACATTTCTTGGGCAATCACTGCATACTCTGAAACATAACTCACAATCATGGCGTTTTAATCTCCCTAGCTTAAAGTTCATAAGTGACCTCAGCCACAGACTGTCTACTGGTTATTTAACAGGGAGGGAAACCATCTAGCCATTCTAGATCTTGAGGAGTCTTATGGAGTGATGTTGAGGAACACCTCTACTAGTCTCTACACATTTAAATTAAATCTGATAACCCCAGGTTTGTCTCCACTAAATGTGACATTTCCTTATTTTTTATATATTTTCTTGGGAAGACCGGAATTATTGATTCTTGAATAAAAATAAATGAATCATTCAACTTTAAATTACAGTAAGATATTAAGCTTACCAAAAAATGTTCTACGCAAACAGATATTTGACTCTTCTTGTCCTGTAGGACAAGTACTTTCACTTTTTACTTGTCCAACTTGATATTAACTTGTCCTTTCCCTCCCCTCACCTGACAAAAAATAACAAAAAAATATTGTCATATTAAAGAGCCACTGCCATGATTCAAACTACTAGTGTGAAAGAGATTGTGGTACTCATTTCCATTTTAAAACAATCATTAACAATAAATATCCCCCCTACAGTTTTCTTCTACCCAGATATGTTGCTGTTATAACCAAATGGATGACATAAATGGCATCACTACTTTTTTTAGTTTTTCCCTACTTTCTTACTTTTTTATGTTGTCCCAACTTTGTTTTTGCCTGTATTATGGAGTAGGTATTATACTGTATAATACTTATTATGTGGAGTACTGGAATGCATGGTATGCTGGTCTGGTCTCAAAGTGATAAGTGATGTGGTAAGGGTAAAACCAATCATGGTAAGGAAACATGCAGAAAAGATGTAGTTACTTCATCAGAATACTATAGTTTTATTCTTGGAGTCCCTTTTTTCCTCTACTTTTCTGGCACCGATGCACTGGTTGTATAAGGGGAGGTGCGGGTGGGGGTGGGGTGGCAGGGGTCTTCCCTAAATGTGTGTGAGCGAGAGGAGTCTGTCCTGAGTGGGTGGGGCATGGGGTCCCTCCTAGGTGTGTGTGATGGGGGAGGTGATGTGGAGACTGAGGCTGGCCTGGAAATGGATCCTTGCCTTGAAATTAATAAAGAGTAATTGTTATATCATAAAGAATTAATTTGTAATGGTTAAACTTATAGATCAACAAATGAGACTGACATAAAAGTTTGGAATATGTACTTTGTACTTGTCCGGCAAGTACTTGTCTTGTCTGACAAATACAAGAAAGTAGTTATTTGTCTTATATGTGAAATAACTTGCCCTAGACAAACTAATAAGTATTAATGTCTAGCCTATAGTCCTGTTACATCGCAGTTTTAACAGGCATCTAATCGTACCTCCCTCCCTGCCTGTTCTCTGCAACAACGCCATAAGTTTAGGGCTATGTCAGCCCTGGCCAATCCTACAAGGGCTCTACATACAAAGAAAAACAAAGTCAAATGATAAAAAGGATATTGGTAAAACAAATGTTGTAGTAAATGTTGTAGTAAATGTAAATTGTCAAGTAGGCCTACTTTCAAGTTCCACTGCCAGTATAGACTGTATACTATAGTACAGACCATACCATGCATAACTTGCACACCTGACTGACACTTGTTACCGATTGAGGCTGTCACGGCTAGTAAAACCAACCGTAAAACCACGTATTTTCGCTCACTGTTTGGATGATATTATCCGACAAACGGACTTAAAACCATTATCACAAGAAATATTGACTTGCTTACTTTTCTACCAGATGGAATGTTTCGATGTTTTGGTTGAGAGTACAACCAGGATTGCAACAAAGCTTTATTTAGGAATGTTCTTAAGAGACGATACTGAGGCCAGTGGCAGTGGATGACAACAACCCTAAAGGCTCACCTTTGACCGACCTACTGACCTAGTTAAGGGCGCATGTTGTCAGACGAGAGTGTTCAAGACACGACCTCTATCGGCAGATCACAACAATGTAACATAAGGATCATAATGTAAACGTGAACTGTTCAGCTGTGGCCGGAGTCGGCGTGGAAGAATAATGTTGCTACTCAAATATATCTGTTGCTGATAGGAAATTAAAGCTTTTCGAACAGTTGTTTCCCGCCAATTAGAAAAAAATCTGCATAGTACACTGACATGAAAGATTAGCATTCGCGTTTAACAAAACTGTAACATTACTTGACTTATAAATGTAATTGTAAAGCAGAGAGGGCATTTCTTTCCTTGAACGCTTACCAAAAGTTGGAAGTTATGTGAAGTGCGCCATTTTAGGGACGCTTAGCAGGCTCAAGGCAATACATTTTAGTGAAAACTGAGCGATAATAATAATAAATAATTATTGCGCCGCTAATCAGGCCTCAACATGTAACAGTTTTCGCTGCTGACATGATTTTGTCGAGAAACAGCTATTCAAATAGTTTGAATATAGATCCAATTAACTTTTTCTACATACGCGAGTGTAATATTTTAACTGAGGTTTTAGAATTTGAAAGTTTGCCAAGTAGATCTATGGCGCCATTTACATGCAAACTAGTTTTTCTTTTCACTTTATCAAAAGTTCATTTTGAAAGAAACAGATATAGTTAATTTTATAAATGGCACATTAAATTTGATAGTTCTCATCAAAACCTTATACCGATGTGACCGATATCACTTCGATCAAGCTAGAAACGTTTTGATTTATGAAAACTACGACATCAACTATTTCAGATTTCGCTCGAGAGTCTACATGTACTAAGTTGCTTTTGCTTCCCACCAATGCATATATTGTTGGCAGACGACGATCGAATTGCTTCATATAAGTTATGGCTGAGACGTTAATTCTACAGCTGGATGGAATTCGACACTGCATGGTTGTTACTAAACTCAATTAAGATGGACAAACAAATTGATATGGTTACAGACATAAGATACGTCAAAGAACAAGTAAGGGTGCGGTTTGGTATAATCTGCAAGGCCAGAGAGTTATTAGACAAGGTAATTGTACGGCTTTCCTTTTATTCGGATATCTTGCATATACATACTGATAAATAAAGTATATGGTCCGCATATGTCGGGCATTCTGAAAAAAAAAGATGAAACGACGATGTTTATCAGGTATCTGAATTTATAGACTGAAACAATCGAGTTTTCTGCAAATTTGGATATAAATGTCGCCTGGGCTTAGTTTTGGCGGGAAAGAGCTCGACATGCAACTTCAAACAGTTGATTGGTGCCATGCCAAAACAACGTTAGCTCGTAATAATCTTCTGTGTTTCCACGCTTATATTATCGAGTATTAACGCCCCAGGGAATACGTTTTCCACTTGTTTTCGCGCTAACCAATTTAAATTGTGTGAGCGAAGAAAGTGACGTCAAAGGGGAATACACACGCATGTGCTTTTACATTGAGACTCATTGGCATAAACTCAACGAAAAGCACTCATCCATGAGAAGAAATACACGCCCTCGACAACAGACGCCTACGCACTGCATCAAAGCTCACCTGTCAATCTTGTGACATCATTGGGGAATTTCTAAATAACGCTCAGATGCAACGCTATCAGAAATTACTCCTTCGGACCTCACTTTTGCTACTTTGACTAACGCGTTTATAGTGACGTCGTGGAAAAAAACCCGTAAACTCCCTGTAAATTCTCAAACAATTTCCTATCTGTTCATCTTCCGGCCTAAACAAAGTTAACTCTGAGCTAAACAAAATCGTGGCAAGAACAATTTAAATATAGGCAGGTGAATGGTTTATGCAAATATTCAGATGAATTGGTGTTTTTGAGAAAGGAGGTACCCAGTATATATATATGTGGTCGATGTGTTCAATTCATAATATCTGGAATTTTAATAGCGTTTTCATCGGTGATGTTTTGTAACAGAATAATACATCAACTGACGTAATATGCCTATGATTTTTCTCTTTTATGGGTTCCCCTTTGAAGAGCTGGTGCGTTGTACAAGTGAGGCCGGCAGTCATGCTATTTTTTTTTTAAATTCCCGTCACATAACATCGCAGGTTAAACCGCCATTGCAGTCATTATATATGTAACGGCGGGGGCCGGTTTGGTCCCCAGCGGGAGTCGAACTCACGATCTCCCGATCAACCACTCTACCTCTTCGGCTAAAGGGGTGATCCCTCTAGCCGAGGCTAGTAGGAATGGTTTGACTCACTGCTATACATTCCCCCCTCTTTCCGAGAGGGCTGTCCTCAGACCGCTGTCCTCAGACCGCTGTCCTCAGACCAGGACTACTCAGTCTCAGAACCGCCGTCGGTTCTACCTGTGTCGGGCTCCATTGTAACGGCGGGGGCCGGTTTGGTCCCCAGCGGGAGTCGAAATTACGATCTCCCGATCTCAAGTCAACCTCTCTACCTCTTCGGCTAAAGGGGTGATCCCTCTAGCCGAGGCTAGTAGGAATGGTTTGACTCACTGCTACATATATTCAACACATCTACTGGTTATAATCTCCTTTCCCAAATACAAATTCATCTCAATATTTAAATAAACTCTTCACCTGCCTATATTTAGCAATCAAACCGGACTGTCCATCTACGTCACTTGGCTCGAAAAAACGTATCGTTCATAGTTGCTGCATGATTTTGTACAGATATCGTGACTGAAACGTGCCGTACTTTGGCCCAAACTATGAGCCACATAATTGGCGCAACCACCCAGATTGCTTCAATATTTACTTATGTGGATATATTATGTTAAATTTACATATTAGTTTACCCAGAAGCTGGCCTTTAAGCATCGGCCTTGTATATGCCCTTCGTGGCTATTGCTGAACCCGACATTCTTCCGGGAAATATCAAAGTCCATTCCATTTTCTCTTTCTCACTACCACCCCCACCTCCACTGCATCCGACCCGCCATTTACAAGGCTATATCAATTAAGAGGTTACACATGCCGTCGCAAAAATGTTCGGGTAAAGATTGGAGTCCAGGAATTCTTGGAGATTAGCGATTGGCTGTTGGCAATTTTTTGGGATCGTTATCCGTAAAATTCCTGGTTCAACCCGGAACCGTTCTTTATTTACCGCGATCCGTTAAATGAGCAGTCTGTGAATTCATATTTCCCAATCTTGAGCAGTCCCCATCTGGGCGATTCGATATTAGGTATATAGGACTACTCTCACTAATTCTTGGGGAATGCGATTCGCAGAGGGGATATATTCACCACCTCTACGTAAAACCAAAAATTGATAGGCCATGCAACACACGAACCTAGATCGACCGTTCCCCTCCAGCCCCGCCCCCCCTCCCCACTTACTCAAATATATTTTTGTGCACGATAAAATAAGCGTTGCGGCCCTCCGGTGGGGGGGGGGGGCAGGGGAGGGGGAGCACTATTATACAAATCTGGTGGGGGGTTCCGCGGGTGCCTTGATGCATGCCTGAGACAGCGGATATTTGTGATGAAAAAGATTTAAAAAGTGCGTTCATTGAGCGGGTTGCCGCCAAAAAATAGCCCTTCCGAGCGGATTTTGGCGGTGAAAAAGGGATTTTGGCGGTGAAAAAGGGATTTTGGCGGTGAAAAAGGGGGGGGGGGACTTTACCGCGGACCCCTCCCAACCCAGCAACGTATTAAGTACCCCCCCCCCCCGCCCTGGGTTGCGAACCGCCCGACTCCTAGTCCCCATATCCATATTTTCAAATAGTTCACCATCATACCTCATTCAAAGTTAAATTGCCCCCACCCCCACTTTTGGGAATGTCGGCTATATATCCTTGGCTATTCTAAATTCGCGAAAAGACGTCTTGACCAGCTACCAGGTATATTCTACACATCCCCGCCCATATCTTATAGGCGTACGTGAGCGCTGCTTCTGTCCTGGGCGGATACAGGGGGCCGAAATTTGCACTATTTAACATATGAAAACCGGCCCCCCTTATCAAGCATATCTGGATCCGACCCTGAAACCGGCACCCCCTCTTCAGATTTTCGAAATCCGAGGTTACAGGTGTTGCAACCCCCCCCCCCCCCTCCCCCCTTGGGAACCTGAACATACACTGTTAAAGTGTTCGTGCCACGCCAAAACAACTTTAGCTCATATTAATCTTCTGTGTGTCCGCGCTTATATTATCGAGCTGTAACGCCCCAAATAGTCGCAGGGCATACTTTTTCCACTTGTTTTCGCACTTACCAATTTAACTTTTGCGAGCGAGCAAAGTGACGTCAAAGGGAAAAAAGGCATGTGCTTTGATATTGAGACTCAGATTCTGTCTGCTCATTGGCTCGAATTCAACGAAACGCACTCAACCATGAAAACAATACACGCCCTGGACCACAGATGTCTACGCAATGCATCAAAGCTCACCTGTCAATCTTGTGACATCATTGGGGAATTTTCAAATAACGCTCAGATGCAATGCTCCCAGAAATATATTCGCCGAACCTCACTTTTGCTACTTTAACGAACCCGTTTATAGTGATATCGTGGAATAAAAACTGTAAACTCCCATTAAAACAAATTGTTATTTGTTTATCTTCCCTAAACCAAGTTAACTCTGAGCAAGACAAAATCGTGGCACGAACACTTTAAAGTCGGCTTCTCTGTCCGAGCACCCCCGCCCCCTCCCACCGGTCGCAAGTTTTTCAGAGAGCACACTCGATCCACACCCCCGGTCGGAAGTTTTCAGAAAGCAACCCCACCCCCCTTGGCCAATTCCTATAGAAACGCCCCTGTCAGTATCATATTCCTCTCAAATTTGCCCCAGGCCACCCCCACTTCCCGGAACCTCTGCTATATACCCTATTTGAGAATCGCGAAGGTCTATCCCGACCCTCAATACTGATCTATACTCCCCCCTCACCCCCACGGGGCCTCCTCACCCCCACGGGGCCTGTCACAGATGCGTTAGACCACACGAGGCTCACCACACGTGCGGAACACGATTCAGGGAAAGTTCGTAAGCGATCACAAATGGCTGGCTTTGCGCTGCAGTTATAACCACGTGACGGGAAATCAGCCAATCACAGAGCAACGGAATTGCCGCCGCCATGTTCATTGAAAGAAACAGACGTCGTCGTTGTCAATCTGTGGATTCGCCGAAATTTTAGGTCTTTTTATGGAATCCAACGATAAATACAGCTGAATTTTGTACATATTGAAAGAATGGCGACCGGTGGAGGTGGCAAAGCCAAATCTAGGCGCTATCTTGACCATGGAAAGCCATACGAGAGAAGGAAGGTGTGTAGACTAAGAGAAGTTTCATGCGCACGAGTTTTCTTGCCGTCTTACTCTTGGTGTGGCCTTTGCTGATATTTAAACAATAAGATTTGTTTTCTGTCACAGGGATAAGTAACTTAGATAGATGGTGTGAAATAACGTACCTGTTTTGTAAAACCTAAGAAAGTATTGCTTCGTGTGCCAGTTGAATTTCGTTGTTTATCAGTTTATGTAACTAACCACCACTAACCGGCTGTTAACTGTCAAATTCAAAAGCGTTCAAAACCCCAAATTTAAAATCGAGCTAGACACTTTTCTAAAGGGAAAACAAGGTTTACTTTTGCTTACCAGATGCTTTGATTCGTTCATTAAATATGCGAAAGATATAAATAATGAACCAGCACTAAATTAAATGTAATATACTCTTTTTATGGAATGAAAGTCTGATTATTTCTGAAGCTTTTCGTGAGAATAGCCTAAAGTCAAAGTCAAAAAATCCTGTAGCGTGTCATTTCGGCCCATATTTTCCACGAATTTGTCGCAATCCCTCAAAAAATCACTGCCGTGAGAAAGCAACAACGTGCAATTTTAATGATACCAAACTTACGTGTATGCTGCAAGGTTATCCTTTTTTAAGACACAAATAATATTTCCCCATGCTGACACTCCATTGGCATTGCCAACAGACACTTTGTCGCCAATAGACTAAATCACAGACAATGAAAGGCTCTATAGTTGCCATGGCGCGTGTGCCTGGTGCAAATATAGAGCATGTATTGTTCAGAGCACGTTCGGCGCCATGGCAACTACGTCATCTTATGATGTGTGCATTAGTATATTTGGGGAACTGCGCTTGCTGCCAATAGAGGGTCAGCATGGAGAAATATTGTTTATGTCTTAAAAAAGGATAACATCGCATACACATATAAGTTTGGTATCATTAAAATTGCACGGCGTTGCTTTCTCACGTCTGATTTTTAGAGCAATCGCAACAATTTCATGGAAAATATGGGCCGAAACGACACGCTACAGCATTTATGACTTTGATTTTATATCTTTATTAAGTAAGTTGTCTTATATACATAAAGAACATTCGATGATTCATTATTAAAGAACTTTTATCAAATGAAAAAGGAAGCAAAACTTTCGAACAGTCTTTCCTGATGAAAACAATGTCAGAATTTAAATTTGTTACATAAGTCTGGATATATTGGTATTAGAGTGAATTATGGGAATTATCTATAGTCATCATTGCGACAGGCCACTTCATCACTAGCAGGCTCGTATTAAAGTAGCAATTTGCCGGGGAAATGCTCCTGATGACATAAAAAATTGCAATTTCTCCATAACATCTTTACTGTTATTACATTTCTTTCAAAGCAACATAACCACAAATCATTGGACTTTTCATTTGTAGCTTGCTTTTTTGCAAATAAATGTCTTATGTGCGAATTGCTAGGCTTCAAAATGAGAGCCCAACGTCTATGCGGAACGCTTAGGCGCCATTATTGTTTTCAACAGTTGGTAGTGACTTTGTTTCATGGGCCTGAAAGCAGGCAATTGAAGACCTCATGTGATACACAGAGTGGGGCCACTAACATTGGCCACTTTGGACTTCAGAGCACAACAGCAATGGTGGTCGAAACAGTCCTTGCGACAGGGTGCTCTGGCAAAAATGAGTGCTGATTCTTTTACAAGAGTCACTGGGACTATTAGACATATTTTTGAATTATAAAAGGTTTTCAGTTAGGCAGGTATTAATATATAGGGGACAAACACATGACATAATTAAGCTTTTGGTAAATTTTATGCCAACTCTCATGGTCCATGGCTTTCAGCAAGCTGTCCGCTGTGACCTTTAGGCCAGCTCTGGTAATAGTCATCACTAAAATATATTGCCTGAAGCCTCTTTAACACCCCTAAAATGTTGTCAAAAATATTATCTATATTCAAGCCTCCAAACAAATGCAATAATTATATATTGCAGTAGAATGGTATCTTCAGGGCTCGATACTAACTCTTAGGGACAAGTACTTTCAATTTTTACTTGTCCCCCCCTCCCGAACCCTGATCTTTGCTTTTGTTTCAAGGTTAATTTAAAAGTGAAATGTGATGTCAGTAACATATTGCAACATTTTTATCATGTAACCCTATCATATTTACTTGGCCACTGCCCACTTGATTGTTACAACAGCACTATATCAAAGTCAAGGTTGTATGGGTAAAGTTCTAAAATCTGATTGCCAAGTGTAATGTCTAACACTAATGCTTTAGGTTCAACTTCCAACTTTGTTAAGGTATCTGCCCCTAAGTAATAATGCATTTATTTAGTAAGAAAATATTGTGACATGTGTGTTCCCCTGGGTCTTGGGTAGTAAGTTTATGGAGCACCCCTCCCCTCCTCACTTCCCAGGTCTTAGAGTCAGTCCAACGAATATGCAACTATATGAATATGAAAATTTATTGCTGTTGATTCCCAGCAGTTTCATTTGGTATGGCTGGGTAGTTCATATTTTAGTGCAAGTTGCACTGGCGCATCTGTTACCCATTGCCACACCACCGCGGATCTAAAAATTTATACAAAAACAAATAAAATTGGGCACAAACACATTTATTGAGTGAGGTATCATATTTTTTTAACTGAATCTTTTCGGGATAACTCTTTTCTTCACTCACAGTGGCATTGTTCAATGTAACATTAATAATACCCCGATGAAGTTAGCAGGGGGTCACACGCTGGGCTCGCGCTAGGATTTTTTTTCATTAGCCAATTTGGCTAATTCTGTGGGAAAACATTAGCCAAAAATATTTGTTGAAAAAAACATGAATAAAAATGTATTTGTAGTTGAAATTTTATATTCGCCATTTTGGCGAGTGTCCAGGAAGTTCTTATCGCCAAATGGCTATTGGCGAATGCTAACGCGAGCCCAGACACGAAAGCTGTTGCTTATGGTGTGAATTGAGTCAGCAGCTACTGGACTAATTTTAGTTAAGATATGAAAATAGATTTTGTGAACAGTAACCAAGTGTCATGAGATCAGATGTTTTATGTCATCCCTTTCCTAACTGTCCTGCAACAGTAATGTCTTTTTTTATGCTACAGTTTAAGTAGCTTTTTAAGGAGGTATTATGCAAGTACTTTTAACAACGAGAGCAGCTTATTTTTGCATTAAACAAATGATGAAATGGTGATTCTGCCAGCTGGCAAAACATGTAATAGAGTCTTGAAGAAGGGATGCCCCTAATGCATCATTTATTCCGGTGTAACCAGTTTTCTTCTATCCGTAGACAAATTATTGCATAGTAACTGGAAGAGAAAGAACAATCACTGTTGAGATATTTTTTATTATTTCTATTCTATATTCACCCCATATATATAGCAGTATTCTATGATAAAAGCTTGCTTTGTACCAAACTAAAACAAATTAATACTTGGTGTTAATGTTTTTTTCTTTCTCCTTTTTTGTAGTCTTTGATTGGAAGGGTTACAGATACAGTGAAAGGATTATTTGCCCCAACATGGTTAGTTGGTGAAGGAGATGCTGTTGCCTCAACTTCATCCCATACATTATCCCAAGTAAGTATATTTTCTCAGATGCATATGACTTAGAGGGAGTATTAGTATTATGCAAAGCCTACATCAGCAGTTGGCAAAAGACTGCAGGTCAAATTACAAAAATTATATAAATAGTACTACAGTTGTCCCGGCATTGTACAGTCTTCATTTAGACAACTCTGTTATTCAGGCTTTTTGGGAGTTTGTGTAAACAATATTTATTGACTATTGGCAAACAGTACCTAATTAATACTGTTATTGCCTCTAGTAGATTCTAACAATCTCAGCTTTTTTGGGAGTAATATTGTTATTTACACCTTTTGTGTAGATTTGATATATGTAGGGCTGTCACAGTAATTAAATCAATAAACAATGTCTGGGGGGTGCAAGCCAAGTGTGTCAATACTATTTAAACAGCACAGAGCCGCATAACTGGTTATCCTCATCGCTGCATCATTTGAGTGTTAAACACAGCTGCAGACAATCCTTCAGATGCTGAAGCGGTCCTGAAAAAATGGGAGAAGGGAGGATTGTTCATGTTTGCCAACAACTTTACTCTTTAGCTGCCACCTGTGCACATAATCCATAATGCTTGATGCTCATCTGCGCAATACATAAATGGCAAACCCAGTTATGTGATAGTAGTAGTCAATGAGTAAAATATGCCCCCACCAAATGAGTACAATTTTTGGAATCATTCATTTTTTTTACTTTATGCCAAGTGTCAAATAATGCAACATTCAGGTGGGGTATTGGTTTCTTAATGGGCTATTTGTATTGCAGAGCTAAATAAGACATTGTTTTTCTCATGATACTCTTCTAACAATTTCAGCTCTGATGAATGTGTAAATGAGCTTATAATTGGCCTTTTGAAAAAATTATGGAGTTTGGTCATGTATATTATGTCAAGGATGAATTACACATATTCTAAAGACTGCTATACACTTTTTTGGTTTGCTTTGATATGCTGCTCAAATGTAATGTTATTTGCAGCTGATCTATAATCTAACAGATTTCGGTAATGTTAAGTCCTCACCTTCTTGATGATTGTTATTTCAATATTTTCATTTCTAGGCTGAACTACAACGTCCTGATTCAAATCGGGATGATCATGATAATGCAAGGAGCAACCAACTTCGATTGGTCAATGACAGCAATGCTACTAACACCCCTAGTCAGAGCCAGACCATTGTCTCCAGTTCAGTCAGTATGTCCTCTGCTGAACCAATCTCAGTCAAAAGCTCATCTGTTGTGGCATACCCTGCAATGGCTGGAGGGTCGGCCGAGGCCCCTAATTTTACATCAGAACATCTACCGATCATAAACAGCAGGACGGCTAAATCCTCAAGTCTCATTGTAAATGGTAAGGTCAATGTGATCGTCTGCAAGCTTTTGTTTCTTATTTGTGTGTATGTTTTTGTCTTTAGTTCTCCAACTGCAATATCAGTGACATGTATTGTTACTTGGCATGGTTCAAGGAGCTCCCATTTTTTATTTGTTGAGTGTTGGTAACACAGTCGTATTGTGTCGAATTGGGAAGCATGCATAGAGATTGCATTTTAATTAAGCATGTGCAATAAACAAGTTTTAAATTCTTGTATCTACACTGCCTGCCTGAAATATTTGCATGGAGGTTCTGTCCATGTATCCATTATTCTGTGACTTTGTAAGTATTCTTATCACTACAACGATTGCACCAAAAATCTACTCACTTGATATTAACGTCATGATACATATATACCTTTTACTGTGTTTCAGGGGCTGATGATCGTTCTGAATTGAGCGACTATTCAGTGTCAACGAGTGGTTGCTCTAGCCTAATTCCACACCCGGACAGGGTAGACTACATGCAAGACTTGCTCAATGAGAAGAGAATGCGTCAGATCAGAGAAGAATATGGTAGTTCAGTCACTCCCAGTAAAGAGTCAGTCAACACAGGAGGCAAAGGTACCAGTCAGGGTCAGATTGATCAATGTTATGGTGTGGGTAATATTTTATGATATATTAACCTGAAATGTGTACATTATTGTTGTTTTGTGTACAGTTGTGTCAGTCTGTGTCTTAAACTGTAGTGAGTAGTACTCAGAAATTTAACATTTTTGTGGATTATATTTTATAGGACTACCAAGTGCCAGTCATACACTGACAGGGGAGAAGAGTTTCTTGTGGTCAGGAGAAACCTCATCTCGTCTTGGAACTCCACAACGATCAGCAGTCAGCAAGCATCCCTCATTCAATGTTTCTCTTTTTGGTAGTTCTCTCCAGGTATGTGTAAACACCATCCGTTTATATGTAGAAACATGCTAATTATGTCAGTGCTATTTCTTGTTTGATTTTCTCTACATTTTGCAATAGAATAACACCGAAATGTTTTTTTATTTACTAAACTAGTAATAACTGAAACCCATTTCTAGTACATACTGTAATAATAATGGCATATTTCAAAGAAAATATTCATTGAAAAGTTGTTCTTTTTTTCATTTGAAGACGTCCAGGCAGAATGCGTCCCTAAGCAGCTCGTTTCAAACTCAGTTGTATCACAGCCCAGCCGTCTTTGGAGGTGCTGCCTCTCAGAAAAAACGCAAATTGAGCGAGACCTCGCCTGGCGAGGTTTGTTTTTGTAGAGAACAATTTCTTTAATTAATTACTAGGTTTAATCACCGGTACTCCGAATGTTTATTCGCACTTGCTGCACCACAAGATAGTTGTTATATTCTGGTTGCCCTGCTGTGGTACGGAAGCCTGTAACATGTTGTGCACCTAAATGTTTACAGGTTGTGCTCCCCAATAAGCGGCAAGTGCAGGCGCGGTCATTATCTAGCAGTTCCAGCGGTGTGAGCAGCTCCACAGCGAAAAGAATCCTTGATAGTTTAGAGAAAATGTCATCACCTCTAAGAGTAAGTGGAAAAAAATACAGCTTTTGAAACCCCTACGAGAGTTTTTCAACATTTTGCGCTTCATTAATGGATGGGGATTTCTTCACGGATCTATGCGTACATTTATAGCAGCTATTGAATGACAGCCACGTATAATTCATCTGTCATTAATAAAAGTACAGCTTTGCGATCAATTAACTTTTTGTTCTCCCTATTTCTTCAGGATGCTAAAAAGATTCCATCATACAACTCCAGTCTTGTAGATTCACCACTGTCTTTCTCTGTAAGTACTCTACAAATTTGTATAACCGTCAAATACCGGTTGTCTACTTTCACTCGACAAGTGGGTTCCCAATTAGTAAATATTGAACTATCTAAAGGAAACTAATTCGGACCCCAGACCTGCTTTATTGGGCACTCGTACGATACTACTGTTCTGTATAAGTAATGATTTACGAGCTTGGTACATTTCTGTCTGTCTTATTTATCCCCAGAAACGAAAGAGGCTGCTTTTGATAAAAAAAGACGTAAGGGCAAAAACTTATGCCATTCGTTGTACCAGTAATACTATTTTGCTTAATGTAAATATATTTGTCCAATTTAGCAACCCTCATATGGAAGTACGCTTACACGAAGACGCAGTTTACCCGCTAAGCATTTAACAGGACGTGGGTCATCTGAGGTAACTACCTGTACTATCAATCTAAGCGTTGTAGGAAATTTGTGCAGTTTGCGTTTTTAAAACTTCTACTATCAACATGTCGCACCCTCACCCTCTCAGCTGATTTATGCTATTGTCGTGGTCTGTAGCTGTATGAACTGCCGATGCGCCCTGGCACTCACTTCTAGGGCATGTTTCATCCAACCCCAATGCGTTGTCCCAGGAGGTTTCTTAGCCCACTTGGGCCTTCATGTGCCAAAAAGTGGCCCCAAAACACCCTGGTTGATAATCACGACTGTGAGTATCTTATATGAATCAATGTCAATTTCAGGGCCCCCCAGTCCACGCATTGCAGACGCCAACCAGAGTTCAAATTTCACGTAATATCAACAGAATCACTCCTGGACCCAGTCTACCTAGGGTTCCTGAGGACCGCAGCACAGTAAGTTTTAAAAATCTATATTAAATATTTGGTTATTGATAGAATATTATCTACTGGTTTATTAGCTATCAAGAGTTGATTGTTTCACCTTTCGGCCTTTTTAGTACATGTATTGAAGGAAGTTTCCACCGTTTAATCTACCATTAAGTCTGGAAAACAAGTTTGTTTAATATCGCTTTTACTTCGCTAACGATATAGTATACAATAAAATGAAATACTTATTTTATTTTACAGCAACCATCTGCAAGTGATATAGAAGCAGAGCGTCAGAAATCCAGGTAAGTTTTATCACTTTACTATTACTAACAGGAAGCAAATGAATGTGAAAGGGTGAATGAAATGTACTTTGCAAAAATGCATTACAAGTATTTCGGTGTTGTATGAATATAAATAAACAATGGCATGTCCACTACATCTGCATGGTATGGCGTTAAGACTAGCGAAGAGTAAAGGCTTTGACGGATATACGTACTGAAGAATCCAATTGAATTTGCAGTGCCATGGATAGTGTTGGTCGACAAGGCAAGATGAGGAGAGAAAAATCATCGCAGCATTATTCATGCAGGCGCGAAGAGGAAGAGGTAATAAAATAAAAATAAATATGACATTAAAGCACACAAATGTGGAATAAAATATTTTCAGCAAAACAACATTGAAATATATATTTGGTTTGCAACAGTGATTTAGTATGTTTTTATTGCACATCACATTTTGGGGCAAAGTTAGATATGGGCATGTTGCTTGTTATAATATAATTAAGTGTCACTTTCAGGTTGCCGAGATTCCAGACTTGCCAGTTAACTTTACCCTACCGGCTACAACTTTACCGACATTTGAGTTCGGTAGTGCTACTGGTGGGAAGAGCCAAGGCTCTCCACCCAACTCAAAACAGGCTTTTAGCTTTAGTCAGCCTATAACCAGGTCCATTACCCCCAAGCCGGCGTCTCAATCTCCCGCACAGGTAAGCCGTAACTTGTTACTCGCTAATACTAATTTTAAGGGGACTTTTAAAGTTGTTGCGGTTTTATTTGACATTTATAAATTTTGTATTTTAGTTCAGTTTCAACTGAGACTATTGTCATCCTTACGCTTTCTGGCAGATGTTTGCTTTTGACGTTCTTGGAGTGTATGAATTGCGTATGAATTACTTTGGAATGATTTTTTTCTTCAGAATCGAACAGATTAGCAGCTTCCGAAGTAAAAAGTGAATGCAAAAGTTTTCACATTACCTTAAAATGTCCAGGTTCTTTTGCGTCTGGATAACAATCCACTGGCGGTGATTCTCTCGCTGCTTTATACAGCAATACATTTGTCGTTGATTAATAAAGAGATTAAAGTAAATGAACGCGAAATAGTAATGCGCTTAAAAGGTTGGTTTCTCTAAACACAGTTCTCCTTGCAGACATTTCAGTTCAGCTCTCCACTGCAGATCGGCAGCCAACGCCATGACAGTAAGCCAGGGTTTGCGTCTGGTTCGATGACAACCGCTGGGAAGAACACCGCCCCCCAGGCCGCTGGCTCCCTGTCGACTGGTGCCCCAGCTTCCACCTCGTCTTCCCTGGCCTTTAGATATAATCCCGTGGCAGCGGCTAAGAGAAAAGACATGGACGTGGAAAAGGGTATTTAGCTATTTAGTATTTGTAATGATAAGCGACTACACGATGGACATCTGGTCTATTCTTATCGTCCCTATATCCTGAAAAAAGTCACTTAACGTTCATAGAGGAATAGCCCCCACTCCACAATAACTTTTCGCCCTAATTAAGTTGAATCAACCTAATAAAGGGTTCATACCATAGGTCATATCCTTTGTTCCTCCATGTTCCTTTATGATTTATAGCATCATATAGAGGTTGATTCATGTAACGCCTTTTCTCGCGTTTTAACAGAAAAACCACCACTCCCTGTGCCGTCCGAATTGAAGGCTGGCAGCGTGATGGACGTGTTGAAGGGGGAAGCCAAGGCGAGCGCCGTCAGCCCCCCAGCGGCCTCGGCGCTGAAAACTGGCAGCGTTATGGACATCTTAGGCAAAACTGGTACGCATATCGGGGAGGTCCTTGTGGCATTAGTGGAAACGTCAGATAATTTGTAACTAATTGGTTGCCTGAATGTGGCAGATGATCAGAGAAGTAACGATAATAACGCTCAGTTTTTCAGAATAAAAAGACTCAAATGATAGTCAAAGAGCGTTCCGCAGCATTGAAGGGACTTAACTGATTTTAAAAAACAACAAAAAAAACAACACTCAACCCAAAAACGAAAACCGTTTATGTTCTTTGTTAGGTTTGTTCACACCTTCCCCGATGCATAACGCCCTGGCTTTAACGTTAACGCCTTGCTCATTTATCTCGTTGTATAACTAAGTTGCTTTGAGGACTGCTCCAAACATAACGGAGAGAGTGCTCATACATCTGTCGGTCCTGTGTTGCACCTACATCCAGGCTGATGTATAACTGTATCAAAACTTTCAAAAATTGGTTCTCTGCTCCAAAATCTATGAGTTATTTTCTCTCTGTAGTAATTCGCAATCGGATATTTCATGCCACGAGTGATTTTCGTTTTTTACAGCTGGGACATCATCCACGGGCCAGCCCAGCCTGAGTGCGATGTTTAAGAAAAACTCAAACGCTTGGGAATGCCCCACTTGCATGATTGAAAACAAGCCCGATTCGCAGAAGTGCGTCGCCTGCGAGACGGCGAAGCCGGGACCGGCCCCGTCCGTCAGTGTGCCAGTGGTCGACACCAAGGTAACTCAATGGCTCTGATTCATCATAAAATGTTGTTGGTTTCATGTAGGTTCGTTGCAGAAATTGCTCAATAGTACATGTGCAGGACAAAGATGGCGACTAATGCTCGTACTGGTGTTAAAACTTTACAGGGCATTTTTTTGCAAGTAACGTCTCGTTGCTATGTAGTTAATTCTCTGCACAGCCTTACCGACGCATTGGTTGTAAGCATTGATTATACACTTATGCCACTTATAATACGGCAGTTTACTGATTTCGCTGGTATTAATAGGTCGTGGTTTTACAGGCGATGAGTGGGGGCAGTCTGAGTGACCTGTTCAAGAAGCCGAGCGGGTCGTGGGACTGCCCGACGTGCATGATACAGAACACATCGACCCATGACAAGTGTCCGGCCTGCGAGACCCCTAACCCTGGGGCCGCCAAAACCTCAACCCCGACAGCGTCCAGTAGTCAGGTGAGCGGGAATCAGTTACTTAAACCTAGAGCAGCCAATGTGTTTGCAGATTATTGATTTATATCCCAGCTCCATTGGCGCGCTGACTGCAGGACTACTGAGACCGGGGGCGAGGGTATTTGATCTGCGATCGCTTTCGGTGTTCAAACATGCACATGAATGCAATTAGGATTATAATAAAATACAATACTGTTTATGTAAAGTTATGTATGTCATGTCACCGTTACAGGTATCTTTGTCGAAAGTGATTGTTTCCGCCGTTAGTGCTTTAGTTCACAATTGATTTACCGAACACAATTAAATATCGGTCACCGGCTGGAGACGGTAAGTATTTAACCGAGATTGTGAAGAAACGTGCAAATAAATTACATGTAAATGCGGTGTGTCGTACGGTACCTCGCTTCCCCTGCGCTGTTATCACTTAGCGCTATTTCTCACCCTTACAGGTTTGCCCGCCGATGACGTCATCAGGCCCGAGTCTGGCCGCCATGTTTGCCAAACCGAGCGGCGCGTGGGATTGTGACACGTGTCTAGTAAGCAACAAGGGAGAGGCCAGCAAGTGTGTGGCCTGTGAGACCCCCAAGCCAGGCATCAAGCGAGTCTCAAGTAAGCAATGTGATCCTTATGGAGTAATACATACGAGGAATAATCTGCGAAAAGAAAGCATTAGGTTTATTTTAGGTACTCGTTACAATGAGATTGTTTTTACCCATTTGGCAGTCTGTTATGTAGTGTTGCAGCGTGATGCGTGCTCGTAAATATCGCATGTCAATTTGTCATGTATCAGTGTTTGTTTTATTTATAAGTAGTCTTCCTACTACTATTATAAACCTATGCGCAATGATGATGTTGGGTCTATAGTTGACCGCGGTCTTGTGTTTTCCACGGGATTTTAGCACAGTTTATTTACATATTGCATTTTTGTCATTGTGACGCAGGCTTCACGAGCGCCGGTGGGTTCAAGGTGGGCCCCAGCGGGGGGTTCGGGTCTGACGGGGTGGACGACCCGTCCAAGGACTCTGCCTCCGAGGTCGGCCCCAAGAGTGCCGGTTTCTCCTTGAGCGCCAAGCCCGCTGACGACACGGCCAGTAAAAAGGACCCGGCTAGTCAGGCCATAAAGCTGGGCGCCTCTGGAGGATTCACGTTCGGCGGCAGCGGCGGGGACACTAAGCTGGCCCCAGGGGGCTTCAGCTTCGGCGGGGACACCAAGGGACTAAATGGAGTCACCAATACAGCGTCGAGCAGAAGTGTCGACAGCGGATTCAGCGCTGACTTTGGCAGCATCCCAGATAAACCTGTGGCCGGTGGTTTTAAATTCGGTCAGAGTCTGGCTGGAGATTCCAAAAACACGGACACTGCATCGGTCGGCGGTGGAGAGAAACCGCCGCCCAGCTACGGCGGCTTTGGCGCCGCCGCCGCCTCCAGTAAAAGGACTGCGTCTGGTAAGAAGACAGACACCGCTGTTTCCAAGGCTTCTGTGGGGGGCTTTCAGTTCGGGACAACTGCCCCCTCAGAACAGGTCGTCAAGGATACCGGTGCCAATGTGTCCGCGGCTTCTGAACACAAGTTTAGTGGAGCCGGTGGATTTTCCTTCGGCGCTTCCCCCGCCGCCCCGGCCCCCACCTCCGCCTCCCCGGCCCCCACCCCCGCCTCTGCCGGCGGTATTAACTTCACGGCACCGGCCGCCGCGGTGGAAACGACTCCTGCTGCTAATAGTGTGAGTGGCGGCAGCTCCTCCGCAGCACAGACTGCCACTGGATTATTTCAATTTGGTAACGGGGGCACTAAGGCCAGTGAGGCTAACGGGGTGAAGCCCGCCCAGGGTGTCGGGTTGGGGACGACGGCTTTCGCCCCAGCCGCGCAGGCCTCAGGCGCGCAGGCCTCAGGCGCGCTGGCCTCAGGCGCGCAGGCGACCGGTCTCTTCAGCTTCGGCGCTGCCAAGCCTGGCAACCAGCCCGCCGCCACCAACAACAACAACAGTGGAATGTTCGCGTTCGGCGCCGGGAAGGCTCAGCAAGGTCAGTGCGTTGGAATAGTCGATGACCACAGGGATATTAGCTGTAGTCACCATTGACAATGGTGAAATGCCATGCTTTTTCTTAGTGTTCGAATTCGGTAGATGTCAAAAACCATTGCGTTGTGTATGTTAGACGTTGTTCTGTTTTCGTGTTCGACAGATGTCAAAAGCCATTGCGTAGTGTGTTTTAGACGTTGTTAGAGGGTCTTCGTGGTACACGCAAGTTTACACGAAGTATTCCGATATTGCTATTATCATCCTCTCATCTCCAGTCGAAATGCTCCTTATAGTGTGCTCTGGCATAAGGTAGTTGTCCACGTAAGTTGTTTGTGCAAGAGCCGAATTACACTTCATATATCATTATATTTCGTATTCCCATATCAATGTGGGGACGGTCGTTTCAGTTTCAGTGGTTTGTTGCCTGGCATATTAATAGTGCGGACTTCATGTGAACTACGTTTTTTTGACAGGAAGTGAATCCACCGCTACCGGGTCGTCTCCGTTTACCTTTGGTGCCAGTGCCAAGGCAGCGGCTGGCGCGGCCATGCCCCAACCCAACACCAACTCCGCCTCACCGTTCGCCTTCGGTACCGCGGCGGTGCTCAACAAGCCCAGCGCCACACCGCCGGCCGCCGCCGTCACCACCACCACAACCGCGACGAACATGTTGTTCCATTTCAAGCCGTCTGACCCGTCAGCGCCCTTGACTACCAGTAGCGGCCCGCCCGCAGGGGGGCTCTTCTCGTTCGGCGCTAAGCCCACGGGGCCGGCGGCGGGAGGAGTGGGGGCGTCCGCCGCACCCTTCGCGTTTGGCGCAAAGGGAGCCGAGACTGGCACCGCCGCGTCCACTCAGGCGGCCACGCCGGCCAGCGGAACTTTCTCCTTCGGCGCCAAGCAGCCGTCCTCCGCGCAGCAGACCGCGCAGCAAGCGGCGTCGGCGGCCGGGATGTTCGCCTTCGGTGCCAAGCCCTCGGAGCAGACGTCGACCCAGCCGCAGCAGCAGCAACAGTCCGGCGCCGGGCTGTTCACATTTGGCGCCTCGGCGGACAAAGCAGGTCAGGCTCTGAGCTCTGGTCGCGTGGGCGGCTCGATCGGCAGCGGCAGTATCTCTGGGGCTGCTGCTGGGGCCACCTCTTCAGGCGGCCACGCCAGCCTGTTGGGCAGCGCTGCCGCTACTACTCCTTTGATATCTTCTCACTTTGCACTCGGAGCCAAGCAGTTGCCCGCCGCGACGGCCCCGGCGCCCTCGATACTGGGCAAGCGCGCTGGCTCTGAGGACTCTACGGGACTCTTCGGGGAGAAAAAACTGAACAAAGAAGGTAGACAGGGTGCTCGCGCGTGGCTGTCCCTTAGGTAGTCTGCTTAGCGCTTGGTGGTCTGGGTGTGGCTGCACGGTTTAAATACAATGCCTTGTGCATTCGGCATCCTCCCTGCCCTACCTTTTCCATCTACCAATCGGTTCACCTATTTAGCAGCATGCACTTTGTAATATTGTCTTTAGTTTTCTTTGAAAAAGATTTCCAATCTACACCGATACGATCTTTCGGATAGATATCAAGTAAATTTTTGTTACCAGAAACCCTGTTCGCAAAGTCTTTGCACAGGACTTTTACCAACCTTTTCTAGTCCCCCAGAGCTGCCCTTCTCCACTTTGTTGGCCTGGTGCTTTCTCGGAACCAGTCTACTCCTGCTTTAGTACAATACAAGCGACTTGTTTATACGTTTGAGGCAATAACAAGTGTCGTTTGTCGCAGCCATGGCCTTCGTATGGAGGGTGGTGTCCGCTAATGTCCTCTGATTGACCTCCTGACCAGTTCTGTTCTGCAGATCGCTCGTACGATGACTGTTTGTATATAGGTCTTGGCTTAACCTTTCTTAAAATGCATGGTTCTAGATGTGAGCCATGACCCCTTGCTTCATATACTCTCCATGTTCTCCCTAGTTGTAACATTCCTGTACCGCGATAGCCATACATGACCATTAGAAGCAAAGAGCTGTAAGGTCATACCAGCAAGCGCACATGTGCCGTGCGAAACGGCCTCCAATATCCCCACACGCTCATTTTCGGACTGACAAGACAAATAGAAATATCCATTATCTTCTCTAACATGTTTATAAACGAGGGGTATAACTTATTTATAAATTACTCACGTTAAAACGGTAACAATCCAATTTGTTTGCAACAAAATAATTCCTAAATCACCAAGTCTGCCATGACAGTTCTAGTTCCGGTCACGTGAGGTACACAAATTATGGAGGTACATGCGCGACTGCTAATGCCGGCTTTTGTTTACATCGAACATGTCATCCAATGTGTCAACGAATCATACATGCTCAATTTGTGATACCGAATTTTCAAAACGAGGACACGGATACAACAGGTAACATTGTTATAATGTTAAAATTTGTATAATATTTAGTGAAACTCTCCCCAAAGAATATACAAAGAAATGAAATAATGTATACGAACTTTCCGTCTTTTTTTCTGGAGCCTTTAGCGGTATGGGTCAATGATAATCGATAGTTTTATAATATTATTTACAAAGCCAAGTTGTTTTCCTCTCTAGGCCCCCCAAAATATTATATTCATCAATGGTATTCATGTAATAATTATATTATTATACAAATGTATAATTAATCTTACAACCGTATGATTATATATATGTTTTTATATTAAGACACTATGTGAAATATAAAATAATATCATCCCCATAATTTAATTATAATAAATGTAGAATAATTATCTTTAAGCCTAAAATGCTGTAATTAATTGTAAAAGATTAGAGATTATTTAAGTATAATATATTTGTATTTATTATCATGTATTTGCCACCCCCAACATCGTAGGGGGACGGAGAGGGTGGGTACATACAAGTCATTGGTCAAGTGTACTTTGTCTTTCATCAAAGGGAGTAATGCCATAATGTTACTCTTTCCATATCCGGTGGGTAAGAGGCAAAATACATCCTTTCCTTCATATAACGACACAAGTGCTGCAGTCTGCTCTGTGTTGTGAATGTACGGAAGCATCAAATCACGGCTGACATTCGAAATCAAATCTCGCGCCGACAAAGAGGCCATGACGAAGCGAAAAAATTCAACGACCAATTTCATACCGCACGGTAGCACCTCTACGTCATCTCGCAGGCATAACGTGAACCTCGCGAGAACTGTCATGGCAGACTTGGTGATTTAGGAATTATTTTGTTGCAAACAAATTGGATTGTTACCGTTTTAACGTGAGTAATTTATAAATAAGTTATACCCCTCGTTTATAAACATGTTAGAGAAGATAATGGATATTTCTATTTGTCTTGTCAGTCCGAAAATGAGCGTGTGGGGATATTGGAGGCCGTTTCGCACGGCACATGTGCGCTTGCTGGTATGACCTTGCAGCTCTTTGCTTGTAATGGTCATGTATGGCTAGTACCGCGATAGATTTGTAGAATCAAAATCCTTCAAATTGTATATCCGCACATCAGTTTGGTTTCATCATTATAATTTGTTATAACTTCATGCCTCAGCAATGAAATCCTGCTGACGAAGCTATGCCGATATATTTATAGTCCTCGCCTCGGGGTCTTCCATAATGTACCAATATTGCCTGCGTGAAATAAGGACACGCCCCCACCCCTCCCCCCACCCCCTGCCCTCTCCTCCCCTTGCTCAAATCAGTCTGTCTGATGGCTGCTTCCCTTGGCTCTGGCTACAGGCGAGTCCATGCAGATGGGCAGTCCGCTGGGCCGGTCGCACACGGCGCCGCTCTTTCTCTTTGGCACCGGGAGCCCCTCGCTGGCAGGTAAACCGGCCCACACCGGCCTCCTCACCAAGGCGACATGCGGCGTGGCAAGCCGTCGGAACTAAGTCTGGTCACCGCCCTGTTGTTCGGATGACACGCTGTTGCCTGTCGAGCCTCCTCGTTTGTTGGTGTTGTTTAGAATGTAGCGTCGATGTTCATTGGTGGTGCTATGAAGTGCTCGTAACGATGCCTCATCGGGAATGTTTACACTGAACTCCATATTATCGTTTTGCATATTACTGTGTGACTTATTGTCCACTTAACTGTTTCTCTGGCCGTGAGCTATCAGGACCGTCGATAAGAACTGAGAAGTTATATTCTTTTTGACAGGAGGCGCGTCGACTGGTGGCGGTGCGATGTCAACCTTTGGACAGAGCGGTCAGACCTCAGGCGGGTCGTTAGCGTTTGGTAACGGTCCCACCTCTACCCCAGGTTAATGTCCTTTTCCACTATTCTAATCTCAAATGTTACTGCCCGCCTTATACTGCTTGGTAACAGGTTATTTGTTGTTTTTCGCTGAAAATAATCACTGTTCTATGATATTTAGTTGCGACAATTAAGCTGCACTGTACAACCCAACTGTAGCGGCGATATCACTTTGTGACCAGTTAACTAAGCACTCTTTTAAGTTTACATCATAAGGATTTTTGCTATATCTTTACTATATCCAATGTCCTTTTAATGCTCCCTTCCGGTTGTTTCTCGCTTTGACTGACACGCCTTGTGATTATACCCTCAGGTTCTCAGTTTGGCAGTTTTGGCGCCGGCTCCGGAGCAACTGCTCCGGCCTTTGGCTCAGCCGCTTCTTCTGGCTCCTCCACCATGACCTTTGGCGGTGGCGCGGGGTCGACCCCGGCCTTCGGCACCACCACCCTGGCCACCGCCGCCACGAGCCCGGTGTTCGCCTCGGCCGCCGCCCAACAGACCACTCCCTCCACCGGCTTCAATTTCGGTGGGGGCCCCGTCACGCAAGCCACGGGACCCTTTCAGTTCGGACAGGTGGGCAGATCAGTCGAGGCACTGGTATATATTGTTATCTGTACAACGCTCCTCCAGTCTAGATCCGGGACGGGACAGCCGTGGTCCCGAAGGTTGCATATAGTTGGCAGCAGATGTATTTAATGTCCTGGGTTCAGGTGCAGTAGTGTGTAAGGGTAACGTGGAGATGACTCGTCTTGGTTGATTTCACCGATCCAACCTCATTTTATTGTTCCGGAAAGTTTCTTAGCACAAAATAACCTTCTTGCGTGCAAAGGCGGTCTAAAATACCGACGTTTCCTGTTTCCCTTGAGGTGATATGTATATTTATGTGTGACTTGGCTTACCTCACCGTCAGGGTGCGGCAACCGGCAACCCCAGCGGCTTCAGTTTCTCTGGGGGTCAGAGTCAGGCGGCGAGTGGGGGTCAGACCGCCGCGGCCCCCGGCGCCCCATCAGCCACCCCGGCCACCGCCACCCCCGCCGCCGCCCCCTTTAATGCCGCGCCAAACTTCAACTTCGGCTCCCCACAACCCGCCAACTTCCAGTTCAAGTGAGTATCACCGCACAGCAGCGTGATACTTGGTCAGGGTTCACCCCGTGGCCTAGTAGGTAGCGGGCTCGGCTGGTGTCGAGTGCGCCCTGCCAGGCCAGCCCAGGCGGCCGGTGCGGGGTTCGAACCTTACGTCTGCGAATGTCTGTGTCTGGATAAAGATTCCATGTTTGTTCTAAGCGAAGATTAGGGCGTTACTCCCGATCTTACTCCCGTTTTCTTCCTTGTTTCTTCCCATTGTCGCAATATCACAAGAGAGGTGCCGTACATGCTGTATGAATAGCTATATTGTCTGTTTATCATATTACCCCCCCCCCCCCCCCAAAAAAAAAAATAATATATATATTGATATGGTGATATGCTTACAGCGCGGCTGCAACCCCGCCCGCCAACCCGTTCAGCGTGCCCACGCCCGCCGGCGCCTCCGGCCAGCGTCGACCCATCAAGAAAGCCGTCCGCAAGCTGAGGAAGTGAGCCTGTTACACCAGTCCGGACTAACATGTACGTCGCCTGGTAACGGGGGCCGCGTGCGACGCCAAGGCACTGACGGTCATATAGCTCACTGGCCCTGGTGGTTACCTAGCGACACAGTGGCAGGTGGTACAGCTCACTGGCCCTGGTGGTTACCTAGCGACACAGCGACACGTGGTACAGTCCGTACTATTCGTGCCGGTCGACGATTGTTTCTGTGGACGCAATAAATAAGTAAATTATCGCGAGATAATTGGTCCAATCAACATATAGGGCGACAGGCCAATACTCAGTTAACATTAAACGCCCCAGTCGATGTCAAAAGGATGTGTTTACGCCAAGACTTTATTGTGCGCGCAGTTTATCTGGTTGGGAGCAGTCGGGATTTTCATTGTTGAATGACGTCACTGTATGGCAGCCATATTTATCTGACGGAAGTCTTGGAAGGGAGGGGGGGGGGGGGGGGAGAGGGATAACGTCATGAAACGAAAGGATGCAAAACATTGCTTCGTAGTATGCAGAGACATATCTTGTTTAACTGTGGCGTGTTTACTCTTCAGTCTTGTATTTAGGTGCCCTCCTATAGTCCTTCCTTTACTAGATATTAGGTTTATAACGCGGAAGCCGATGTACCTCTTTATCCTGTCAGCGGAACCATTATTGGGTCAATCTTCACCCGCCCCACTGCACACAGTCATATATATAGTCGCAGTAGCATAATGGAAGCTTAATGCGCTGGAATAATATAACGGCTGGAGGCTTTTATGATTAGTAGGCGATAATGTATTGCGACAAAACGGTACAAGACATACCCCCAACCAGTTTAACGTGTTTAGTTCCTCAGTGTTTCCCAAGTGTCCATCCAATTATCACTGGCTGACAATGTATTGTGAAGTTTCACCTGAAAAGGTTGTTTTATGTATGTCTTCTATTCTACGAAGGGGATTGGAGACTTTACGTGAAAGGGACACACGGAGAGCTGTTTGTGTCTGTGGGTATAAGATTCTGGTACCGTATCAGTTTGTCATATCGAGATGTAGAGACTATTCTATTGGGACACCCCGTTCGTTCTCGGTGTCGTGAACGCTGTCTGTAGACGCTAAAGTTCTTTTTGTTAAAGCGAATCCCTTGTGGACTCGAATTCGTGTATGATTATAATTTCCCGATTAAAAGATTCTGTAAAGCAGTTTGGATCGCGCCAGGGTGTTTGTTTCAAATCTTTGGTTGTGTTTAAAACAGGTTTGAAGTCGCTGCGTTTTGTGATAAAGTTTGTTATAAAATTCCGAGCTAGGACCCTTCTAGCGGCGCCTTTTCTGTGTGTTCTGGCGATACAGATATACCATCTGTGTGTGTATCCTCATAATAACGTACGTGTGATAATCAATCAACGGAAATATGTCGGTGATATTGATTATTGAAATGGACGTACACGCCTCAGCGTTTGTACGGCTTAACACCGTTGCTTGGCGACGGTCGACCTCACGGCCGACGCGCCCACTGCACGTATCATGTATATATTGAGTAATATTCGGTGATAATTACGAAAAATAGCGGCGACTTTGACGGTTTCATCGCTTGTACAGTGACGCATTGCTATATATATCGACGTGCGACCCACGGTGGCATACGAGGTGTACAGTGTACAGGAACAGTTACTCACATCTGTATTTCAAGCAGCATGCAGTTTCACACTTTCGCGTAACGATGTCCTTCATCATGGGTGAGAATGCCTGATCATTTTTTTTAGGATTTAGCTCTTTATCATTCTTTTTTTTTCTCATTGACGTGTGTTAACGTTATCGCGACCAAGAACTTAATTTGTGTTCAATTTTTGCTGCAAGCAAGAAAAGTTATAAAAAAAAGAAGCGAAACTGTGAGGCTGCATGGTCTGGCTGTTGTTGATCATGGCGAAAAACTACCACTACACCATAAACTTGGTACACAGTGTTGCTTTTCGTTTTTTTTTGTCGTTCATTATGGAAAGCAGGTAGGTTCACACTGCAGGCGATAGATAGTACTTATATTTTTGTACTCTAAATTCGATATTTATATGAAAAAGGAAAAAAGTTCTGAAAGGAATGAAGTGCCGTAAACGACTAGCCGATGTTAGTGGGCAGCGATGGCGCCCACTAGCGGAAGAGTGCTATAGGGGGGAGGGGAATATTCGTGTGATGCTCACACCCTTTTGGCAGGTCTGATTTTTTTTTCTAAGAAGAGTATGATAGATTGAATGTAACGATGACCGTACTGCAGTTTGGACTTAACATCTGCTGACCATAGTGCTAAACAAACATACCTTGGTAATATTGAGTGCGCAGAAAACAATGCCTAAATGTGTTTACGTGTATACGTGTGCCGCGATGGGGGTGTCTGCGGGTGGGCAGTGCTTCTCGAGTCTTGGGGGGTGGGGTGTACTGTCCCGACCATCTTCCAGCTTCTAGATTCCATCAACACTTATTATCGTAGTTTAAATGTATGGCGTGTGTAATGCGTGAGCTATACGTAAGCAGTGGTTGAGACTAACATTGAAATAAACATTGTTTGCACCCGGTGTTGATTGACTCGTGAAACGGACAATCCGAGGATTAGATCCACTCCGGGAATATTGAAGTAATTGAATTGCATATCACAAGGCATATGTAGTTCTCGATTGGGTACTACACGCCAAGTGGGGAGTGTTCATTATCTGACGAACTATCGTGAGCTCCCCGGCCAAGTATGTTTTTGACGCTCGCCACGTTTGTATTATATTCGGTACGCATAGGTGTGACCCAAATCACGATCTCTTTGGTTGATATGAATGTTCTATTATTATTCTTTTCAACGGCCATTCCCACATGTTTATTTCGGTTTACCGTTTCCCATATGGTGTAGATATTTTGATCTGTTTATAGAGTATGAAATAGTTGAGAGTATTGGTATGTGCCGCCAGCAGCTCCCGAGCAGTGGTGTGTGTACCTGTACTCTTTAAACAGTCTTTAAGTGGAGTTTGTTTTTATGTTTTCTTTTTTGTCAATTTCTTGTCTTTGAAACTATTGGCCGTTGGTTTTAGATCCGACGTAGTGGCCCAAGTCAGAAAGAATTTAATCTTTTGGCGTCCACCTATTGCTTGTTATATTGTTTTTCATCTTTTGTTTGTCCGTGAGGAGTTTGCTCGATAGCGTAATTCTGTGGCCTTTGATATGCGTGCATACATAGTTATTTACATACTGAAAGTCGTGCTATGCCTATTAAGAAACTCAATCTGACGAAGAAATTGTACATTGGAAGACCGGATTTTGTTTTTCGAGTAACAAGATAAGTATGTGAAAAGGCACTGATGGCCGACGCCAGGGGTCTGTGGCACACCTGGGCCCCAACAAGCATGGATACAACTCCTGGTCAACGTCACTCTCTTACTATAGACACCGCCCCACCCGCTCAGCCTCCTACCCCCGCCACCCACCGTCAATGTGAAAGGAATGTGATGAACGAATGTCTTAAAATGGTGTGATTCTCACTCCAAATACAAATAAATTGAAATTTAACTGCACATGGAAGTGTTATTGCAAGTGTCTTGTTTTGTTTTTTGCCTCTGGAGATTCGGGTTATTGCATTGCATTGAAAAAAATGATTTTTTTTCGGAAACCACGTGGTTTTATGCTAGTCAGAAGGCATGCATTTATACGGATTTAGGTTTTCACGAGAAGCGTTGATGCAATTTAATTTTTGAGTCCGGACAAGTTTGTATCGAGAGTCCAATAAGGAAAAGCCCGAGTAATTCAAGAGCCTCTGGTATTTTTCTTAAATCTTCGTGCGCGAGGCTTTTAGTAAATAATCTCTACATAAAAATGTTTCCAGGTTGCAGAATGTTTTATTCATTCATAATTCTTCAGGTGATGTATATAGAACATAAAATCAACATGTATGTAAGATTATACAACAAAATAAATATTTTTACACAATTAATGACATTTGGCACCAAAGAAATATAAATACAAACTTACAATTCCTTATAGCTGACAATCTAACATGCTGGAATACTTTGTTTTATTTCTTTAACTGGACTGGTTAACATCCAACTACACATTGTTACAACCTATGACCGCTGCCAATATAGTTTATTCCAATTGATGCATTGTAGTGCACCATTGTTCGCTTCGGTGTAAGTACAAACTTCACGTACCCACGGGCCGTTTAATGCTCTATTTAAATATAATTTCTACAGACTAAATTAATTCTGACCGTGAACCAAATCCATAAATCTTCTGTCACAAGAATGACGATAAAAAAAATATATAAAACAAAAAATATGCCATATCTGATCTAACTGACCAGCTGGCGAAAATACTTAGATAAACAAATTACATAGAACTCACGCTAGTTATATACCCGACTAATAGTGATAACCAATCCGTATACACTGTATTGTATTTATCGGAATATACAGGTGCTCTTGTATTGGACGTTTATCCTTCTTGAGTTTCAAACATTGGACGGAAACTGGGATACTAGTATGTTGATCGCTTGAGCAGTTTTTAGTGCAATATAACAACTACAACCTGTGTAGTAATCACGTGAAGTGTAAAGCACTAGTGGCTGGTAGAAATGTGGTGGGCCACATTAAATTCGAGCCAAGTGTGGTAGAAGCTTATGACCATGGCGTTGGATAGCTAGCGCCAAACGTGCACAGACCATGTCCTCAGGTCGGTAAGTAGGCCATGGGATCTTTAGCCGAGACTCACATGGACATTAAAGAGTGATATGCGAATTCCCGAGTCAACCAGGAGGGCTGGTTTGGTACAACTTACCACATCGACTCCAAGACAAGAAGGACTCCATTTGTAAAGAGTAATCTCCTCACCTTGTTGTCTTACTGGTACAATATTATCGATAAGTCTTACACATACGCACGTGTTTTGGTGTAATCGAGAGAACGAATGACATAGATCAATGATAAAATGGTTGTGGCGAGAACGCTATAAGAGGAATGTGTCAAACAGGGTATCATCATGAAATAAATAAGTTCAGCATCAATGACATGAAAGTTGCTCGCGTCAAGCCAAGAAACGTAATATTCATCTACTATAAATGAGTATAGAAAGCGACTTTTACCAAAAGTATGGTAAGGAAAGATAAGACATTTCTGCAGTTGGCACCGTGCATGTAACTCCTTGGCACTGGAGATGACATTCAGAGTAAAAAGCTTTCGCCGTTAGATGGCGCTAGCTCGAGATTGCTAGGCGATGGACTCGTTTTCGGAGCGGCGTCTTCTGCCTGACGTGGACTTGGAAGTAGAGGGTCCTTCTCCTCCTTCGAGACTGAGCTTTTTCCTGGACTGTCTGACGCGTCGGGGTCTTTAAAATGTATCAACAAAGTATCACATTAACAAACATGGCCTACAGTTAGATACAGTATATTACTCACGAACATCCTCTCATTCGAGTATTATTTGGGACAGATCTAAACAAATCCATAAAAACATCAATACAACTGGTTTTCATATAGTTTGCTCTATAATTTCATGTCGGAGTCTGAACAGGCTTTCTCGCATCACAAAATCTGTCATAGCAGTACGGTCAGTCGCGAGTATAACGTGAGCTATGCTGACGGGCGTATGACCCGTGTTCACCTGTGGGTGGAGGATTCGGCGTCACTGTCTTCCGTGCCTGACAGAAACTTGAGCTCTCCACTCTTACTGACGACAGCCGCAGTCTGAGGGGAACAGCCACACAAAAACAATCATTGCATGTTACTAACATTACCAAATTCTGCAAGCATTACTCATCATACATAGCTGAACACGCGAGTGATAGCAACATTTCTTTCAACATTAATGTATGTAACTATGGAGTGCGAGTAATACACTAAACCTAAATACAATTTAGCCGTAAACACATATCTATGAATGAGAATAATTATTCGGTTAAGTATAAATAAGACACTATATGGAGATTAGTTTCGGGAGACACCCAGATGTGTACCATGTGCTTCCCTTCGCGGTTGTCTCAATTACGTTTTCCTTTTAGCAAGGAACCAGTACAGAAGTTCCTATTCTCTTCTGTCCACATTGCTTTAAGAGGCATCTGACCCATGGTACAGTGAGCACACTGAAGCAATACTCACGCGTGAACGTCTTCCCTTCCGTTGCTTCTTCTCAGCTTGCCCCTCCCCATCCTCCTCCTCTTCCTCGTCCTCCTCTTCGTTTTCTTGTTCCACGCGGACGCGGTATTCCGCCAGCGTCGGGTCTTCCTCAGCGGGGTTGTCATTGGATACTGGGCATAAACAAAGTTCAGTGCACGGTAAGGTCAGCTCTTTGTAGATCACCAACACAAAAATCTGTATCACCGGACAGTATTCTTTAAAAAAAAAGTCAGATTGAACACTTTCCAACAAAGTGAAGTTTTTTCAATTAAACTGCGGTATTATTGTGGAATAAAGCAATACAACTTCAATTAGGTTATAATGACAAGGTAAATAATTCACACAATATTACTCTTAGGATGGAAGACGGAACACCTGCCAAAGACTTACGGTTGGAAGCATAGTTAGCCGGGAAGAAGCCCTGTTCGCCACTGGAGAGTTCTCCCATCCACCAGTTGTCGTTGTCCTTGTAGAGCACTTTGATCATGTCACCGCGGGCCAGAGACAACTCGTCCGAGCGCTGGGCTTGGTAGTCATACAGCGCCACCACCTGGGAGATTATACGAGAAACGCTGCATGACGATGTTGTGACATTGATAAGTTAAAAAAGACAGGATTGGATCCAAACAATTGTTTCTTAACATAACTTCCGAAAATTATGTTGAACATAAAGTTACTGATTGGGCTATTTCATAAATCAGCAATATTTTTCTTAATTTTCAATATTAGTTTCTTACGAGTTCAGATCTCGCTTGCTTCGACTGATTTCCAAGGAAGGAAAACTGTGGCTTTCCCTGCGTCTGAAAAAGGCAAAAAACGTCATTTGCCAGTGAATTTCAGTTTTGCATAAGATGTTATCACTAAAGTAAGTCAATTATTTCTATATTTTACCTCGAACTTCGATAGGTAAACGAAAAAAAGTCTGTGTATGTGTGTTCTACTTTTCCCCAAAAAGGATGTCAATAAATGAAAATCAATTGATAATGATTTGTTCCGCGTTGTCCACCTACTAGGAAATGAGATTGACTGTATGCATATGTAACTTATAAGGAAATTACTGAATTGATAGACATGTACAGAATTGTCATATAGATTCAGTAACTTTGACGTAAAATTAGAGCATATAATAAAATCGACATTTACACGACAGATTAAACCTATTAGCAGGATAGATAGAATGGCTTACGGCGTTAATGGAGATCGCTGGCTGCCGGCCGAAATGGGTGGGACTTCCGCTCCGCCCGCCCACTGGAAAACACACGTCAAGGTCAAGGTCACTGTGGTAACGTGTCAGTCTTTGGCCCTTGTCCCCAGGAATATAGTACATTGGCCTGGCGCACTTGTTTGGATACCCACGAGAGCCAGTTTATCCTTGTAGAAATATCATAACGAATTCGACGCTAGGTGTCCAACGCATTGGACACCGGTAGATATGAAACAGTAAAACCGGGAGATCAACCCACGCATATATAATTGGGGGATTAAGTACTCGGCCAGCGCTCAAATTTAAATGGGAATCATTTTTCAGATTACCACTCAGCACAAGCAGGTCATTGTGACTGGCTCAACAACTTGAAATGAAGTGAAGTAATCGTGGTTTAGGCCACCTGTGTGCACATGAAACCTAAATTGGGCGAAGAAGACTCCCGTGAGTATGACATGGGTCGCGTGATACTTTCTCTAGTTGCAGGTGCCAGGGTTCGAACCGACGTACGTCCTGTGGCTCTCCACCTCACCCTGCTTACCAACTGAGATAAGGAGGCTTAATCTGTCTCCACGAGAACTGCGGTTAATACTGAAGGCCGAACAGAGGTCATCGTACCTTGCGTGAAGCTGGGTCGCCAGCTGCCCTGACTCTGCTTCATGTACTCCATGTGGGAGGCCAGCTACTAAAGGACTACTAAAGGCCGGTCACCGTACCTTGTGTGAAGCTAGGTCGCCAGCTACCCTGACTCTGCTTCATGTACTCCATGTGGGAGGCCAGCTACTAAAGGACTACTAAAGGCCGGTCACCGTACCTTGTGTGAAGCTGGGTCGCCAGCTGCCCTGACTCTGCTTCATGTACTCCATGTGGGAGGCCAGCTACTAAAGGACTACTAAAGGCCGGTCACCGTACCTTGTGTGAAGCTAGGTCGCCAGCTACCCTGACTCTGCTTCATGTACTCCATGTGGGAGGCCAGCTACTAAAGGACTACTAAAGGCCGGTCACCGTACCTTGTGTGAAGCTGGGTCGCCAGCTGCCCTGACTCTGCTTCATGTACTCCATGTGGGAGGCCAGCTACTAAAGGACTACTAAAGGCCGGTCACCGTACCTTGTGTGAAGCTAGGTCGCCAGCTACCCTGACTCTGCTTCATGTACTCCATGTGGGAGGCCAGCTACTAAAGGACTACTAAAGGCCGGTCACCGTACCTTGTGTGAAGCTGGGTCGCCAGCTGCCCTGACTCTGCTTCATGTACTCCATGTGGGAGGCCAGCTACTAAAGGACTACCAAAGGCCGGTCACCGTACCTTGTGTGAAGCTGGGTCGCCAGCTGCCCTGACTCTGCTTCATGTACTCCATGTGGGAGGCCAGCTACTAAAGGACTACCAAAGGCCGGTCACCGTACCTTGTGTGAAGCTGGGTCGCCAGCTACCCTGACTCTGCTTCATGTACTCCATGTGGGAGGCCAGCTACTAAAGGACTACCAAAGGCCGGTCACCGTACCTTGTGTGAAGCTGGGTCGCCAGCTGCCCTGACTCTGCTTCATGTACTCCATGTGGGAGGCCAGCTACTAAAGGACTACCAAAGGCCGGTCACCGTACCTTGTGTGAAGCTGGGTCGCCAGCTGCCCTGACTCTGCTTCATGTACTCCATGTGGGAGGCCAGCTACTAAAGGACTACCAAAGGCCGGTCACCGTACCTTGTGTGAAGCTAGGTCGCCAGCTACCCTGACTCTGCTTCATGTACTCCATGTGGGAGGCCAGCTACTAAAGGACTACCAAAGGCCGGTCACCGTACCTTGTGTGAAGCTGGGTCGCCAGCTGCCCTGACTCTGCTTCATGTACTCCATGTGGGAGGCCAGCTACTAAAGGACTACCAAAGGCCGGTCACCGTACCTTGTGTGAAGCTAGGTCGCCAGCTACCCTGACTCTGCTTCATGTACTCCATGTGGGAGGCCAGCTACTAAAGGACTACCAAAGGCCGGTCACCGTACCTTGTGTGAAGCTGGGTCGCCAGCTACCCTGACTCTGCTTCATGTACTCCATGTGGGAGGCCAGCTACTAAAGGACTACCAAAGGCCGGTCACCGTACCTTGTGTGAAGCTAGGTCGCCAGCTACCCTGACTCTGCTTCATGTACTCCATGTGGGAGGCCAGCTACTAAAGGACTACCAAAGGCCGGTCACCGTACCTTGTGTGAAGCTGGGTCGCCAGCTGCCCTGACTCTGCTTCATGTACTCCATGTGGGAGGCCAGCTACTAAAGGACTACCAAAGGCCGGTCACCGTACCTTGTGTGAAGCTGGGTCGCCAGCTACCCTGACTCTGCTTCATGTACTCCATGTGGGAGGCCAGCTACTAAAGGACTACTAAAGGCCGGTCACCGTACCTTGTGTGAAGCTGGGTCGCCAGCTACCCTGACTCTGCTTCATGTACTCCATGTGGGAGGCCAGCTACTAAAGGACTACTAAAGGCCGGTCACCGTACCTTGTGTGAAGCTGGGTCGCCAGCTACCCTGACTCTGCTTCATGTACTCCATGTGGGAGGCCAGCTACTAAAGGACTACTAAAGGCCGGTCACCGTACCTTGTGTGAAGCTGGGTCGCCAGCTGCCCTGACTCTGCTTCATGTACTCCATGTGGGAGGCCAGCTACTAAAGGACTACTAAAGGCCGGTCACCGTACCTTGTGTGAAGCTGGGTCGCCAGCTGCCCTGACTCTGCTTCATGTACTCCATGTGGGAGGCCAGCTACTAAAGGACTACCAAAGGCCGGTCACCGTACCTTGTGTGAAGCTGGGTCGCCAGCTACCCTGACTCTGCTTCATGTACTCCATGTGGGAGGCCAGCTACTAAAGGACTACTAAAGGCCGGTCACCGTACCTTGTGTGAAGCTGGGTCGCCAGCTACCCTGACTCTGCTTCATGTACTCCATGTGGGAGGCCAGCTGGTGCTGGTTGGCGGCGGCCCCGGACAACGTGCGGCTGGCGTGCGGCGAGAACAGGCTCGGCTCCGGACTCTGCAAGGTGGGAGTGGGGGGGCGGGGGGCATAGGGGGTGGTGTATAGGGGGCGTGGCGTAGAGGGAGGCAGGTGGCATAGAGGGAGGAGGTGGCATAGAGGGGGGGGGGGCGGCGTAGGGAGGTAGATGGGGGGGGGGGGGGTGGAAACAATAGATGGCTTTCGTTAAATACAAAATTAATACTAAGGCAGTGAGCTGAACTTTTCCGCAGAAAACTGATGATGTTCAACTGATGGGTTTACTAGCCATGTTTTTATTCTAAGAGGGCCGCCCCTGATGTACTGAGTTCCTAGTTTGCCTCTTTATAAGGCGTAATATATACCATAGAGCGAGAGCGAGAGATTCCACCAACCATGGTTCGCGTTTGCAGGTTGCTCTGAAAGGTGTCGAATTCCGACCCCCACGTGGTTCCCAGGGTGCCGGTGACTCCCCTGGGGAGGCTGGAGGTACCCCCGGGCACCCCCAGAGGGTGCAGCCCCTGGTTGGCCGAGGTCGTGTTCTTAAAAGCCTGGAGCCATGAAGCCATTAGAGTTCATACGGTCAATGCTCCAACAACGTCAACCCTGTTATTCGGGCACGACTTTTCATTAGATGTATTAAGTATAAATATGGTTATGGTGCTGTAAACAAGGTCAAAATTACAAAGGGAGAGAGCGTGTGTTGTTGATTAATAATTTACATATATATAACGATACAATATATAAATGTCATGTTGTATATTTGATTTAAATGTTATTAAGCAAAAGCTAGCCGAATATTTCCACCTCAATTATAAGGTCAGTATGTATACTTACAAAGAGAGGTTGTGTTGTTATATTAATAATTTACATATATATAACGATGTCATACAGTGTCATGTTGTATATTTTCTTTGAAAAGGGAAAGTTGACTGAATGTTTTCAATTGTAAGGTCGACCATGCTGTATAAGTCTGAAAGTCTCACCGAGACGGCATCCAGCTTCTTCATGACGCGGTTTATCTTACTGGACTCCTCCAGCTGCACCGAGTCCCGGATGTTCATCGCCTTGGAGCGACTCGCCTCCATTCTGGAGACATTACACGGAACATCACCAAGATCAATGTATACACATGTACATCTCTTCTAAACCAAGAAGGCAAGTCATCTGGGGCTTGCCCACACTATTGTATAGGAGTGAGACTTTGTCACGGTGCTATGGCAACTGACGACCATAGTTGTATTCTTATTTATATCTGTACATCTTGAACACGTCACTTTTGACACGTGTATGTATGAACCACTTTGTAAATGCTTTTATGCTACGCACAAATAAAGATAATAATAATAGTAATATTATGCATTATATACCCGTATACGGCGATACACAGATATACATGGACAGACCAGTAACTATGCGCAACCGAAATTAATTTTAGAGTTTTTAGAATATTAAAGCAACATCACATTGCTACTTTACTTGACCGAATAATGGCATATGCCTGATGATGTAATGTTTTTCCGGATTTTTTTTTATGATCTGTACGTTTTATCGCAGTTTGCGAATACCATGACTAAATGCCAAAAAAAAAATGCAACAGAGATGTTCTCTGGGTGAGAAGCAAAACCTGTCTGTGTGTCTCGGGTAAGGATCCCGTGCCATTCTTCACGAAAAACAACAGGCGACCCCTGGCGACGAAGCTCCGGCCTACTGTCAAACCTTGCCTGAACTCCACTAGCACGATAACGATGACATACATCCCCACCCTCATCAACGACCCAACCAACACACCTTATTGTAAATACAGCTCAGCAGTTTAACCAGGCAGCTTATGTATTCACATCAGGACTCTTTCTAAGAGACATCATAAGCACCCTTTCCATAATTGCAGGGAGCAGTGATATGGCAATAGAAATCATTATATTATAACACTAAACATAAGCGTCCTACCCTTCATCTTCTGCCCTCAGTTCGGCCCCTGGTCTCATCACTGGTGACTTGGGCGCCCCGGCCCCGATCCCCAGCTCCCGGGCGGCCGCTGTCCCATAATAACACAATATCATCAGTTCATTGCACTAAAAGGCCTCAGAGCCATGGTACAAAACATGTATAGACAATAGACAATGGACGTCGATCATATACAAGTATTAAAATCAACTGCATGAATAGTGAATGGCATCGTAAACTATTTGTTAACTCCGAATGGCCAACTTTGAAATGGCAATGACATGACTGGATCAGTACCAGATGTGCTAGATAAACACCAGTAACAATAGTTTAAGATTTATCATTAGTCAGGTATAACGTATATATAACGCATGTTGAGTAAAATGCCTTATTAGTTAAAGACCACAAATATAACCGCATGTGTACACCAATGCTGTTTGAACACGTCTGTGTTTCAGTTCCTGGGTACCTGGATGTATACCTCTGATTGTTCATGCACTGTTGCGTAGCCATTGGCTTCTAGTCCTGGCAATTGGTTAAGCGTGAGTTGCGTCACCTAACATGATCCAAAATAAAACGCTGCGAAAGCGATGTTGGGCAAATACATGACCACTGAATCGTGACTTCACCGTGATCTGACTCGCATGATCAAGTTCAAGTTCATGATCACGTTCTCCCCGATATGAGCGCGATTTGCGCGCGACTTCACCGGGACTTGATCGTGAGCTGAGCGTGACTGAAACTGACTGGCTTGAGCGTAACTTCACCCCTAGGGTATATGACCGTGATTTGCGCGTGACTTCCCGAGATTTGATCGTAAGGTGAGCGTGATTTGACTGGATAGAGCGAGATCTTACCATTGTGGTCGTACTTATAGACGAGGATCTGGTGGTTTTCTCCGAATGAGCAGAAGGCGACCACGTGGTCCAGCGGGTGGTAGTCGACGTCACAGACGGGTTGTCTGAAGCCCAGCTCCGTGTAGGTGGCGACCTGGTCCCCTGGGGCGGTCGCACGGGACACATGACGACAGGTCAGACAGACAGCGGTATAGTGCATCAGGACTTACAGTGGGATGGAACTCATCAAAAGGTATCACAGGGAGACGTATAGGAAGGGGTTTGTGCTTTGTGGATACATAAACCAACGAAACCCGGCTTAAGAAATCTTATTGGAGAATAAGATGAAAAACAATGTGTTTTATATGTCTTGGGGAATCAAATTCTTATCTCCCACCAAATGAATCGTTGGGTCGACCTCAGAGATACATATAGACGAGGAATACAAGGCAAATAAAAGGCAATATTCAGGCATGGCGGGGTGTTACATTGTGGAGGGGGGTGGGGGGGGGGGGTACCCAGCCGAGTCGCTGTATCAGATGTCCACATAGGGCTCAAACTAAATTTAATACGTACAAAAATGGAAGGCTAGACCTGGTGGGAAGGGGGGGGGGGTTGAGGGGCTGCTGGGGTAGGGGGGTGTACCTACCGGTGTCGCTGTTCCAGACGTACACACAGGAGTCCTCGCTGCCGGCGAAGATGAAGGCGCCACACGGTGTAAACGTACAGTGGACGTGATCCCGGAAGTTCAAGGCACCGACGTATCGCTGCATTACGGCCGACCTGAGGACGCGGACGATTATAAACCATACTGTATATAGTAATATACTCATCTACGACGTGGCGCTGAAGGGTGGGGCGTTACAGTATGGGACGATAAAGGGCGGAGCGTTAAAGGGTGGAGCGTTGAAGGGTGGGGCATAACAGGGTGGAGGGTTAAAGAGTGAGGCGTTGAAGGGGGGGGGGGGCGTTGAAGGGCGGGGCGTTAAAGGGCGGGGCGTTGAAGGACGGGAGGTTGAAAGGCGGGGCGTTAAAGGGCGGGGCGATGAGGGGCGGGGCGTTGAAATGCGGGACGTTGAAAGGCGGGGCTTTGAAGGGCGAGGCGTTAAAGGGCGGAGCGTTGAAGGGCGGGACTTTGAAGGGCGGGACGTTAAAGGGCGGGGCATTAAACGTCGGGGCGTTGAAGGGCGGGGCGATGAAGGGCGGGGCGTTGAAGGGTGGGGCGTTGAAGGGCGGGGCGTTGAAGGGCGGGGCGTTGAAGCGCGGGGCGTTAAAGGGCGGAGCGTTGAAGCGCGGGGCTTTGAAGGGCGGGACGTTAAAGGGCGGGGCATTAAACGTCGGGGCGTTGAAAGGCGGGGCGATGAAGGGCGGGGCGTTGAAGGGTGGGGCGTTGAAGGGCGGGGCGTTGAAGGGCGGGGCGTTGAAGCGCGGGGCGTTGAAGGGCGGGGCGATGAAGGGCGGGGCGCTGAAGCGCGGGGCGTTGAAGGGCGGGGCGATGAAGAGCGGGGCGTTGAAGGGTGGGGCGTTAAAGGGCAGGGGTATTAAAGGGCGGGGCGTTAAAGGGCGGGGCGTTGAAGCGCGGGGCGTTGAAGGCCGGGGCGTTAAAGGGCGGGGCATTAAAGGGCGGAGCGTTGAAGGGCGGGGCGTTGAAGGCCGGGGCGTTGAAGGGCCGGGCGATGAAGGGTGGGGCGTTGAAGGGCGGGGCGTTGAAAGGCGGGGCGATGAAAGGCGGGGCTGTACTGGACGTGGTGCTGAAGTGCCAGCGTGTCCGGTTCGCCCAGGCCTGGCCCCTGCCGGAGGCGCCCATAACTTGAACTGCATCATCACTGTTTCCTTACACTCGGAGATCGAGCATCCGTAGCGTGTTGTCTCTGCAGTGGACCAGCAGCCGTCGCCCGCTCGGGTGAAGCTGAATCTTGTTGATGGGCACTCCCTGCACAGAGCACGGCACAGCGTTATATGGCGAGACACATGACAAAGTAATGTGTCGCGTGAAATGATGCTAAAACTACCTACATACAATTCTATGTAGTTTTAATTCTAAAAAATCCCGACGTGGCAGCATCATTGCTTGATTTAAATAATAAATAAATTATGCAAATCTTGATTTAACGGCCAGCACCTACCTTTATGTCTGCTTCCACGATACTCTTCTGAAAGGACCAATCCCGTAGCACGCCTATAAAAGTAACATAATATTAACAGGTGATTTGGTTGATTAAGGTAGAACGCTTTAACCTGTGCAGGTCAAATCGCGACAATAAAAAGGTCAAGGAAATGAAGGTCATTGCGAAGAAAGTCTACAAATATTTGCACAGTTGAGGTTCGAACGACGCACCAGCCGCTTGGGCTGGCCTAGCGTAGCACACTTCACAATAGCTGAACGTGCTACCTACTAGAAATCAATCGCCAAAATTCGTTTTTTCTTCAACTACAAGATTCCATTCCTTGATATTTGTCGAGTACATACGATAATGGGGTCCAGTGTGACCTGGTAGCCATGATATTGATACCGCTGTGATGAACGACATATTTATGTGTGAAAGTTAATTAAAAACACATACATACAAAACGATTAAATAAGATAACCAATGAAACAAGGGTATTACCATTGGACGATGGTTTCTCCGTGGTGCATACGTTCCAGACACGCAGGTCCCCTAAGCTGTCAGCGCTGTACATCACTGAGCCTTCAGCCTCGAAGCACAGCGAGTTGATGTGTCCCTCATGGCCGTCTAGCTCTTGTAACAACTGGCAATATACATGAATATTGTATATATGTTGTTCATTTTATGCAAATGATGCTAGAAAGAAATGGCACTATATTCGGTTTACCCGAGAAAGTGATTGAAGACGTAATTTCATTAGTACAGCGTACGTTTCTGTTCGATAGACGAGGTAACTTCAGCGCAGAGACAAGCTCACAGATTATACCCAAAGAGCCTGAGAGTTTTAATTTTACACGGGCGACACCATGCAAATTAACCACTTATTAAATGTAATTAAATTTACGTCATACAGACAGGGATTAATGATGTCATACAGACTGGGAATAATGATGTCATACAGACTGGGATTAATGATGTCATACAGACTGGGAATAATGATGTCATACAGACTGGGATTAATGATGTCATACAGACTGGGAATAATGATGTCATACAGACTGGGATTAATGATATACAATATGGACTGGGATTACCGATGTCACCGAAGCCCATTGTGAGGATCACGTGTTACCTGCGCCTGTGAGTCCGCCCCGTGCAGCGTCCAGACGCGGAGTATCCTGTCGTATCCCCCCGTCACCACCACCTTGTCCACTCGGATGTGAAACTTGGCGCAGTACACAAAGCTGGGATGAGGTAGCGTCTTGCTTGCCGAGCTCGACATCTTCTCAATGTCCCAAACTCTGTAATATATATTGTGATTGCCACAACCAACAATGATCTTCATTCGCCATTCACATCAATTCCTTCAGATATGATGCAGGTAGAGAGCTATTTGGGAAGCAATTAGGCACATCAACATACTTTAAAAGATCTAGTGCGTAAGTCGTATACTGCCCATATTGCAATATAGAAATATTTCTTTTCATTCTAGGATATTCTAATCACTGTCCAGTCGTTATGCGCAGGAAGACGCTGCCACAGACTGCCAGGGACTGATCTCCAGACGCTGCTCACCTGGCGGTGCCGTCTCCGGACGCTGACAGCAGCTGTTTGCCCGACCTGTCCCAGGAAATGTCGTACACGATGCTGTAATGTCCCAGCAAGCGACCCTTGAGTTTCCCGGATGGAATCTATAACGGCGACGGTTAATATTAATATCACCCTAACATGATTTTGATTTCTACGTACAAGAGGAGTAACAAACAAAAGCATATTCAAGACATAGTTTTATGAGAAAGAAAGTACGGGATTACTAAAGTGAATGTGTGTGCGACCTTGGTGACAGTATGAAGAAACCACACGAGAACTGTCACCTTATCACACATTACAGCTGGTCTTCGTTCTTAAAAACGAATCTTATATCATGCATGTGTCTCGAAGTTATCGGTATCCCAACACTGTAAGATTATGATTATACAAGAGGCCTGCTGAACGTATAAGAGAGACGATATGCCGGTCCAGGGGAGCACACGAGGTGAGCGTACCTCATAGATGAGTATCGGATGGCCGTCTGTGTCATGACATCCACAAGCGAGGTGGCTGAAAAATCAGGTCACGAGGTCATTAGGTCAAAACCATGACGTGTACACATGGAGTCTCGTGAGTTATCGCGTACACGTAGAGCTTTACTGAGTTGGGAAGAACGTTGTATAATAAAAGCTGTATTAATTGTATTATTTGTATTTTCCCCAAGACGTCCTTTTAAATAACTGTTGATTATATAATCAAATAGAAAAAAAAAACCCATCACATCAGCACATTTCTTTACAATACAAATACCCAATCTAATACAAGCGCCATGCACCTTTAGTAGCATTTTGGTTTCTAATATGGACAATAACAACAGCAAACATATAATAGCTATCTGTACCGTACGAAAGAAGGACAACATATCCCAACAAAACTCATGAAGGACACGTAGATGAAGGAGGGAAAATAGCGGCAGCTAAAGCTAAGCTCCGAGGACTGAGGGGTACTGACTGTCCGTCCGGGGAGAAGCGCACGACGAAGCATCCCTTGCGTCCGGCCGGCAGACTCAGCGCCAGGCTGTTCGGAATCTTACACAGCTGACCCACCAGGCGCGACCACTTGGACGGGGCGCGTCTGCCGGTGTCCTGCCTGGGGGGAGAGGGGTGGTGGGTGGGAGAGAGGTGAGGGTGATCAAAAGATATATGAACTAATATGAATGAACGATTAACCAAGCAAATCAGGTCCAATCTTCTATATTAGCCTCCATGAAATCGGTTATTGAAATACATGTAACATTTAACAGGAACATGGTAATACGTGAGCTATATGCTGAAACAATGGTTCGCGCCAACATGTAATCAGCGATCTAAAAGTATATGTGCGGATCACGCGAAAAGTACTTGCTAGTTTTTCCCAAGAAGAGTTATGTGAGTGACACATGAATTTGCCCATATATTCCATACTGTAATATATAAAATGAGATAAATGCACTGGTTTTACTTTCTTCGCATTAACTTTGGAGGAGTACAAGGGAAACTTACCTTCTCGCGGTCCCGCCTTCCATCGTTCTCTGCAGTTCATCATATGTCTGATGGCCGGTCTCCTACGCACGATAAACCAGTAGTTGATAAAGTACTTTTTCTTTGATTACCTGTTACTTATGTAGCATTATTACTGAAAAGTAGCATATTCCGTGCTTCCCAAGAAATGATAGATTTGGTATGTACATCATACGTCGTGACGGTTGGAAAGAAGACAATCGTAACGCCGAGAGGTGATTGGTTGAAAACTGAAATCATATTGATTTCGCGTCTGTGGCGGTGACAATGGCCCCGGACAGTCAGTACCCACAAGGATTAAACTCATTTAAGAGCGGAGTAAACGCGGTGGTTACCTCTTGCGTAGCAAACATGGACCGCATGGTTGGTTCCACCTTCTCTGGTGATATAATGCCCTTGACAGTCACATACAAAGTCGAAGGGTAGGGAATCCGTTGAGCACTCTTCCACCATTGGAAAACCTGGGAGATACAACCCGGCATTACAGCGGAAATAACATGGCGCTGCTGATGGCAATATAATTTTGAGATGGACTTAAATAATTAAACCCAGTGTATTTAGCTAAAAACAGAAGTCAAGTGCAAGTGGACAAGCTACTGGCAAGTGGATACACTGTCGTAGTAGTTACACATTAGGCAAATGTAGAGAGTTAACAATATGACAATAAATGTGATTATCTTGTCAAGTTCCAAGGATAATTCGCCCCGTAGCATGTAAAAGGTTGTAAAATTGTTCCGTGCACGGCGAAAACCCCGTATAACGGAGGGAGACCTATATAATGAAGGCACCGTATCAAGCAGGGATCAATGTGCCACGGTGATCTCAAGTACTAGGCTGTGTGTGTGTGTTGTGTTGGAGGTACTAGGCTGTGTGTGTGTGTTGGGATGGAGGTACTAGGCTGTGTGTGTGTTGGGGTGGAGGTACTAGGCTGTGTGTGTGTGTTGGGGTGGAGGTACTAGACTGTGTGTGTGTTGGGGTGGAGGTACTAGGCTGTGTGTGTGTTGGGGTGGCGGTACTAGGCTGTGTGTGTGTTTGGGTGGAGGTACTAGGCTGTGTGTGTGTTGGGGTGGAGGTACTAGGCTGTGTGTGTGTTGGGGTGGAGGTACTAGGCTGTGTGTGTGTTGGGGTGGAGTTACTAGGCTGTGTGTGTGTGTTGGGGTGGAGGTACTAGGCTGTGTGTGTGTGTGTTGGGGTGGAGGTACTAGGCTGTGTGTGTGTTGGGGTGGAGGTACTAGGCTGTGTGTGTGTTGGGGTGGAGGTACTAGGCTGTGTGTGTGTTGGGGTGGAGGTACTAGGCTGTGTGTGTGTCGGGGTGGAGGTACTAGGCTGTGTGTGTGTTGGGGTGGAGGTACTAGGCTGTGTGTGTGTTGGGGTGGAGGTACTAGGCTGTGTGTGTGTTGGGGTGGAGGTACTAGGCTGTGTGTGTGTTGGGGTGGAGGTACTAGACTGTGTGTGTGTTGTGTTGGAGGTACTAGGCTGTGTGTGTGTTGGGGTGGAGGTACTAGGCTGTGTGTGTGTTGGGGTGGAGGTACTAGGCTGTGTGTGTGTTGGGGTGGAGGTACTAGGCTGTGTGTGTGTTGGGGTGGAGGTACTAGGCTGTGTGTGTGTTGGGGTGGGGGTACTAGGCTGTGTGTGTGTTGGGGTGGAGGTACTAGGCTGTGTGTGTGTTGGGGTGGAGGTACTAGGCTGTGTGTGTGTTGTGTTGGAGGTACTAGGCTGTGTGTGTGTTGGGGTGGAGGTACTAGGCTGTGTGTGTGTTGGGGTGGAGGTACTAGGCTGTGTGTGTGTTGGGGTGGAGGTACTAGGCTGTGTGTGTGTTGTGTTGGAGGTACTAGGCTGTGTGTGTGTTGGGGTGGAGGTACTAGGCTGTGTGTGTGGGGGTGGAGGTACTAGGCTGTGTGTGTGTTGGGGTGGAGATACTAGGCTGTGTGTGTGTTGGGGTGGAGGTACTAGGCTGTGTGTGTGTTGGGGTGGAGGTACTAGGCTGTGTGTGTGTTGGGGTGGAGGTACTAGGCTGTGTGTGTGTTGGGGTGGAGGTACTAGGCTGTGTGTGTGTGTTGGAGTGGAGGTACTGGGCTGTGTGTGTGTTGGGGTGGAGGTACTAGGCTGTGTGTGTGTTGGGGTGGAGGTACTAGGCTGTGTGTGTGTTGGGGTGGGGGTACTAGGCTGTGTGTGTGTTGGGGTGGAGGTACTAGGCTGTGTGTGTGTTGGGGTGGAGGTACTAGGCTGTGTGTGTGTTGGGGTGGAGGTACTAGGCTGTGTGTGTGTTGGGGTGGAGGTACTAGGCTGTGTGTGTGTTGGGGTGGAGGTACTAGACTGTGTGTGTGTTGGGGTGGAGGTACTAGGCTGTGTGTGTGTTGGGGTGGAGGTACTAGGCTGTGTGTGTGTTTGGGTGGAGGTACTAGGCTGTGTGTGTGTTGGGGTGGAGGTACTAGGCTGTGTGTGTGTTGGGGTGGAGGTACTAGGCTGTGTGTGTGTTGGGGTGGGGGTACTAGGCTGTGTGTGTGTGTTGGGGTGGACGTACTAGGCTGTGTGTGTGTTGGGGTGGAGGTACTAGGCTGTGTGTGTGTGTGGGGTGGAGGTACTAGGCTGTGTGTGTGTTAGGGTGGAGGTACTAGGCTGTGTGTGTGTTTGGGTGGAGGTACTAGGCTGTGTGTGTGTTGGGGTGGAGGTACTAGGCTGTGTGTGTGTTGAGGTGGAGGTACTAGGCTGTGTGTGTGTTGGGGTGGAGGTACTAGGCTGTGTGTGTGTTGGGGTGGAGGTACTAGACTGTGTGTCTGTTGGGGTGGAGGTACTAGGCTGTGTGTGTGGGGGTGGAGGTACTAGGCTGTGTGTGTGTTGGGGTGGAGGTACTAGGCTGTGTGTGTGTTGGGGTGGAGGTACTAGGCTGTGTGTGTGTTGGGGTGGAGGTACTAGGCTGTGTGTGTGTTGGGGTGGAGGTACTAGGATGTGTGTGTGTTGGGGTGGAGGTACTAGGCTGTGTGTGTGTTGGGGTGTAGGTACTAGGCTGTGTGTGTGTTGGGGTGGAGGTACTAGGCTGTGTGTGTGTTGGGGTGGAGGTACTAGGCTGTGTGTGTGTTGGGGTGGAGGTACTAGGCTGTGTGTGTGTTTGGGTGGAGGTACTAGGCTGTGTGTGTCTTGGGGTGGAGGTACTAGGCTGTGTGTGTGTTGAGGTGGAGGTACTAGGCTGTGTGTGTGTTGGGGTGGAGGTACTAGACTGTGTGTGTGTTGGGGTGGCGGTACTAGGCTGTGTGTGTGTTGGGGTGGAGGTACTAGGCTGCGTGTGTGTTGGGGTGGCGGTACTAGGCTGTGTGTGTGTTGGGGTGGAGGTACTAGGCTGTGTGTGTGTGTTGGGGTGGAGGTACTAGGCTGTGTGTGTGTTGGGGTGGAGGTACTAGGCTGTGTGTGTGTTGGGGTGGAGGTACTAGGCTGTGTGTGTGTTGGGGTGGAGGTACTAGGCTGTGTGTGTGTGTTGGGGTGGAGGTACTAGGCTGTGTGTGTGTTGGGGTGGAGGTACTAGGCTGTGTGTGTGTTGGGGTGGAGGTACTAGGCTGTGTGTGTGTTGGGGTGGAGGTACTAGGCTGTGTGTGTGTTGGGGTGGAGGTACTAGGCTGTGTGTGTGTTGGGGTGGAGGTACTAGACTGTGTGTGTGTTGTGTTGGAGGTACTAGGCTGTGTGTGTGTTGGGGTGGAGGTACTAGGCTGTGTGTGTGTTGGGGTGGAGGTACTAGGCTGTGTGTGTGTTGGGGTGGAGGTACTAGGCTGTGTGTGTGTTGGGGTGGAGGTACTAGGCTGTGTGTGTGTTGGGGTGGAGGTACTAGGCTGTGTGTGTGTTGTGTTGGAGGTACTAGGCTGTGTGTGTGTTGGGGTGGAGGTACTAGGCTGTGTGTGTGTTGGGGTGGAGGTACTAGGCTGTGTGTGTGTTGGGGTGGAGGTACTAGGCTGTGTGTGTGTTGGGGTGGAGGTACTAGGCTGTGTGTGTGTTGGGGTGGAGGTACTAGGCTGTGTGTGTGTTGGGGTGGGGGTACTAGGCTGTGTGTGTGTTGGGGTGGAGGTACTAGGCTGTGTGTGTGTGTTGTGTTGGAGGTACTAGGCTGTGTGTGTGTTGGGGTGGAGGTACTAGGCTGTGTGTGTGTTGGGGTGGAGGTACTAGGCTGTGTGTGTGTTGGGGTGGAGGTACTAGGCTGTGTGTGTGTTGGGGTGGAGGTACTAGGCTGTGTGTGTGTTGGGGTGCAGGTACTAGGCTGTGTGTGTGTTGGGGTGGAGGTACTAGGCTGTGTGTGTGTTGGGGTGGAGGTACTAGGCTGTGTGTGTGTTGGGGTGGAGGTACTAGGATGTGTGTGTGTTGGGGTGGAGGTACTAGGCTGTGTGTGTGTTAGGGTGGAGGTACTAGGCTGTGTGTGTGTTGGGGTGGAGGTACTAGGCTGTGTGTGTGTTTGGGTGGAGGTACTAGGCTGTGTGTGTGTTGGGGTGGAGGTACTAGGCTGTGTGTGTGTTGGGGTGGAGGTACTAGGCTGTGTGTGTGTTGGGGTGGGGGTACTAGGCTGTGTGTGTGTGTTGGGGTGGACGTACTAGGCTGTGTGTGTGTTGGGGTGGAGGTACTAGGCTGTGTGTGTGTGTGGGGTGGAGGTACTAGGCTGTGTGTGTGTTAGGGTGGAGGTACTAGGCTGTGTGTGTGTTTGGGTGGAGGTACTAGGCTGTGTGTGTGTTGGGGTGGAGGTACTAGGCTGTGTGTGTGTGGGGTGGAGGTACTAGGCTGTGTGTGTGTTTGGGTGGAGGTACTAGGCTGTGTGTGTGTTGGGGTGGAGGTACTAGGCTGTGTGTGTGTGGGGGTGGAGGTACTAGGCTGTGTGTGTGTTGGGGTGGAGGTACTAGGCTGTGTGTGTGTTGGGGTGGAGGTACTAGGCTGTGTGTGTGTTGGGGTGGAGGTACTAGGCTGTGTGTGTGTTGGGGTGGAGGTACTAGGCTGTGTGTGTGTGTTGGGATGGAGGTACTAGGCTGTGTGTGTGTGTTGGGGTGGAGGTACTAGGCTGTGTGTGTGTTGGGGTGGAGGTACTAGGCTGTGTGTGTGTTGGGGTGGAGGTACTAGGCTGTGTGTGTGTGTTGGGGTGGAGGTACTAGGCTGTGTGTGTGTTGGGGTGGAGGTACTAGGCTGTGTGTGTGTTGGGGTGGAGGTACTAGGCTGTGTGTGTGTTGGGGTGGAGGTACTAGGCTGTGTGTGTGTTGGGGTGGAGGTACTAGACTGTGTGTGTGTTGGGGTGGCGGTACTAGGCTGTGTGTGTGTTGGGGTGGAGGTACTAGGCTGTGTGTGTGTTGGGGTGGAGGTACTAGGCTGTGTGTGTGTTGGGGTGGAGGTACTAGACTGTGTGTCTGTTGGGGTGGAGGTACTAGGCTGTGTGTGTGGGGGTGGAGGTACTAGGCTGTGTGTGTGTTGGGGTGGAGGTACTAGGCTGTGTGTGTGTTGGGGTGGAGGTACTAGGCTGTGTGTGTGTTGGGGTGGAGGTACTAGGCTGTGTGTGTGTTGGGGTGGAGGTACTAGGATGTGTGTGTGTTGGGGTGGAGGTACTAGACTGTGTGTGTGTTGGGGTGTAGGTACTAGGCTGTGTGTGTGTTGGGGTGGAGGTACTAGGCTGTGTGTGTGTTGGGGTGGAGGTACTAGGCTGTGTGTGTGTTGGGGTGGAGGTACTAGGCTGTGTGTGTGTTGGGTGGGGGTACTAGGCTGTGTGTGTGTTGGGGTGGCGGTACTAGGCTGTGTGTGTGTTGGGGTGGCGGTACTAGGCTGTGTGTGTGTTGGGGTGGAGGTACTAGGCTGTGTGTGTGTTGGGGTGGAGGTACTAGGCTGTGTGTGTGTTGGGGTGGAGGTACTAGGCTGTGTGTGTGTTGGGGTGGAGGTACTAGGCTGTGTGTGTGTTGGGGTGGAGGTACTAGGCTGTGTGTGTGTTGGGGTGGAGGTACTAGGCTGTGTGTGTGTTGGGGTGGAGGTACTAGACTGTGTGTGTGTTGGGGTGGAGGTACTAGGCTGTGTGTGTGTTGGGGTGGAGGTACTGGGCTGTGTGTGTGTTGGGGTGGAGGTACTAGGCTGTGTGTGTGTTGGGGTGGAGGTACTAGGCTGCGTGTGTGTTGGGGTGGAGGTACTAGGCTGCGTGTGTGTTGGGGTGGCGGTACTAGGCTGTGTGTGTGTTGGGGTGGAGGTACTAGGATGTGTGTGTGTTGGGGTGGAGGTACTAGGCTGTGTGTGTGTTGGGGTGGAGGTACTAGGCTGTGTGTGTGTGTTGGGGTGGAGGTACTAGGCTGTGTGTGTGTTGGGGTGGAGGTACTAGGCTGTGTGTGTGTTGGGGTGGAGGTACTAGGCTGTGTGTGTGTTGGGGTGGCGGTACTAGGCTGTGTGTGTGTTGGGGTGGAGGTACTAGGCTGTGTGTGTGTTGGGGTGGAGGTACTAGGCTGTGTGTGTGTCGGGGTGGAGGTACTAGGCTGTGTGTGTGTGTTGGGGTGGAGGTACTAGGCTGTGTGTGTGTTGGGGTGGAGGTACTAGGCTGTGTGTGTGTTGGGGTGGAGGTACTAGGCTGTGTGTGTGTTGGGGTGGAGGTACTAGGCTGTGTGTGTGTTGGGGTGGAGGTACTAGGCTGTGTGTGTGTTGGGGTGGAGGTACTAGGCTGTGTGTGTGTTGGGGTGGAGGTACTAGGATGTGTGTGTGTTGGGGTGCAGGTACTAGGCTGTGTGTGTGTTGGGGTGGAGGTACTAGGCTGTGTGTGTGTTGGGGTGGAGGTACTAGGCTGTGTGTGTGTTGGGGTGGCGGTACTAGGCTGTGTGTGTGTTGGGGTGGAGGTGCTAGGCTGTGTGTGTGTTGGGGTGGAGGTACTAGGCTGTGTGTGTGTTGGGGTGGAGGTACTAGGCTGTGTGTGTGTTGGGGTGGAGGTACTAGGCTGTGTGTGTGTTGGGGTGGAGGTACTAGGCTGTGTGTGTGTGTTGGGGTGGAGGTACTAGGCTGTGTGTGTGTGTTGGGGTGGAGGTACTAGGCTGTGTGTGTGTTGGGGTGGAGGTACTAGGCTGTGTTTGTGTTGGGGTGGAGGTACTAGGCTGTGTGTGTGTTGGGGTGGAGGTACTAGGCTGTGTGTGTGTTGGGGTGGAGGTGCTAGGCTGTGTGTGTGTTGGGGTGGAGGTACTAGGCTGTGTGTGTGTTGGGGTGGAGGTGCTAGGCTGTGTGTGTGTTGGGGTGGAGGTACTAGGCTGTGTGTGTGTTGTGTTGGAGGTACTAGGCTGTGTGTGTGTTGGGGTGGAGGTACTAGGCTGTGTGTGTGTGGGGTGGAGGTACTAGGATGTGTGTGTGTTGGGGTGGAGGTACTAGGCTGTGTGTGTGTTGGGGTGGAGGTACTAGGCTGTGTGTGTGTTGTGTTGGAGGTACTAGGCTGTGTGTGTGTTGGGGTGGAGGTACTAGGCTGTGTGTGTGTTTGGGTGGAGGTACTAGGCTGTGTGTGTGTTGGGGTGGAGGTACTAGGCTGTGTGTGTGTTGGGGTGGAGGTACTAGGCTGTGTGTGTGTTGGGGTGGAGGTACTAGGCTGTGTGTGTGTTGGGGTGGAGGTACTAGACTGTGTGTGTGTGGGGTGGAGGTACTAGGCTGTGTGTGTGTTGGGGTGGAGGTACTAGGCTGTGTGTGTGTTGGGGTGGAGGTACTAGGCTGTGTGTGTGTGTTGGGGTGGAGGTACTAGGCTGTGTGTGTGTTGGGGTGGAGGTACTAGGCTGTGTGTGTGTTGGGGTGGAGGTACTAGGCTGTGTGTGTGTTGGGGTGGAGGTACTAGACTGTGTGTGTGTGGGGTGGAGGTACTAGGCTGTGTGTGTGTTGGGGTGGAGGTACTAGGCTGTGTGTGTGTTGGGGTGGAGGTACTAGGCTGTGTGTGTGTTGGGGTGGAGGTACTAGGCTGTGTGTGTGTTGGGGTGGAGGTACTAGGCTGTGTGTGTGTTGGGGTGGAGGTACTAGGCTGTGTGTGTGTGTTGGGGTGGAGGTACTAGGCTGTGTGTGTGTTGGGGTGGAGGTACTAGGCTGTGTGTGTGTTGGGGTGGAGGTACTAGGCTGTGTGTGTGTTGGGGTGGAGGTACTAGGCTGTGTGTGTGTTGGGGTGGAGGTACTAGGCTGTGTGTGTGTTGGGGTGGAGGTACTAGGCTGTGTGTGTGTTGGGGTGGAGGTACTAGGCTGTGTGTGTGTGTTGGGGTGGAGGTACTAGGCTGTGTGTGTGTTGGGGTGGAGGTACTAGGCTGTGTGTGTGTGTTGGGGTGGAGGTACTAGGCTGTGTGTGTGTGTTGGGATGGAGGTACTAGGCTGTGTGTGTGTGTTGGGGTGGAGGTACTAGGCTGTGTGTGTGTTGGGGTGGAGGTACTAGGCTGTGTGTGTGTGTTGGGGTGGAGGTACTAGGCTGTGTGTGTGTTGGGGTGGAGGTACTAGGCTGTGTGTGTGTGTTGGGGTGGAGGTACTAGGCTGTGTGTGTGTTGGGGTGGAGGTACTAGGCTGTGTGTGTGTTGGGGTGGAGGTACTAGGCTGTGTGTGTGTTGGAGTGGAGGTACTAGGCTGTGTGTGTGTTGGGGTGGAGGTACTAGGCTGTGTGTGTGTTGGGGTGGAGGTACTAGGCTGTGTGTGTGTTGGGGTGGAGGTACTAGGCTGTGTGTGTGTTGGGGTGGAGGTACTAGGCTGTGTGTGTGTTGGGGTGGAGGTACTAGGCTGTGTGTGTGTTGGGGTGGGGGTACTAGGTTGTGTGTGTGTTGGGGTGGAGGTACTAGGCTGTGTGTGTGTTGGGGTGGAGGTACTAGGCTGTGTGTGTGTGGGGTGGAGGTACTAGGCTGTGTGTGTGTTGGGGTGGAGGTACTAGGCTGTGTGTGTGTTGGGGTGGAGGTACTAGGCTGTGTGTGTGTTGGGGTGGAGGTACTAGGCTGTGTGTGTGTTGGGGTGGAGGTACTAGACTGTGTGTGTGTTGGGGTGGGGGTACTAGGCTGTGTGTGTGTTGGGGTGGAGGTACTAGGCTGTGTGTGTGTTGGGGTGGGGGTACTAGGCTGTGTGTGTGTTGGGGTGGAGGTGCTAGGCTGTGTGTGTGTTGGGGTGGAGGTACTAGGCTGTGTGTGTGTTGGGGTGGAGGTACTAGGCTGTGTGTGTGTTGGGGTGGAGGTACTAGGCTGTGTGTGTGTCGGGGTGGAGGTACTAGGCTGTGTGTGTGTGTTGGGGTGGAGGTACTAGGCTGTGTGTGTGTTGGGGTGGAGGTACTAGGCTGTGTGTGTGTTGGGGTGGAGGTACTAGGCTGTGTGTGTGTTGGGGTGGGGGTACTAGGCTGTGTGTGTGTTGGGGTGGAGGTACTAGGCTGTGTGTGTGTTGGGGTGGAGGTACTAGGCTGTGTGTGTGTTAGGGTGGAGGTACTAGGCTGTGTGTGTGTTGGGGTGGAGGTACTAGGCTGTGTGTGTGTTGGGGTGGAGGTACTAGGCTGTGTGTGTGTGTTGGGGTGGAGGTACTAGGCTTTGTGTGTGTGGGGTGGGGGTACTAGACTGTGTGTGTGTTTGGGTGGAGGTACTAGGCTGTGTGTGTGTGTTGGGGTGGAGGTACTAGGCTGTGTGTGTGTTTGGGTGGGGGTACTAGGCTGTGTGTGTGTGTTGGGGTGGAGGTACTAGGCTGTGTGTGTGTGTTGGGGTGGAGGTACTAGGCTGTGTGTGTGTGTTGGGGTGGAGGTACTAGGCTGTGTGTGTGTGTTGGGGTGGAGGTACTAGGCTGTGTGTGTGTGTTGGGGTGGAGGTACTAGGCTGTGTGTGTGTGTTGGGGTGGAGGTACTAGGCTGTGTGTGTGTCGGGGTGGAGGTACTAGGCTGTGTGTGTGTTGGGGTGGAGGTACTAGGCTGTGTGTGTGTGGGGTGGAGGTACTAGGCTGTGTGTGTGTTGGGGTGGCGGTACTAGGCTGTGTGTGTGTTGGGTGGAGGTACTAGGCTGTGTGTGTGTTTGGGTGGAGGTACTAGGCTGTGTGTGTGTGGGGTGGAGGTACTAGGCTGTGTGTGTGTTGGGGTGGAGGTACTAGGCTGTGTGTGTGTTGGGGTGGAGGTACTAGGCTGTGTGTGTGTGGGGTGTAGGTACTAGGCTGTGTGTGTGTTGGGGTGGAGGTACTAGGCTGTGTGTGTGTTGGGGTGGCGGTACTAGGCTGTGTGTGTGTGTTGTGTTGGAGGTACTAGGCTGTGTGTGTGTGTTGTGTTGGAGGTACTAGGCTGTGTGTGTGTTGGGGTGGAGGTACTAGGCTGTGTGTGTGTTGGGGTGGAGGTACTAGGCTGTGTGTGTGTTGGGGTGGAGGTACTAGGCTGTGTGTGTGTTGGGGTGGAGGTACTAGGCTGTGTGTGTGTCGGGGTGGAGGTACTAGGCTGTGTGTGTGTGTTGGGGTGGAGGTACTAGGCTGTGTGTGTGTTGGGGTGGAGGTACTAGGCTGTGTGTGTGTCGGGGTGGAGGTACTAGGCTGTGTGTGTGTGTTGGGGTGGAGGTACTAGGCTGTGTGTGTGTTGGGGTGGAGGTACTAGGCTGTGTGTGTGTTGGGGTGGAGGTACTAGGCTGTGTGTGTGTTGGGGTGGAGGTACTAGGCTGTGTGTGTGTTGGGGTGGAGGTACTAGGCTGTGTGTGTGTTGGGGTGGAGGTACTAGGCTGTGTGTGTGTTGGGTGGAGGTACTAGGCTGTGTGTGTGTTTGGGTGGAGGTACTAGGCTGTGTGTGTGTTGGGGTGGAGGTACTAGGCTGTGTGTGTGTTGGGGTGGCGGTACTAGGCTGTGTGTGTGTTGGGTGGAGGTACTAGGCTGTGTGTGTGTTGGGGTGGCGGTACTAGGCTGTGTGTGTGTTGGGGTGGAGGTACTAGGCTTTGTGTGTGTTGGGGTGGAGGTACTAGGCTGTGTGTGTGTTGGGGTGGAGGTACTAGGCTGTGTGTGTGTGTTGGGGTGGAGGTACTAGGCTGTGTGTGTGTTGGGGTGGAGGTACTAGGCTGTGTGTGTGTTGGGGTGGAGGTACTAGGCTGTGTGTGTGTGTTGGGGTGGAGGTACTAGGCTGTGTGTGTGTGTTGGGGTGGAGGTACTAGGCTGTGTGTGTGTGTTGGGGTGGAGGTACTAGGCTGTGTGTGTGTGTTGGGGTGGAGGTACTAGGCTGTGTGTGTGTTGGGGTGGAGGTACTAGGCTGTGTGTGTGTTGGAGTGGAGGTACTAGACTGTGTGTGTTGGAGTGGAGGTACTAGGCTTTGTGTGTGTTGGGGTGGAGGTACTAGGCTGTGTGTGTGTTGGGGTGGAGGTACTAGGCTGTGTGTGTGTTGGGGTGGAGGTACTAGGCTGTGTGTGTGTTGGGGTGGAGGTACTAGGCTGTGTGTGTGTGTTGGGGTGGAGGTACTAGGCTGTGTGTGTGTTGGGGTGGAGGTACTAGGCTGTGTGTGTGTTGGGGTGGAGGTACTAGGCTGTGTGTGTGTGTTGGGGTGGAGGTACTAGGCTGTGTGTGTGTTGGGGTGGAGGTACTAGGCTGTGTGTGTGTGTTGGGGTGGAGGTACTAGGCTGTGTGTGTGTTGGGGTGGAGGTACTAGGCTGTGTGTGTGTTGGGGTGGAGGTACTAGGCTGTGTGTGTGTTGGGTGGAGGTACTAGGCTGTGTGTGTGTTGGGGTGGAGGTACTAGGCTGTGTGTGTGTTGGGGTGGAGGTACTGGGCTGTGTGTGTGTGTTGGGGTGGAGGTACTAGGCTGTGTGTGTGTGTTGGGGTGGAGGTACTAGGCTGTGTGTGTGTTGGGGTGGAGGTACTAGGCTGTGTGTGTGTGTTGGGGTGGAGGTACTAGGCTGTGTGTGTGTTGGGGTGGAGGTACTAGGCTGTGTGTGTGTGTGGGGTGGAGGTACTAGGCTGTGTGTGTGTTGGGGTGGCGGTACTAGGCTGTGTGTGTGTTGGGGTGGAGGTACTAGGCTGTGTGTGTGTTGGGGTGGAGGTACTAGGCTGTGTGTGTGTGTTGGGGTGGAGGTACTAGGATGTGTGTGTGTTGGGGTGGAGGTACTAGGCTGTGTGTGTGTTGGGGTGGAGGTACTAGGCTGTGTGTGTGTTGGGGTGGAGGTACTAGGCTGTGTGTGTGTTGGGGTGGAGGTACTAGGCTGTGTGTGTGTTGGGGTGGAGGTACTAGGCTGTGTGTGTGTGTTGGGGTGGAGGTACTAGGCTGTGTGTGTGTTTGGGTGGAGGTACTAGGCTGTGTGTGTGTTGGGGTGGAGGTACTAGGCTTTGTGTGTGTTGGGGTGGAGGTACTAGGCTGTGTGTGTGTTGGGGTGGAGGTACTAGGCTGTGTGTGTGTTGGGGTGGAGGTACTAGGCTTTGTGTGTGTTGGGGTGGAGGTACTAGGCTGTGTGTGTGTTGGGGTGGAGGTACTAGGCTGTGTGTGTGTTGGGGTGGAGGTACTTGGCTGTGTGTGTGTTGGGGTGGAGGTACTAGGCTGTGTGTGTGTTACGGTGGAGGTACTATGCGGTGTGTGTGTTGGGGTGGAGATAGGGAGGGGGGGGGGCTGCCATACCTCCAGCTGTCCGCCCAGGGTGTGGAATCTGACCGGCGCCTCATACAGCTGGAGACGCACCTTCCTATCCGTGTTGGGTTTGCCCGTGGCACCCACTACCTGGAGCGACAGGACAGCACAGGGTAACGACAGACACCCCTAATGTGGAAATATAAGCGGCGCATAATATACCAATGTCAAATTTAACATTTGTTGGGTTTGCCCGTGGCACCCACTAAAATAGCCTAACATGTTGGGAGTGTTTGATTACCGTCTCCAAAATACAACGCTTAAATGACTTACTTCAACAAGTATAGATATAAACTTTCAAGTGTGTCTACGTCTCACATTGCTTGCGACAGTCTGTCTAAATGCACCAAAAGTCCAGCCGCCACTACTTTGACCGGTGACCAGGAGTGTTTCACACATTTTTCATACGCTATTTTAAGCCACATTGCAAAATTAAGATGACGAAATAGTCCGTCCAGATAGAATACCTTGCAGATATTTCACCACATTAAATACCCGGCAGCCACTGTCGTTGTTCTCCTTACATGTTTACGTCACTTGACGACGCCTGTTATAAACTTAATACACGTCTCAACTGAGTAATACAAATTAAAGCCTAAAGGATCACTTCATGATGGAATGTAAAACATGCAGAATCACGGACGATAGATAAAGACATACCTTCAGAAAAGCCCACGCAACCCTGTGCCATCCGCCCTCCTCCTTGGCCAGGCTATACCTCTGGCGGGCAGCATTCATACTCACAAAGTCCAAAAGCTTTGGGACGTAAAAAAGTAGCATTTAATTTAATGTATTGTGAAATTTCATAACTTACAAGGAAATAATTATACACATTTCACTTTCTAGAATAAGTTAATGCACCTGTGTGATAAATTTCACTCTCCAGAATAAGTTAATTTATCGGTATTACAATATACACACGTACATAAAAACTGTGAGAAGGTGGTAAATCAGCTTTTTAACTGTACTTACTTCAAACATTAACATGACCTTTGGTTCCTCCTGAATGAAGTAATTAAAATTCTCGTTCAGAATCAAAAGCTCTTCCCATACAGGTAAGGTCGACCTGCAAATGCATAATGGAAATACATATATACTCCATATCAAAATCAATTGAGACCAAGACATTACCAGTTTTGTCATATATATATATATATATATATATATGATATGGATAATATGTACTTTGTAACATCCTAATTGAGTACAGAGGACATAAATGTAGCAGTAACAGGACCAACCATGCACTTGTAAAGGAAGTTTTGTATTTATCTTGTCTTTGGTAAAACATTCAGGAAAATACGTACTGATTAGTCTTAAAGTCAAACGGTTGTGTCAAGATCGGCAACACGAAATCGACGTTCTCATTCCGCCCTTCATAAAAGGAAGTTACAGCTCTACTCCTGTTGAACAAGAAAATGATTTTTATTCACATGGCATCTGCAAACCTATCAAAGTTTCATCGCCACGGTAATTATTAACAGAGGACGTGGCGTGTGTTACAACGACTAAGTAAGACTAACCAATCTACGAATCTACTGAAGTACAATAAAAAGGTACTTGCGCGATAAATCCATATACTTTAGCTGCACTAGTGTCTAAATTTTAGCTAAGTTTGATAATTTGCTAGTTTGAAGCACGGCATTTCTTATCTCAGGAAATAACACCCAAACGCACTTGTTTTGCTTCTTTAGGTAGTTTCCCGTTTCCAAATCGACAACGTGAACTCTGACAAGAGGATGAGCGATGTGGAAGTCCGTCTTAAGCTTATCGGTCCGGTGGATCGTCAGTCCTATAATGCGGCCATCATCCTCAACCACCGCCTTGGCTTCTTCAGCGTCTAACGCATCTACAATAAAGGACATACTTTTACCAATATGACAAGACCACAACAAACGTCTGATTGTCTAAGGTTATCTTTAGGACCTCACGACATACCAGACGAAGAAGAAAGTCAAACTGGATCAAACAATTCTATTTTAAAAAACACAAAAAAAACATGCGTAATATTTGCAACGTCGAGAGTTTAAGAGTTGCAACTACAGACTACATTAGAGAGATATAGAAGGAGCACGAGGCATAATGTTTGCATCAATAACAATCACCTGTTGTTTTCTTTTTTCGCTTTTTCTTCTTAACCTTGGAAGGCGTCGCCCCCAGTTCTGACGCTTCAGATTTGACCCCAGCATCGCCATCTCTGTCTTCACCTTCACTTCCCACCTGGCGATAGCACAGTACCTGGGTACATAGATTTATCCTGTCCGTCTCGGATAGGCCAATTGATATTCAATAACAAGCGCAAATGTATTAAACACTAAGTCACAACACATCAGCTGCAAAGTTGTCTCGCGCAGACGGACGGATGATATCATGTAAAACATTAATATCAGATAAGAATTAAACTGCAGACGAGCAATAACAATCCATTAACTAACTTTTCCTAGTTTTTAGTTGATTTAGTTTTTTAGGTGACACAGATACACTACCTGTGCGTCCTCCTGGACCGGCTCCGCTTGGACTGTCTTTTTAACCTTTCTCGCCTTAGTAGGATTTCTCGGTGGGGGGGCCAAATCTGATATAGTTTCCTCGCTGATGACAAAAGTCAATTAATTAGTTCTTATTCGCGATATAGGATATATTCCACAAACTTGACTTCATACTTGCAAGATTATTTGACGTTTACGCCTCCATTAGAATTCGTGTGTTAACAACAAAATTGAACCGAAATCAAGTAGTAAGATAAGTGGCTATTTGTTTTCCTGTGCATGTGACGCAACAAATCTTACAGGATTCGACGCCACTACACAAACACATTTCCTGCGATCCAGACAAACACATCTAAGTGTTTACTTTATCACACAAATCATGCGAGAACTTCAGACTCTCGATGTTAATTACCACAGGCTATATGGGCACATCGCGGTTATCGCAAAGCGGCATTCTCATTTACTATGCGGATTATTATAACCACACGTCGCATATCATTGTTTATGAGACGTCTTTGAAACGTACACTTTCGGCACTTGACTTTTTTTCACAGTTTTCTTCTTAGGTGTGGTTGTTGGTGAGCTTTCTTTATCATAACCTTCATTAACGACACCTAAAAGAAAGGCTTTATGTGTTAAATTATATTAAACACAGAAGATAGACACCATAGAAGTCATAAAGGAAACCTAACTCAACTCCTATCTAAGAATCGGTTTTATTAAAGAAAAAACTTCAGTTAAAGCATTACCCATAATTGGAAACGTACTCTAGGAATCTAGTTATTAATTCGATTTCACGCTAGCATTCATATTAGAAAGGGCCTAATTTAGCCTTCCTGTGCACAAAAGTGATCAGAAAAACCAATACTTCATTGAATTTCCTGACAGGAAAATGAATTTATCGGTAAATAATTTATTTGGCTATTTACGGTTTACCTTAAGAGCAACAAGCGCTAGAAGTCTGACCTGCTTTCCTCTGTCGCTTGCTCTCCATTTCCTGCTGTCTCTGCTTGTTGCTCTTCTTCCGCTTCGAGTCGCTATCCGGATCATAGGTGTTCGCCAATAGCAGGGAGTCCTCCTCCGTCTTCCGGACTCCATCGCCTTTCTTTAAACTCTCCAGCTAAAATGTAACAACCGGTAGTAGTTTTAGTATATTTTACTGGATGTATCCACCATAGGGTTAATATATTTATGCTATGAATATGTCAAACATTGTTCAGAAGCTTGTTAAAATAGACCAAACACTAATTAAATATCATGAACGTTTCGCATTTTACCCTGAGCACTTTTGAGATTCCTTAGCTGCGCTACTCAAACCTGTACACATTTTCTATGTCTGCGGTTGCCAAATATTCATGGTTTCGTTAATTTTATCAACCTACCATTGATTGATGAGATGAAGCACCTTTGGTCTTTCTTGTCTTCGGGACATTCCTAGAGATAAAAGGGCAATGTTAGCTGCAATGAACTCACAAAGAGCGATGTTTCTCGTTTAATAAAATAGCATAATCTGCATCTTTCGAAAAACTATTTGCTGTTTTTAATAGAGTATTGTCATATGTGAAAGTTGTAGACGTCATGGATATAATATAATAAACGAGAAAACTTATTCTGCTGCACATAAATATGAATAATTGCAGTGTGTGCCACAAATTTGCAGTTGAGTTAATAGCAATATCTGCATCTTAGCAAGATTTGTCCTAAGCTATTTTGCTTATGATTCTATTTCAGTTACACATATTTCAGAAAATTTTCCGGTAAAAAAACCCTCCCAAAACGGTGGTACATACACAGAAAAAAGGATGCCATCTATGTTTGGCGCTAACACAAATCGATTCATCGTCATTGTCTAAGTTAAGAAAATGCCAGTCAGTCACTGAAAAACCAGACAATTCCTTGATTGTTCATTTATTTTTACCTATGTACATTTGTTAAACCTGCTGATACAGGAATTTCCTCTCCATAACAGATAAAAGAACCCTAGCTCTTCAATTGCTTCGGTGCTTTGGTAAAGGATGATTTGAAAATAAGATTAAAATTTAGTTGACTCTCGGAAACCAACCTTTTATAAATGTAGTTGCAAATAACTGTTGGTGTCATAATATAATCCTGAGGAACAAAATTGTGAATGGTAAGTCTTCATGTGTATATGCAGAAATGGCTATTGAATACGACAACATGTTGGCTCACAGGTACTCGCAAGTATTTGGCTGACAACAGCTGAAAATAGGTATCACATCCTGCATAAAACAATTATTCATACCAAGAGACAACACTATGCAAATATTCTAAACACTTACACTTCAGATTCATTGTAGAGCTGTTGGAGAGCCTTTTCCATCTTGGCTTTAGATTGACCATCATTTTCGTCTTCTGTCAAAGAAATATCTCCTTGGTGTTAAATATACAAATTTAAGAATAGATGAAAAAATAATTTCCCAGGTAAATGTACCATAAACTGCCAGTTTTGAAGCTGTGGATACTATTAAGAAGTTGCATGATGCACTTTCGGTGTTTGACCGCAAAGTCGTAGTGCTGCTTTAAATACAGAATTTTGCCGATTTCAAGTGAGCATGGCAGAGTGCATTTGCGGGGGGAGGTGAAATACGGAAATTGACTGTGTTGTCAAAATAATTAATTGCATCATAACGTCATCAGTTTAACTTGATGCGGCTGCCGCCCACACACAAACTGTAATAGTTTACTCAGGCTAGACGTGGTACTGAGTAGGTGCAACAGTGATTTATAAATATGCAGTTCATGCCAGGAAAGCCAGCCACGGGTGTGACACTTGTTAAGAGTTGTTTTGTCGTCGCGACTACTTGTATAAACTATTCACGCCAGAGTAATTGGCTTGGTTCGCCGGATGAGATCATGATAAGCAGGGACACAGGAAAGGCCACTAGATAGCAGGAAGGGGCGGGTGTAGCTGAGACGAGACGGTGGGGGATCGTGAGAGACTGAAGTCCAGGTGCGGCTTATAATATGCAGTTTTCCGGAAATGGTTCTGGGCGCATGCTGAACCGGTTTGGAGGCCAAAGTCGGATGCAGCTTCTAATATGTATGCGGCTTCAAGCGGACAGTTTACGGAAGTATCAATTTAAGACTTTTTATCCTAGCACTGTTCCTATAGTTCAAGCTGATCTTTCTAATAAGTGGTGTTCAGTGAATCGGCAAAGGAGAATAGTATAGGGAGGTTTATAATCAAGTGCTTTAATGTGTAAAATTCAATGACAGATAGCTCAATAAATAAAAATTGATTGTATATATATACATCATATCATGGGCTATATACATGTATAAGTAAAATAGAATAAAAAGTAATTTTGAATAATGTGTAATCAAAATATATATAAAAAATAGTAAAAATGTAAACCATTACCAAGGGGAACTTCATCATCAATAGGTACTTTCTTCCTTGCCTTTTTAGGTTTCTTTAATTCCTTATTTAACACTGAAATATAAAAGATACATTGGTTAATAGATATATATAAGATAAAATATGTTTATTATCTAATATTTCTTACTTACCATTATTAACATATGTCTCATACACTTATTTAAATATTCAAACACATATGTTTTAGTATACATGGAAAATAACGACAACTTGGAGGTGTACCAAAACAAATGTCGGCTGACTGAAATAGTTCTCATTAACCGTGTAGCGTAATCAGCGTGTAGCTGATGATGATGCAATTGATGCTTTAAATTACTATAATTAATTTTATTCATAAATTACTTGGAAGTCAGGCTTATAAATTTATGGGCCCATCAAGGGCAGTAAAGGTATGATATTGGGGGTTGAAGTGGGTGCCTGTTGCTCAGTGCTAGCTGAAGTTGGACACCTTGTATGCAGTTGTACTCAATCGGCTGGTCTTGTAAAGTTGTAGGTACACTTGACCGGCTGTAGTATCACTTGACCATATAAAGATATACAGAGCGAACATTACCCCTACCCCCAACTATAGCATGCTCAAGTCTACTCATTTGCTGGCATAGAACTCAACCTATGCAGGATTAAATCCAACCCTTCCAGGCCAAGATTGATTCAACGTATGTAGGCCTAAACTTAACTGATACAATCAACCCTTGCAGTAGTCCAGCGAGCCAGTCACTATGGCTTTGCTAACAGCATTCTACTAAATGAGCATGGCTATGATTCTTCAACCATAGCCATGGATTCATGGCTAGGGGCCATGTGACAGGGATACCCCTAGCCCAGAACCCTAGGCTGTGTGGGCTGAAACACAGCCTAGTAGCATTCCATAGTAAAATTCTGGTCTGGAACAACCCCATTTCAGGGTTGTTTGACTTTGACCAAGTGTAGCTCTGATTCTCCTTTGCTGTGGCAAAAGTTTCATAACAGAAACAAACCTTAATCCTTTTCTTATTACTTCCTGGCAAGTAATGACTAATCAGATAATTAACCTTTCTTGAAAGGCAAAAATAGTCCAGTCTGTCACCAGAAATTCATATGAAAACATGTGTTTTCACTGACCCACTGACTGGCCCCCTGAACAATGAACCAATTAGCATGGCTTATAATATCATGTGATGACCTTGCACACTGACCCAATGACTGGCTCCCTGAACAATGAACCAATTAGCATGGCTTATAATATCATGTGATGACCTTGCACATGTGCAGTGATCACCTTCCTGTAAAAAAAATGGTGGCATGTTGTTGTCCATTTTTATGCCAGTAGGCAATTATAGCTCCTTTTGAAGACTTTAACAACTTTATAAGAGTTCATACATCATTAATTATATATAGAATAGTACTTTTACATTGTTGAAACTAACTATGAAAGGTATACTTAAATAATTCAATTTGTCATATGAAGTTGATTTTTCACTATAGAATGCTACATGGGGTATCCATTGAGTTCGGCCCTCGTTAATTTTTCGGCACCGTGACTTCGGCCCCCGCCTCGGCCCCATGCTGCCCGTGGTGGCGGGCGGCTCGCAGGTGACTTCGGCCCCCGCCTCGGCCCCATGCTGCCCGTGGTGGAGGCTAGCAGGCATGCAGTAACTTCGGCCCCCGCGTGCTGCAGGCTCTCAGACTAGGTGGGGGGTGGGAGCCTTGGAACAATGACTGACAAGAATTTTTTATTTGATCCATTAAACGTTTTATTCACAGACAAATACATGCATATAAGTAAAATGTGACATATGCAACAGATTCAAGTTTTACCTTTTTTTTTAGTTTTAGTGAAATGTACAAAGGGCCACTGATGCAATTGACACCTATATTACATCAACATATTCAATTCTCACCCTATTTTTAGTATGAGTAAAATGTTACAAAAGGCCTTAAGGCAATAGATGCAATATCTAGATCTAACAGGATTGTTAGGTTGAATAGTATGTTTGCTTAGGCTGCGTAATATTATTGATTACATTCCCCCAAACTTATATATCCATAGTTGTTTTTTTCATTCTATCAATTGATAGAAAAATGTATTCTTTGTGATATATGGGAACACGACCCCCACTCTCACCCCCCGCCCAGGCCGAGGGAGGGCGCATAACTGCCCGGGCGGCACCAAACGCGCAGCCTGAGGCGAGGACCGAATCAGTCACTGGCCGCCAGCCGCCACCCCCACCAAGCATGAGGCCGAGGTAGGGGCCGAAGTCACTGCCCCTACTGCCAGCGAGTCGCCCGCCAAGCATGGGGCCATGGCGGGGGCCGAACTCACGGTGCCGAAACTAACGAGGGCCGAACTCAACGTAATTCCTACATGGCTATGATTCTTCAAATATAGCCATGGATGCATGGCTAGGATTAGCCCCATCAGATAGCTTGTTATGGATTTTATATTGTTCTATGTCCAAAAGGTAAGGACGGCCTAGCCTTGACACATGGCTCTCTTGACCTCGCACCTAAGGGAGACGAGAGAGAGCCATGAAACCAGTTTCGGTTGTGAGCGTTGATTTAAAAATCAGCGCCCTTCGGCCGTCAATTGCAGAAAGTACAGAAATAAACTGTCTTTATCAATTTGTCAAGTTGTTCTTCATACCTTCATACCTTCATAAAGTTTTCAACAACAATTTTCAACAATTCTCCCCGCCGCCATGTCGCTGTTACGTCACAGTTCTCGTCGATCTCCCGGCAGAGGGCGTTACCCTAACGCCATAGTCATAGGAAAAATTATGATGCGAGGAACAAGCTCCATCTGCCGGGAGATCGACGAGAACTGTGATGTAACAGCGAAATGGCGGCGGGGAGAGTTGTTGAAAATTGTTGTTGAAAACTTTCACCAGTACAAAAAGTGGTGGATTTTGTTTGTTTTCAATCTCATTGCCTTTGGAACTATAAAGGTATAAAGAACAACTTGACAAATTGATCAGGACCATTTATTTCTGTACTTTCTACGATCGACGGCCGAAGGGCGCTGATTTTTAAATCAACAATCGCAACCGACACTGGCTTCATGGCCCTCCGGCCCGCTCCCCAGAGCGGATAAGCCAGGGAGGGGCATGCAACAGGGCTAAGGATGGCCTATCAGTCTGCCGTAACCATTAACGCCATTAAACGGGGCTAGGCTAGGATACCCCCCACCACCTATAAGAAAAACTGCCTAAAAAGAGGCCAAATCAAAGAGACTGCCCAAAAATTGCAAAGTATGATGTTTTATTTGTTATCATGGGATGCGACCAATGGGCTGAAAGTAGCGCATGTTCTGACATATTTACTCCATTCCCGGTCAAAATACATGCAACAAGAAAAACATATTGTGTCAGTTTTAGCGTAAAAAGACCGTTGAAAACCCGTCTAATGGGCTTTAATTGATCATGTCATCCACTGCAATATGAAGAATATGATCTAATTGATCCGATGTTCACGTTTTCTTCTGTTTTTATAATGTTTTCAATGTGAACACATACCTTGCGTCGCCATGTTGTTTATATCTACGCCTTAGTTATAGTGTAACGGCAATTGCGATTGGTCCATAGTCGTAGGTATTTTGAGGTATCATACCACAATAATATTTTCACCACTGCCACAAAAAAGTGCGGGAGATTGTGCCGTCGGCTGCGCGGACCGGCGCGTAAATAGAAACTGAAAAACTTTTGCCAAATTTGTGATATTCGTAATTTGACATAATTATTATCACAATGGACAAAATTAAATAAACATTTGTTATTAATTTAGCGCCATATGTATATCTTCCTAAATTAACTTAAAAGAGGGGAATTACATTTTCAAGTTTCACATTAATCCCGTTTACCAGGCCTGTCTCTAACTTATCACGGGGTGCCGTTAGAGCCAGGCAGCATTTGCTGTCTGTGCGGTGTTGCAGCGCATATTGGCGCGGCTGGCTGGCGAATAAATTTGTCCACAAAAAAGCCCTGACATTGCGGGTTAAGATAATAAATCAAAATTTTTTCTTTCCGCCAGGTCAGTTAATTGCATAAGGATTCTGGAAAGATGCACATTTTGTTGGATAGTTAAAAACTGTGCGCCATATACGCGAAAATATGCGCTGCAACACCGCACAGACAGCAAATGCCTATTCCGACATCGACAATGCTATACAAATGTTGAAACCAGGGAAGAAAGGAGGCAACGACAACATAACTAATGAGCATGTGAAATTTGGAGGCAGTAATTTTATATTATGCTTAAATAACCTCTTCAAAGCCATGTATACATATGAGTACGTTCCAAAGGATTTAAAAAAATGTACTATCTACACATCGTACAAGGGATCGAATAAGTATGAAGACGACAGGCGAAATTACTGTGGAATTTCACTACTTCCTGTAATTGCCAAACTATTCGATAAAGTAATTCTGTCGAAGGTAAAAACATGGATTAATGTCAACCGTGTAGACTGTCCTTCGTCCAACCAAAATGCCTATCAGGAATCTATGTGCAGCCTGTTAGCGTCTTATATAATAATAATAATATAATAGTGTTCAGGAGTGCATTAATTACAACCGCGAGAGGGGATCCGGTGTGTACTTGGCCCTGTCAGCTAGATTCGTCTTGCGCTTTTGATACGGTGTGGCACGAAGGGTTGTTTTACAAATTGCATTCCTTCGGCATAAGAAGCAAACTTTGGTCCTTATTATACTCGGCGTACCAAGGTATGGTCTCAAATGTGGTATGTAACGGTATTAAATCCTAAGACATACCTATCAATAGGTCTGCACCAGGGTTCTGTGTTAGGGCCTTGGTATTACATGCTATATATTCACGAATATATTATATAGCAGTTGCGCGTGGTAGCTCTGTGTATGGCACACGCAATGGTGACATAATATGCGGCGGCATACTTCAAGCTGACGACATTGCCGTATGTGCTCTAACGAATTATGCCTTGCAGGCACTGGTAAGCGTCTGCGAAAACTACAGCCGAAGGTGGCAATTTAAATATAATCGAACCAAGTCGAAGGTAATGTTTTTGATAGCAAATTACGAAGAGTTAAAAAGGCAAATGTGTCAGATTGCGCTATTTAACGAGCGTGTGGAAGAAGTACAGTTATACAAACATGTGGGAATTCACCTCGATGTCAATCTCTCCTCATCAAGGGCGGTGGAGGAGGCGGCTAAAAAAATTAAGAGGGTCTTAATGAGCATCTTGTCAGTCAACATAAAGAATGCCGGCATGAGTTGTCTCACCGCTTTGAAACTGTATCCATTTATTGTCATTCCGCGGGCCCTCTATGGCGCTGAGTTATGGAATCATCTGACACACAACCACACAACTTGAAACAGCCCACAATGGCGCCATACGATGTATTCAAAATTTTCCAAAATGCTCCAGTGCGACCATTGCCCGCAGTATGGTTAACGAAATATCTTTTGTTGAAGAAATTGATAAAAAGAAGCTAACAATTCTTGGCAGATTATGTCGGCTCAAAAATACCGCCTTAACGAAACGCATATTTGTGGAACGTCTCTATCAATCCCAGGGGCCAGGGCCAAAGTTTGGGTATATTAGGGACATCATAGACATCCTGAAGAAATATAATCTAGAAGAAATCGTTTTTAGGTTCATGGATAACAGCAACTTTTCTAGCAAAGGCGACTGGAAAAAGTTGGTGAGAACGGCCGCGCGGCGCTGGTCGGAACAACATGTTAACCACCAAATTGTCCCAACCAAAATACAGACGCCTTGAAATGCTTAGAGAGGGAGTCTGTGGCGTTAACGCCATATATGGACCTTAGAACACCATACGCGTGGTCGAAGGCAACACCTTCGTGACCTAGCTCGTTTGAACTGTGTCGTACACGACACCAAGACATATGTATGCACACGTACACTGTGACCGTGCATATACGGATATTCTCAATCACCTTTTCCATCATTGCGTGGCGTACCGTGAGGCCCGTGAATACTTCTGGGCACTAATTGTAAATACATGTGAAGTGCCAATAAGCGCGTATCTATACAATCTTGAAGAGATCGAATTAACTCGAGTAATGTTAGGCAAGCCTCCTGACATTGAAACCACCATAGAGCAGCTTTACCTTTTAAGACAAATATGTGCAAACGCTTGGCAAAGAATGTCATACGACAAAATGTTAAAATTTTACTGACCGTGAAATTAGACGGTGACCGATTGTGTAATTGCTTTTTTTGTTGTTCTGTGTGTTTTTGTTATTTGTTCTGCTATTTTGACATGTTCTAATGCCAGGAAGTGGTGGAATAAAGGAGATTCATTCATTCATTCATTCATGCATCAAATACACCACTGCTTAGCATTTACTGTCCCACTGGTACCATAACTGACGAATGCAAATGAGTTTGATTTATTTGAAGCCATGTTACTTTCGAACTATATTTTCGAGTGAGGTCAAAGGCGTGATGCGTTTTGGACTTTGACCCCGTGTTATTTTGAAATACTTTCTCGCTTAACTCTTCCATCGGGATCATTCGACAACGGAATGTCTATATTTTTCAAATTCTGCATCGAAAATTCAATATTTAATCTAAAAAACTCTCTAAGATCATATTCGTGACCCCATGCAGCACCGTTGGGGTCAACCGTGAGGTGGGCGGTGACGTGGGGCAGAGGTGATGTGAGGAACGAGCTCCCTCTGCCGGCAGAGTGCTCGGAGAGGTGAAGTGATCTAATTACTTGTGGGCGACCTTCTGGCTGGGAGGAATTATTTTCTCAAACGATATTTATCTTCTTTCCTTGACTACAATATCAATATTGTAACTGCCAACTTTATATATATATATTAGTTGCAATTTTGTTGCGTGCCAAACTGATTAACTACCAAAAACGGTAAATTACCCAAGCCGTACATTTCATGTACTTGCAACGTTTTCTTATTAGAAAATGAAGGCTCCCTCTCTATTCGCGCGATATTTTAAAACAAACGCATTGTGACTTCTGTCGCCAAATTTGATTGAAAATGTCGATGAAAAGCACATTTCCACGAGCTACATTAAAAAGGGTGTTGAAGCAACACAGTGATGTAAACCTTCGTGGAACAGTAGACATTTTGGTAAGTCCCGCCCCGGGCCCGCAACACGGGACTGACAGGAAACTTCCGAGTGTGCCGATACGGCGATACTAGGGAGTAGGGATATGCCTATTCCAATAAAATGCACACACCGTTCACATCCAGCATTAAGGCACTGGAACCAACCTACTCTCATCACCTTTCAATCAGCGCACTCATACCCGGGTGAAAGAAGTGTTGGGTGGTGAACGGATGCGTAATGTGCATATTTGGTCCACCGTAGCCGTAGGGATACGGTGTATACTCGGATCGGCCGAAATGCGAATCGGCCGAGGTACTTAAGGGGGGTGGGGGGAAGGGGGGATGGGGTGGTTTGGTGGGGGGGTGAATGGGGTGGGAGGGGGGTCGTCGAGCCCGAGCCGCCATCGGATTAGTCTGCGCCTCGACGATTGGGTGTCTGGCTTGGCGTCGGCCCTGATGGCTTCGGCATCGGGTGGGGGAGAGGGGAGGGGGCTGCGTCCGGCACGCGTGGATTAATCTGGTGTTTGGTGTCACTTTTGTTTGTGTTGCTGGCTTAGTAATCACTAAATTTTGGGGAATTGTCAACGGCCCCGTAACGAGCATGGATAATGTTCATCACGCGGCCCGTAATGAACATTGATAACGCGGAATTTGCACGCATCGGAATGTTAAACCAGTCCTGATCGTTCTGTCACAATAATGATGCCTGCTCAGCGAGAGCAGGGGCCGCATAATCACAAAGCTTCTTAAGTAAATTCTTGAGCATATTCTTAAACTTGTGTAAGAATTCTCAAAGCGTTTCCCGAAAAAATTGTTAAGGAAAAAGTTTTACTGTATTATAGTAAGCAAGACAGAAAACATAAAGGTATTCTAAGAATTCTTTACAGTGCCATAAGTTGACAAGACATATGGAGGCTAACAGGCTGGTTGTCAACTTCAGGGGAGTCGGGCTCGGCTTCCTGAGGGAATGTCTTGGTGAATCCCTTAGAGCCCCGTAATGAGCGAATTTCATGCCCAGCCCCGTATTAAGCATTGATAACGATAACGCGGATTTTAATGGTGTAGAGCATTGATTTTTGCGGATATTCACGCGGCCCGAGTTTCATGCAAAGCCCCATAATGAGCATTGATAACGCGGATTTTAATAGTAAAGACGGTGTAGAGCATCGATTTTTGCGGATATTCACGCAGCCGGAGTTTCTTCATTTTTTTACGCGGCCCGAATTTCATGCAAAGCCCCATAATGAGCATTAATAACGCGGCCCGAATTTCATGCAAAGCCCCATAATGAGCATTAATAACGCGGCCCGAATTTCATGCAAAGCCCCATAATGAGCATTAATAACGCGGCCCGAGTTTCATGCACTTTCGTTTACGATTGCAATTCTCGTTCAATTTATGGTTTTCATCCACTGACTGGCGGATAACTAGCACATATTGCCAATTGAGAACAGCATTATAACAATCCACAACACAACGCCACATCCTTTGATAACAACTTGTTAAATTTGTCGACTTCCCTGGCTTATTAAATTCGACTTCCCTGCCATCTGGAAATGGTAGCCCTTTGATAAGTCTTAGTCACATTGGCATGTAATTGAATCCTGGCTTCTTCTTTGTTGCCAAAGCTGTCTTTGTCTCTGCAACAGCCTCGCCGTCACTCTGGTGAGACGGCGCGAACAACAACAGACAGTCCAATCGCCGCAAGCTAATCCCCTCGACCAACCCCTCCCCCCCCCCCCATCAATCGCCGCAGACTAATCCCCTCACGGCTCGACCAACCCGAACCCAGACCCCCCCCCCCCCCCACCTACTGTAGGGGGTGGTGAGATCGACACGGCCGTTAGGCCGTTCGGCCATTCTGCATGGCATTCAGGGATACACCCGGGTTACCAAAGAAATGCACCCAGTGTCAGTGACAGTGTCACTGCCTGGTTTCACTTTCAACTTGGCGCAAGTGCCCCCACTGGGCCCAGGGCCATGCTAACGTGGCATTGTTCCTGTTGTTGCCGAGTAGTCTGGTAGTGGTAGTATAGCCATCCTATCAATACTCCATTTCTTTGATAACTTAGCCAAATCAGTTTGCCGCCGAACAATTCTTTCACCTGGGGCCGGGTGCGCAGCCCACACAGGCGCTGCAGATCGACTGATATAGGCCAGGGGGAGGGGTCAAGCACCAGGCCTGTATCTGCAGCGTCTGTAGCGTAACCATTCGGTATGGTGATGTGCCCTGTTCAAAACAGCATGAGATATTTCGGAGGAGTCTTGGCTTGTTTCATTTACCCTAAATGAACTTGAAATGACCAGTGTGAATATTTCATTGACATTTGGCATAACCCAACCAGTAGGTCCGGAAAGGGCTTGATTATACCAGGCAACCCACTGGTCCTGGCCCAAAGAAATGTGCCTGTCGATAAGGCTGAGTTGGTATATATCGATTCCAGCAGCCGGTATAATATAATGCTCACCATTTGCAGCCACATTTTATGAATTTATGTACTCACAGGACCCTTTTGATATAAACTTATATGTAAGTGTATCTTGTTTAATACCAGCACACAATACAATATAATCTCCAGCATATAGCAGATAAAAGTGTGTGTTTTCAGTGGTTCAAAGTAATAGGCATTATTTATCGATACAAATTCTATATGCTAACAGTTATTGTAGCTTTGAAAAGCAAAAGTGTGAGGAGAGACCGTCAGCAATGAGTTTGTATCTGCATAAGAGACCAGGACACACATGTAAGTCAAGTTACGGTTTAGCACTTAATATACTGGCCTTTAATATTTGGAAATGCCTGTATTTGGTTGATACAATGACTGCACCAGCGAACGCCAATAAAATAATCTCAGGTTGCAAAAGTTTAGAATACTTTGTACTTGTCCAGCAAGCATTTGTGTTGTTTGACAAGTACAGGGAAGTATTTACTTGTCTGACAAGTAATATCACTTTTCCTTGTTGTAAAACAGATATATTTGATAATAATTTATAAAGTGTACCACCCTGCATGGATGAATAGCACCGGTTATCTAGACATAGACCAGTAGTCATCACATAACAATTGGTAGCAGCCAAAATGGCACATCCTTATAGCAGTACCGGTAGTGGTAGTGTGACACATTTGGTCTTCTGCAGGTTAAGTATAGCCACCTAATGGCCATAAGTGTCTGTCTGAAGTCTGCAGAGTGGCGCTGGCTTGGGCAAGACATGCTGAAGCCACCCTCCACCCCTTCTCTCCACTGTGGGTACCCATTTGTCAATCACCCCCTCATCTGCTTGGGTACCAATAGACAGGTATCAGCAGTCGTCTTTACCATATCGCTAGGGTACAAAGCATTCAAACGTCTTGTGACCTACACTTGCGACTGGACAGTAAAAGTGTTGTACTGTTGGCCAGGCTGAAATTCAGAGAAGTAAGATCACATAAATCCCACCAGGTTTTTTTATATAAATGATTAAAATAGCAAACTTCTGGATTTGTGGCAATACATTTTCTTTTTCTGCAGATGTTTCTGGACTACATGCTTTTTCTGAAACGCTTGGCCTTAGAAGCAAATCTGAAGGCTGAGGAACAGAAGGAACACATCCTCTCCCCATCTCATGTAAAGAAAGTCAGAAAGGTGTGTAGAAAAAATTCATGGTTTGTATTGCGCATTTTAGATTAGAAATATTTTATACACCAGTACATGGTGTTTTTTCTCTAATGCAATTAGCTGTGAAACTCTGAAGCTTTGTGCATCAGTTATTGAAAATTCCCCAGGAAAGGGTTATAATGCAAAATTGCTAATTAGGAAATCAACCTAAGATAGTAATGTTTCTCTGGTTGAGTTGTATACAAATGGAGTTTTCTTAATCTAAATATGTTTTCTTGTAACATGTTGCAAAGAATGTACTGGTATGTCATATGCTGTATGTGATAAAATTTCATGATATATAATATTTCAATATCAAATAGTTGTCGTGAATTAGTTTATGTATCATTAATTACTCCCGATCATTATATTGCAGATGGTTTTGAAAAGTTGTCGGGGATGATTTGGCTTTTGGACTGGCGCACACTGTTGACATAGACATAAACTGCAGAAGATCACATCAAAATATAATATTAGTGGTAGTCAAATACATATTCTCCTCACTGTAATCATTGTACAGAAATGCAATAAACGTGTACACATATATTTATATATATATAAGTTTTATTGTATTCATCTGTCACATTTAGCAAACCGTAAGCTTCAAACATATAAATACGACAATATATCATCCGTAATGTGTAGAAACTGTTCTTGAGACCGATTATTATACCTCGACAAAACAAGTAGATTCACAAAGTTTCACCGGAAAAAATTCTGAAGATTTTCCCACTTCACGATTTCAAATTACTTAATTTTCAATGACGAGTGATGTGACCATAGTATGTTGCGACCATAATATGTAGGGATTAACTAATATTTACAAGCTCAATGAAGTATACAACCGCGTGACACCATTTACAAGTCCACGTAATTAGCTTCGTGCGAACATTTTTGATCAAGCGATTTGGGATTTAACCGACAGCGCACTACAATTCACTTCCGTCATGGGTCACAGTGTGGAGATGACTACCGTAGTTTGTGGCCGCACTGCCGACCCACAAAAAGTGATTGTCTATGATCTCCTGTTTGCTTAGTTTGCCATCTTTGTTGAAATCTGTCTCAGATAGCAGGTGTTCGGCTTCGTCTATTGCTGATCCACTGAGATCGGGAATCACCCAGGACTTGGCTTCTTGCCTACTCAATCGGCCGTCGTTGTTGGTGTCATACGAAGCGAAGTTATCCTTGTCCATCACAAACTTTTCTTGATTACCCGTGACTGAAAGAACAGGGTGTCACATATCCATGTACTTGCTGCATTGTCTTTTACATTTGGATCGATACCTACATATAACTTACCCTTTGCGGGGAAGCACGTACCTAAGTTATGAGGTGGTATGATACATTTTTTTATAAGAATCATTAATAAGGAATCTCTGTATTACACGACTAAAAAGCATTTGCTAATCGGGGCGCCCAATCTCAAATATGATCGAATTATTTATTGTCCACTTTCAGCACGGATAATTCAGACGAAATTCAAATTCTCACCATCCCCAATGTACTCCATGAAGTCGATCACAGAGTCGTTATTTTTATCATATTCGGCCATGATTCTATCCAGTTCGTAGTCCTCCATATAGTCGTAGTTGTATGGGTGAAGGAATGCACTAAACTCTTCGGAGGATAATTGGCCATCTGCGTCCCTGTCGGCCATTTTGAATTTGTTCCTATCGTCCTCTACCATCTGTCACAAACCAGAAACATTACAATGTTAGTCCGTTTATATATTTACCCAGTTGTGCGATGAATTTTCTAATAGCGCTCATGGTCAATACTTTCAGAAATAAACAGGCCGGCGGCCGGACCTCGGTTTTGCTATATTAATGAATGCGTTTTAGTGATTTCATGAAAAAAAGACTAACCTGTCATTCAAACACATTCTTATTCGTTTATAGTCAATAGACAGTAAACGTGCAACTAAAAAATAACATGGCACCAACACTTTAAAGACATTTGTTAATGACTACCCTCAAGAAATATTACTCCCCACGTCCATAATAAAACATCATCGGCTTGATTAGGGGAAGGGGTGATCTATGTGTCTGTGGTTGTTTTCCGCGTCCGCAAGAACCATTGCTTCTTTACGGTTCTGGCTTCATTCACGTCATTATACTGAATTTCGAAAGATCTATAATATAATGATTCGATCGGTGCTAGACCATGAACCCGTTTACGCACGTACAAACCTTAGCGAATGTTTGAATGTCCGGATTTTTGTCATGTTCCATATCGTACAGGTCACTTGGCTTGTAGCCGTACACGGATCCAAGATATTCAGACCAGCTTAGGTATCTGCTCTGGTCCGTGTCATAGTCGGGTAGTTTAAGTTGAGCTTCTTCTCTATCTAAACGCCTGGAAAAGTACTTGGTAATTAGCCATTGACATATACTGATTTAACAGCACATGTACCGATACTGCGAGAAATGAATCCATAATAAACAGAACACATATATTTACATGGTAAAAGATATATTTCCCCCCTTTGAAGTATATTGCATGTACTTATTTTGTTGATATGATATAAGGGACCTAACAAAACTGAGCAATTGAGGCCTTCGCTGGTTATTAACTTACCTAAATGAATGTGCAATCCATTTGACAAGTTCTTCCTTTGTTATGCTCCCATCGTTGTTCAAGTCCATATGATCCACCATTATTCCCAAACGTTTCTTGGCTTCTTCTGGTAATAGGTGCTCAAATTGTTCATGAAGTTTCTTGGACCCTTAAAATATTAGGGAGTATTATTACTTCATAATACATTCATTGGGTATGCCAGACAAATTGCAGCAACAGTAAAGCCATAAGTATTTAGCAGTTGTATTACATACAACAGTATTATTTAAAAAAAAAATAGATATAACCTAAATATATAACTGATGGATATGTTAACTATACATTTACACATACTTACCAAGCACAGATTCATGATCAAATTCAGCATTGTGAAGCCCTCCTTGGTAATGCTCTTTTGGGGCATCAGTCCAGGATTCTTTTTCTGCTAATAATATTTCTGGGATGAGGAGCAAAATGGTAGTGGTCAATATAGCATTTCTGCAGCACTCCATGATTCAGGCTGGTTTCCTAGATGTGCCCTGTAAACAAAAGCGAATATTTTTTTTACTATTCTGCCAATATTTTATGATGCAGCTTTTAATCACAACAGTAATCTTTGGTTATTGTAATTCATTGTTCCAACCTTGGAAATTAATACTGAGCGGTTGAAAGACTTTAGTTAGTTGGTAATTGTGATCAAAAGATTTGGGATGTAACCAACAAATGCACTACAATTCACTGCCATCAAAGATTACAGTGTGGAGATGATAACTGTAGCAGTGGCCGCACTACCGGTCTATAGACAGAATGGCTGTACTACCACAACGGCTGTATGATCTCCCCACCCCTTAGTACGGTAGGGACGATAGACTGCTGAGAACGCTCAGCTGCGTGGTTGTTATCGGCTTAGTGGAGGCCAGACAAAGAGCCAGCAATGAATGTTGTATATTTTTGTTTCATATTTCTCACCATTCATTTATGTTAGTGCCTCCCCTGGTTTCAGCGTGATGACTCACTCAATGGAACAAAAAAAATTGCTAATGGACCAGTAAGCGGCAGGCAATCTATTTATTAACAACATATTGTACATCACAGTTGGACAGCTGCTAAGCATGCAACACAATTATCTGCCATATTAAGAGGGTAAAAGGTAAAGACAGCCCGGTGAATACAGCATATTATAATAAATCTGGTTGACTTGAGGAACCTGGCTTGGAGGTTTAAACATGTTAAATATGCATCCTGTAATGCCGCTACCCTCGCCCCCGCCCCCCCCCCCCCCCCTGATGGGTTCGCAGTATTGATTGCAATGAGTGCGAAGTCAAAGTTGTCATTTGTAATTAGTTGAAAAATTATCATATATCATATTTGGCGCAGGTACCCCCAGGTAAGCCCGCTTCTCTAGGGGCACAACGGTAACAATGTTAAAATCCTTCGACGTTAGTAGGGAATTGACTGTAGCTTTTATTATAATGTGGGTGCGTACAATAATAATGCTTACGTATTCTATATACCTTGTTCTATTTTCTGACATCAAGAAAGTGTGTCAACACTAGATTGTTGCAGTCATATTTTCGCAAACAAATGTTGGAGCATGCGACTTTTCCCTACCAACGGCTATGCGTATGCAGCGCCACCTGGCGAATCCCGCCACCATTTGAACCATTTGTAGCCTGGGTCTCAAACTTTGTAACAGTCAATGACCTGTGAAAGAGGGCGCTGCAGTTGTCCTTAAGTTCAAAGTAAGCGACTGACAAGGCCTTCTAGCGGAGAGTCATATGCTAATGGAGAGGAGGAACCAAGTCGCATTCACAGGTACCGGCATCCGCCAAAAACAAATATGGCGGACGGCTGGTCGGGAACAGTTGTATACTCCAACATTTCTTCACGAAAATATAACCGAAACAATCTAGTGTTGACATACTTTATTGATGTCAGATGATAGAACAAGGTATATAGAATACGTAAACACTCGTATACGTTATGATTATATCTACAGTCGATTCCCTACTAATGTCGAAGGATTTTAACATTGTTACCGTTGTGCCCCTAGAGAAGCAGGCTTGCCTGGGGGCACTTGCGCCAAATATCATATAAGTATGGCTTGACTTATCCGCTGGCTCGCTGGCCCCCCCGCCATCCCCTTCATCTCCACCCACAGGCACAGTAAATCAGTGGAGTGGGTGGGGGGGGGGGCGCACGCTCTAACGATTTACTGTGTCTATGCCTGTGGATATGTCCGTGGCTACACATTATTATGGCTGATTATCGCTCATGCGTCGGGCTCAGTTCAGAGAGTTAAGGCATCTTTTTCTTCGAGGAGGTGCTAATTTAATTGAAAAGTATAGTTCTACGGTAAATGATGCGGACAACATGAAGCGTGACAGCGGATTACTTGCCAGGTGCTTACTGAGCTGAGCTGCGGCTGCCTGAGTGAGTAAAATGTGATGTAAACATCAAAAACTAAGCTTATATATGCATGATAGCGACTAATGCGAGACAATCCGCATTATACGCGCAATCCCGTCAAGGAATGGGGGGGGGGGGGGGCGGTAAATGTTTCACTCGGTAAACTCGCATCGGGTAGGCCTGAGTCGTCACAGAGCTCACCAGCTACACCTCGTGACGACGTCCTGACAAGTGCCTAAAAGAGTTCATCAGGTACATCTCGATCGTGACGACGTCCTGACAAGCGCCGTTAGAGAACTCATCAGGTCCATCTCGTGCCGATCGACATCCTGACAAGTGCCGTTAGAGAGCTTATCAGGTACATCTCGTGACGACGTCCTGACAAGCGCCGGCCGTTAGAGAGCTCATCATGCAGGTACATCACGTGACGATGTCCTGAAAAGTGCGGTTAGAGAACTCATCACGTACATCACGTGACGACGTCCTGACAAGCGCCGTTAGAGAACTCATCAGGTAAACCCATGTTTGTTTCCATCAGCACCAAATGTAGTAATTCTGGTTCACAAGCCCGAATTAACGCCGAAAGTTTACACCCCGGATTGACGGGTTTCGGTCCGGCGACCCTTTGCATCCAGAGCATATTACCTGCCAAATTAAGAGAACTTCCCGTTTGGCCCGATCGAGGCTCTTGCATGGTGTCTGTTGTATATATCCACCGCGCCTGTGCCGAGACCCAAAGGACCGCGAGGTATTATAGACTGTTGTTCTGAAATTCCACTTTCTCGCCAAGAAACCAGGATTCTATGTTAACAACTCAGTTTTTTGTTCCGTAACCCGACTCGGCGAGTCAGCTTCACCGAGAAACCTAGTTTCCTAGCTGTCGACAAACTGACGAGGTTATTTTTGTTGCTAAGGTCCGTACCTAGGATTCCTGAACGTCACACTTCGCCAGCCAATGTAATGGCTGATCAGCCCGGGCCTTGCGAGCATTTTTTCTATTTGATATCTCAATATTAAAACAATGTACATAACAGCAAATAATATAAAATCAAAATATCAGGATTAATGTTATGTCTGTGCATGCTACCTTCGCCGCAACCCAGTTTCATCGAACCGGGTTACCAAAATTATACGATCGCTTATATGAAACTCATGCAGGCTCTCCTAAGATTGCCTATAATAAAATGGTTCAGCACAAAATGGTGGAATTAATTTGACCAACATCCCATCACTCTTGCTAGCGCTAAAGATTTCGTGGGTGAAAATACTTGTCACGTCAGAAGGCGCTTGGCAAGACCTGTTCTCTACCAACGTTTGTAACGAGAAGTCGATCACGGTGTTGGCAACTGGATCCAATATTGGATCCAGTGATCGATTTCTCGTTACAAACGTTGGTAGAGAACTAGTCTGAAAATCAGACGTTAATGTCGTGACAGTCTGAAGGATCGACACTGACATAGTGACAGTCTGACTGTCTGACTGTCTGACTGTCACGACATTAACGTCTGATTTCAGGCTAGTAGAGAACAGGTCTTGCCAAGCGCCTTCTGACGTGACAAGTATTTTCACCCAGGAAAGCAAATTCAAAAGGTTATATCGTCTACTAAACCATATTATAATTCATTGTCAAAAGCTATATATTATATTATTAAGTGTAATATATAATGTAATATTAAGTGTATTGATGTTACTACTCACTTGTGTAGTGCATGTCATGGCATCTTGTCACAAAAAAAATAAATGAATAAAAAATTGTTTGCAGGATGTTTGACCGTCTTGTTTTTTATAATCAAAAATAGGTGAAAATACCCGAAAATTCCATAGGCCACAATGTTAAAAGGTAAATGGTGGGTGGGGAGCCTCCACCGCGCTAGTCAGAAAAAGTATCCTGAAAACATTTTTTTTTTATTGTTGCTTTAATTGTAATAAGCATATAAATTGACGTATCTCGTGAATTTTTTTACCGTCAAGTTTATAAAGTAACTATCTTAAGTCACTTATTTCTTCTTATGATTTTATACCCCCATCCCCTAAATCATTACATGCAATGTTCCGCATCGTATGCTGCAGGCGAATTAGTCCTGGGGCAAACCATCTCGGGCTAACGTTCAATAAGTGTCATATTGTAAGACTACCCAGATTAATCAACTTGATGTCCCAGGACTTATTCGTCCCGGTTATTCTTGGGTACCAAATAGTTTGCCCATTAGTTTGCGTGGTTACGAATGGGCCCTCTGCGCGTGTCAAAACTGCAGCTACTTGTGGTGAACGAAGAGGAGCAGTGAGCAGGTGAGGTGAGGAGGGACTTGACAGCGGTCCAACTTTGTTTGAAATCTCTGGCTCTTTGTTCAGTTCCCCGCTGGAAGCGCCCAGGATGCATGCATCCAGCACCGAGATCCTGATGGTGACTGGCAGTGGTGCGCAGGACAGTTCAATCCCGTTATCGTCAATATCGGGCTATCAAGAGGTAAACTTTAACTGAGAGATTACGAGTAAGTCAAATATTTTTGATCATTTTTATGAACTTAACCTGTTAACTTACTGGTCTTGATTTTCTACGGAACTAACTTAATCTGATCTTACGTGAATCCACATTGATCATATGGCTTGACTGCCTTTCGTTATTGAAAAAGTCTTATTTGTTTTACATTACCTATGCCTATGGCTATGGCTATGATTAGGCAATTTAGTGTCTTTACTGTTTACATGACAACAATATAGGCTGAGCTTACATAAGTTTAATATATATTATGAACTTTTATGTATTCTATATATACCTATATATACTAATATAGTCTTTAGGATATCTGTCCTATATAACAAAGGAGCAGATGTGTCCTTATGCTTAAGAGATATTTGACACCAATGCTTTTTTACAATATAATTGAACTCCATCGTGTGGCCCTGTGCATTATATACAATTTTCTATTTATCCTGGTATCACTCCACCCAATATGTAGGGGCCGGCGCGACAACTCAGTGGGCTAGAGCGCTTGCATTGAGTGCTCTGGTCACCTGAGAGCCTAATGGCACATAGGTCTGTAGTTCGAGCCCTGCTGTGGCTACATCTGTGTGGTCGCAGGATAAAGATCCCATGTCTTTTTTCATAAAGAGTAGGGGGTTACCCCTGGGGATATGGCTCCACTCTCCCTTCCTTCTCCCTTTGACCCGATATGACCAAACATGGTTAAAGCGTCCTGAATAACCAACCACCCAATATGTAATACTTACCTCCCAGTTCTCAAAACAGGGATATAAGGTATAAGGCTATATATTTTTTTTTTACAATTTCATTATTAAACTTTTTAATAAAAATTACATAAGATTATATTTGTTTTAGCATAGGATGGTATTTATCTCAAAGTGAAATATATATATCTAATTTTTACATGACTGAAGTATATAAACTGGGGATAAGTTAAAGCTGCAATTATTCAGTGGGATATAACATGAACAGTAGTTTCAAACAAATCAAAGCTCCTATTAATGGTAATATTGCATTAAACATATATAAAAATAATATAGCAATTTTAAAATTATACATATACCTTGTATAAACTGGCCAATAAGGTAACAGTGAGTTTTATGATCTAAATCTAACATGTGAGAGTTGTATTGACTACTTTTAATACTTTATAATTGTGGGGCCTACTTCAGTTTCTTCTTTATCAATCCCCAACCTACCCCACTCTATAAGTGTAACATTTCATATTACTTGCTTGTTCAGTTACTTACATATTTATGTACCAGGACTGAAAGACAAGATAAGAAATTTAAATATAAACTTTGAAATTTCTTCATCTTTTCAAGACCATTTGGGGGAAATGTTTACCAGGTGAGTTTATTCTATTTACAGATTGTTCATTTATTTCAAGAGTTAATATATAAAGTACCAGGGTATTAGCCAGAGATCTGTCTGTTTGTCGGATGGGCAGGCAGTTTCAATTATAGTGGTCAGATTTTCAACTTGCTGGTTTACCCACTCAAAACAGACCTTTTTGTCAGGAGGTTTAGAAGAACATCATAGCTCTCACAATTTCATATGACGTGGAAAATTACTTTTACTTATAGAATTGTACATTGCTAGCTCCAAATGGACACTGAACACTTTTTTTTGTCAGCCAAAAACTAGCTGGCATAAAAAAAAAACTCTAGCCAATACCCTGTTAGGTACTAGTGGTCCAATTGTTGTTTGAAGAAAGGCCAAATGAGCTTTACAAATCAAGAGAGGAATTTGCATCCATTAACTTTTGTAGGTATGATTTATTTGTATATATTTGTCAATAGTGTGTTACTTGGAAATGGCACTTTCACTCTGCAGGTGTCTCTGACTCAAGTTCTGCAGCACGCTAACTGCAACCATGGAAAGCCTGGATAATATTGACATGGAAAGCATGTTGGAGAGTGCAATACTTTGTGATGACCTTGAAATGACCATGAAAATGGTGTCCAAGTTGCATGACCACAAGATTGGGTCAAAGGCTTTAATCACTTGTGTGGAGAACAAGAAAATTGTCATTGCTCGTTTACTTTTGGAGGCAGGGTGCAATCCCTTTGTATCCTGCTATTTCGGTCCTGCACCGCTCGAGTGGTCCGTCATGCTGGACCAGTGGGAGATGTTTCGGCTCTTTATCAGCCAGATCCCGCGCTGCATGGAATGTGGCGTGCCCTGTTCTAAGCCGCGGGAGCAATGTTGCTCGAGCCGAGTTCACTCCAAGTGGAACAACTCTGTGATGGTAAATGCTATGAACCAGGCCCTGTTTAACGCATCCTACCTCCACCGCCTCCGCTTCTTGAACGTCCTGTTACATGTCGGCGCCAGCCCCAAGGCCAATTTCTTCGTCAAGGGCGAGATGGACGTCTATTGCGCGTCGCCGCTCGTCGCCGCTATCTTTCACCGTTCCGAGCAGTGCAGCACCTCGAACTCGGTCGTCTGCAAAATCATGGTGAAGTTGTTGGAGCACGGCGCGGATGTCAACAGCCACAACAGCCTGGACAACACGGCGCTGCATTGGACGGTGGAAAAGTCCCTGTTTGAGATATCCTCTTACTTGTTGAAACACGGCGCCGACGTCAACGCACGCAACCACAAAGGTCACACCCCGCTCATGCTGTTGTGCCGTCATCAGGATTGCGACGGCAATCGCCAGAACATCGCCCGCATCTTGCTAAACGATCCGTCCGTGGATTTGGAACTTACGGACAAGGAAGGCCATACGGCTCTGCACTGCCTCTCGATGCGACCGCGAGGGTCCGTCAAAGTGGCTGGGATGCTTCTGGAGCGAGGTGCGTGTCCGGATGGGTGTCCGGATCCGTACCGCCACACGGGGACTCCGCTATACTGCGCCCTGCACGCCGGCCACACCCCTCTGGTGTGGTTGCTGGTCCAGTGGGGCGCGGACGTCAACCACCCGGTCTTCACCTCCATGGACACTTCGCTTTTCGCCGTGGCCTGCAGCAAGCGCAATGTGGACTACGCAACGCTTCTGCTGCGGGCCGGCACCCAGCGAGACACGGTGCTGAAGAATCTCGACAGCCTGCTCAACCATAGCCCGCAGGACGAGAAGTTTCAGCGCATGCGCCCGGCGTGGGAGTGGATGCGCGAGCAGGCCTTCCTGCCGCCGTCGCTGCTCCACACATGTCGTCTGGCAGTCCGCGCTGCCATGGCCAGAGTGCCGCTCGGCGTGTGCCAGCTGCCCGTTCCGACCAAGATCCAGGCCTTCCTCAGCTTTGAAAGCTGAGCCACAGCAATGCCATGAAAGTGATGTGGCCTATTCTTTCAGTTTGCGTTCTACTTCTCAGCATTTGTCATATCATCTCAAAAAATATTTTTATTATTATAGTTTAATATCATGGGAGTAATGGTATCGCATTATTTCTATACCTCTGTTGAGAAACGTCAACACCACGAGGATCGCAGGCTTTTGTCCTCTCTTTCTCCGAAGTTTCCCTCCATTTTCTTAGTATCTAAGACAAAGTTTAATGCCATGCTGTCTATCGTTTTTTTCGTTTTTTGCCATATGCAATATCAATGTCATCTTTTGTGGTCGCGCTTTCATGGCATAACTAACGGTTCTGATGATATACAGACAATAAAAATAAAGAAATAACTGATGGGATGATTGAAAATATGTCCATTAACTGTCAAGTGCCAATTGTCAATTAAAATTTGACTCGGAGTGGCTTGTTATGTGCGTGCTCTTGATCTTTTATCAAGATCTATCATAATATCTCACTTATCTTTCGATACGAACGCGTCCTGACGACGTACTAATTGTGGAAGTGAAGTGAAAAGTGAGTTTTGTCTTAAAAACATATTTTCTTGCATGGTTATATTACCTGACTATGCCAGTAAGTTGCTATTATCAAAGAATCAACTTTGCAATTTAGATTGCAATCGAATGACTTCTTACTTGTGTGCTCTTGATCAAGATATATCTCACTTATCTTATCGACGTAATGATAGTGAAGTGAAGTGAATTGAAAAAGTGATTTGTGTCTTGAAAATATCTATTGTTGCATTTGTTATCTGAATGTGAAGCATTTGTTGAGCAAAGTCAATGTAACTGTTGTGATTATAACACAGATAGCATTACACTTTGCCAATTCGATGACGAGCTGTGTTCTTCCCCCGGGGTTATCCCTTCCTTCGTTTCACTCGACAAGCGACTTTTTAAAGCAGCCAAGACTACCAACCCAACGTTAGTTGTGTTGCTCAGGTATCCCGCTTTGATGTATAGAACGTCTATAGCTCTCTTGCTTCATTCCTGTACGATGTCAATGATTTTATAACAAGTGGGGTCTTGGACGCATTCTGTGTTCATCTAGTCTATTTTGTGTCATGTTGAGTCCTCCAGGCTTTAGCTAGACAAACTATATCACGGGTTTATGTTCGTAAGTCTTCTCGACGTGGGTTATCGTCAGTGTAGATAATTGATGTAATACAAATTACAAAAGAATTTGATACATGTTGTGAAAAGAAAATTGTATTTGGAGCTGGCAACTATGGGATTAAAACTTATTCCAATAGATATTACTTTGGAAAATGTCCTGCGCTTTCATTTGAACAATCTAAAATTGTCAATGGGTCTCACTTTGATATACATTTTGCACTATTTTTGTACTTATAAAATATTTATGTTATAAATTCATATGTAGACATATCTGTGCACGACTAATTACTTATTCAGCGTGAGTAATCCTGAGGTGTTGTCAGCACCACATGACACAGTGGGTTGCTTATGGTAACGCATCCCAACACGGAGTCACATTGTATTTCACTAACTGTCTAACATTCTATGTCTTGAGGATCTCGTGTGATTGTCACTATTTTGTTCTGGTTTGGCGTCCAAACACGCGCTTAACCTCCTGCTATATATTCATTACCTGCATCTAGGGCAGGTTTCGCTCAACCCCTTTTCATTGTCACATCAGGTTTCTTGGCGCAAGTTTGCTTTCAAAATAGACCTAAAACGCCAACGGTTAATTTATGATTATAACCTATGAAAGTGCTTAAAATTAGTTCCTAACGATCGTGAACAAAATACGTAGAGAAAAAGATCGCTAGAAAATGTAATTTATGAACAGGGACTAGCCTGTCCTTTCATACGAGATTTGGTAAATGATGATACAGCTATTTTCTGAAAAAGTCTTAGCTGAATACACAAGGGGCCGAACAGCGACTGGAAGTAGTCGTAACAACGGTTTGAAATGTTTATTATATTACGTTTAGTTTCATGTGTTTCTTCAGGAGCATTTCTCTATTTATTTAAGATAAACTATGTACTTTAATTGTTAATATCTGGTTTTTGTCCGTCGATCTAAAATTTGCTGTCCGTATCAGACTGATGATTACCATAGGTTCTAAATCTCGTTCATAACACTACCTTAACTTGGCCAAGTGTATTCCGTGTGTGTATGAACTGTGGCCTAAGGCGCCAGTCCATGCTCACATGTACACAAAAAACAACGGTAGGTGACATGCGCTACTGACGGTCACAGTGAACCGAATTAATTTATCCATCAGTTGCCTTAGTTCACAAATTAAGAATCGTCTCATGTCCATCTTTAAAACTATTTATGACTGCGCCCTTGCAATCTTGTTAAGCTCTGCACATGAGGAAAAAAACCTTGTGTTGTCCCTCGATTCTAAGCGGCTTATGAGCCTAGGTACACGCGGTAGGAAATCTGTCATTTAACCACAACATATAGTATATCAGGCGTACATCAAATTGCATTTGTATTCTTATTTTACCCCGTAATTATTATGTTGAACAGACACTATTGAAAAAAGTAGCATAAAGATTAGTTATTTACAAATATTATTTATATGTATTTGAAATGTTCGTTCGATTATCGATTACCTATATTCTAACTATATTTATAAGTATGCAGGACATAGAATGGTTGATTGTCTGTATTGCATGACGTGACTTGTTTGGTGAATAAATACATATAACTATAACTTATAACTTTTGATTACGCAACGTCGTTCCGCAATCCACTTCATTGAAATGTTCTTCGCCAGCGTCACGTGAACATGTTAATGCGGTAATTCTCTTCTAGATATTTCGGTTTTCCTTTCATTAGAATTGTCGATCATGAGCTCGTATCTCCAGTGAGCGTAGAAGGCACAGTTTTTTACCACTGCAAAATGAGCTCATACCTCGAGTGAGCATAGAGGGCATACCTTTATCCCACTGCAAACTGAACCCTTACCTCGAATGAGTGTAGAAGGCATAGCTTTATCCCACTGCAAAGTGAACTCTTACCTCGAGGGAGCATAGAGGGCATACCTTTATCTTACTGCAAAGTGAACTCTTACCTCGAATGTGCGTAGAATGCATAGCTTTATCCCACTGCAAAGTGAGCTCTTACCTCAAGTGACCCTAAAAAGCGCATCTTTATTCCACCGCGAAATGAATGAGCAAGACGAACATTGCGTTATCCATAGGGCAATGAGCTTTTTATTTCGTTATTGTTTCGCAGAACTATGTACGTTATTATATTTAAGTTGCCAAATGTCTTTTATTGTAATCTAAATTGTATCATTTGCTATCCCCCTTTTCGCGATATACGGGCCTTGACTTTTGTAAATTATATTTTCCGCTCAATTTTAAACAATGGTTTATGACTTGGAACACATGCATACATGCGGCCCTAAATGACTGCCAAGTATACTTAATCTGAAACTCGTTTTCCATTGTATTGCGAATGCTTTTGGAAGGTTTCGCGTAAGAAAAGCTCTACATCTTAGATATATTGCTTAATTTTCGTGGAACCATGCACTTGTTTGAAGAAAAGGGACGAGATCTTGATATTATAAATATAGGATTATTTTCCTCGTCTGCAGGTTCACAAAGCTTCATAAAGCGAGAGTAATAAAGTAAAGGCAAAGGGCACATTCCGTATTGAGATCACGAGCGCTCGTGATTGAGATGATGGATTTCGGCGGTGACTTCGACGACGATATCTTCACCGAAGCGAGGCAGAGGTCGCTGATGATAACGCCGATATCCTACGACGCCAAGATCTGCACAGCCGGTGTACGTATTCAAATCAAGGTCACCCGGTGGCCTAGTATATAGCGCGTTCGGCTATTGTCGACTGCTCTGCCCAGGCGTCCCGTGCGTCCTTGGAACCCAGCCTGTGCAGGATAATCTTCGCAAACAGTATGGGTTTACTCCCGGCGACATGGCCTCTCGACCTTGACCTTGATCTACCGCCATATTATGAACCCTTGAACTGATCGTATTTAAAGTGAAAATCATTATTCATTTTTTGTGTCCTTGAATTTGTGCGTTGTTATCGTTTGTGTCATAGATATTTTATTTTATTTTGTGTTTGCATTGTGACAGTGGTTTCACGACGTTGAGACCGAAGAATCATCACAGAAACAAAATCTGTTGAAATTCCGTGCCGACGATTACTATGGGCAAAAGCAATACCACGAGGCCCTGGAATGCTACACAAAATGTCAAGGTAATCATAATCATCACTCATATTCGCCTGATAGAGGTAATTACGGTACTAACTTAATTGTTTGTTTGCTATAATCGACTTTTTGAAAGACGCCATAAGATAATTTCTATTTTTGAACCGCAGCGAGTGTGTAGATTTTTAACACCAAGCAAAGCAAAGCAAAGTGTTGGCGAGTTTTGTTTTCTATATGGTGTTTCTTTTCTATAATTCTAAATTAAAATTTAATCGTATGAGCCGTTCTCCCCCCCCCCCCCAATCCCCTCTAGCGGTCATCCCCAACAGTAACACTACGGTTTTGCGAGAGGTGCAGGAGGCGAGATCAAGGTGTAACCTTCACCTTGGGGATGAGGTCAAGGCCGTGGAGCTGGCCTGGAACGTGGTAAGCGTCTGTCACATGTGTCGCGAAGCTGCCTCTGTTGAATAACTACAGCGGCTTTGTCCTCATTTGTCAATACCATTTTTGGAATTTTATGTATTTCTCTGTAGGAAAAGAGGCTTATATTGGTTTCGAAATAATCTTTAATGTTGATCGTGATGCAGTAGGCCAAGTGATCTACACTTTTTTTTCAAACATATATGTCTGTCTATAATGGTACACATGTTGCAACATGTTTAATAAATATTTTGGTGTTTTGTTGTATTCTATGTACAGTACGAGTCAGGGCAAAATTTTGAACAGAGAACGACAGCGCTGATGCTGCTTGGCGATGTATTTCAAACCTTTCACAGGAGAGACGGTTTGTTGATATTTCATCTTACATTTTCATATTTGTAAAGATTTAAAGCTTAAAATATTTCACTTTGCATAGTAACTATAAACTGCGTTATTCCACCATGGTCACGGTGCTTGTATATTTATCGCACCAGGGTGTATTTGCGTTGTGATAAATAGCTAAATAAGTGAATTGTACACGCTATTTCATGTTATGGAGTTATGTTGTTGCTCATGACTATTTATTGACGCCTTAAAACCTGTTATCATTTCCATAATTGGCTTTCATGGGTGGTATTATCCACCGTCAAGGCGCTATGATCTTGTTTTTGTTATTCATCTGTACTTAACTGGCATTTAACCTTTTTCCGAAATATATATATGTATCTGTTAGTCTGTTTTTGTTGCAGAGGAGCTAACGAGCGTGCAAAGTCTGCTTATACTACACCCAATAAATCCTGAACTGTGGATCAGACTAGGTAGACTGTACACCAAACTTCATGAGATAAAGTCAAAAGGAGCTGGCCGCTCTGCTGGCCCACGACTGAGTGCCTCTGCCGCTTCTCCCGACGACAAAAACCTGGTCAGTGACGAGGGTACAACGGGTGTGAGCATGCGGCTTACAGTTAGCGAAGTGAACGCTTGCGACGGGACGAACCAACATAGTACGAGTGACCCCGTGACTGCGGCGCCCTCCGCTGGTGATATAAGTCTGCGGGAGAAAGTCGAGACGACCGATTTCCATGGCGACATCCTGTTACGGCAGCCGGAAGACGCGGAGGAGGGCGCGAAAAGCACATCATCTTCTAGCATTTCTCACACCATAGCTGCTTGCGCGTGCTTGTCGCGAGCTAGGTAATACCACATGTGTTAATACCCAGTTTGACAGGTCGTTTTCTCGGATTAAGTCTTTAATACGAACGATATTCATTGTTAGCATGCAATATAACAGTATTTATCCGTTTTCTTTGTATTACCATTATCGGTGCGTCTTGGTGCGATATCTATTAAGAGCTTGTGTTTCCAGTTTTTTTGTCCTCGATATCAACTAGCCTCAATTTGAATTATTATAAAAAAAAATCATATCAATGGTTGCGCTATCTTATAGTGGCTTCTTCTTCATATTGTAGGGTTCTGTTTCAAAATGTACAAAGAACTGTGACATCATTTGCTAAATGCCGAAATCGCCATCAAATAGACAAGGTAGGTATATACTACGTCTAATATTACTACTGTCCACTGTTTTGGTGTTCTTACTGCGCCAACACAAATCCAATATTTGCAAATTTATTATCAACCCGTCTATGCTGAGTGTATCTACCCGTGTATTATAAAAAAGCTTAAATTCCATGTTTTTTACTGTTTCTTTCAGCTAAAAGACGAAATTCTTTCGTATGGGTTTTCTTCAGAAATGTTGGATACGTTCAAAAAGGTAAACGATGGTTTTATATCTTACCCATTCACCTATTTTCTGATGCAAAATATTGTAATAGAATTGAGTATAGAGGCGATAGAGTATAATATACTCTATTACCAAAATTTATTTGTAGATATACTATTGGAAACACCATTATACTTTGGCACCGGTAGCATAACAATCACTCTGTCGGTAATATGGTTCATTGAAAGTTTTAGCCTTTGCAAAAGACCATTGCTGTTTTGTATATGCTAAATGTGACCATGTGTTAAGTTTCCTCCTTTTCACTACACATTTGCTAAATATCAGTATCGTCTATATAAGAACGAAGCGATGTACATATCACTATTAATATAATTAGAACATAATGAAACCAAAATCGTCAGAGTGACGGAAACATCGGAACTTGGTAGGATGAAAAATGCAGTTTTATGTTTAAACCTTATGACTTTAAACCAAATCTCCATTATCGCTCACACAATCCTGCTTGACGTGTGTGAAGGAGACGGCGCGGGGCCACTTCAGGCCAAAGAAGGGGTTGATTGACAATTATTGACCTCTTAGAGGCCGAAATTTTGACTAGACGACTGACTTTGACCTATGAATTAGAATTAGAACCGGGGGGGGGTGGGGGGTAGCCCATATTCCAGGAACATATGATGGCAAAACAACGTGAAAATGAACATTTGCACCTAAATGGTGCAGGCCATGTGGTCTGACGTTTTCGTCACTGTGCCATTTTGGGTTCCAAGCGTCTTCGGTCAATGGTTGCACAATATTAGCTGGTAGGCCTGGATACCACCAGGGCAATAGGCGTGTTAAGCTTGCGGGAAACCGGTATGTACAGTTAGGGGTACCTATTAGCGTGAGTTTGGCTGGTTGCAGTGTATGGGCGCCGACCTGCGTAGGGAGGATGAAGACTCGCCGACCGATCCGGACGAGGACGTGGCCAAAACTGACAACGACAAGGTTCGTGTACAGTTGTGTGCATGTCAAGCTTCACGTTGGGTACGTTCGGGGGCTTAACCCTAGAAGGTCCACAATTAATAAGCGTATGTTCACTGTGCGTTGGAAAAGGTCATTCTTGCTGAAAGAGGGGAACAGGGAGGCGGTCCGGACCCGCGGGAGCCTGCCCCCCCCCCCCCCCACACCTTCCTCCTGCCCTGGTTCCGCCAGCGACACGTCAACATCGCAGAAACACATCAGCAGAATGTCACCATTTTCCGCGGAATTTCATTGTGTTCTACTTCCCAGCTATTCAACTTGAACGGACGATGTTATTATTGGTGTAACTTTCGTAGTATGTTTTCGCATCATTACAGCGGTTTCGCTTACATTATATCGATCGCTATATTACTCACAATGATATTTTGCTGCTCTTTTTAATGTAATGTTGCAGTAACTCTTCTTGATGGACCTGTTTTACATACCTTCTTATGTTTCTCTTTTTTTCAGCTTGAAAAGTTGGCTGCTTACACGCGTCATCAGTTTGAGGAGAAGTGGTTTGCATGGGCCCGATCTTACCCGACATGTGACCACACGTGATGCCACCTGAGGCCCCGTCCAATCGTGTCTTTATGGCGTTTGACGTTATGACATTTAGAGCATAGTGGTTGCTCGACTAGGATCTGTTGCCAGCCATTGCAGCACATGTAAACATAAGTGCAATGTCAATAAATATTATGCATATTTGATTTATGGACTTTGTTCAGCGATGTTTGTGTTTACATTTGGATTACTTACTGATGCATCAGCTTGATATCATAATAATAAGAAACAGATTGTTTTCCCGAATCGTGGCCCTTAATAAACACTTATAGTTTCATTTGATTTACTAAGTTACACGACATAGAGACAAACGCATGCTTTCGCTATTTATACAAAGCTCTAATTTTGGCGCCAAATGATGGGATAACGTCCTGCTTATACTCAAGCAGAGGACGTGACATTACCGGTATGGTTGCCATAGCATCTCCACAGAGAAATTGCACTGCGGTCAAAAGTATGGATACTGCAGATTGTACCAACCAGTGACAACTGTATCCATAACGAGCACACCTATCGTCATATGTCGAGTCTGCACACAATACATTGGACTCTAACCATCACACTTTTTATCTTAATAGAAACCACTGAACATTACACCCAATATTTATCAGAAGTAATGATGAGTATGGACATTGGCGCCATCTGTCATTAACCGCCATTACGACGGTTGAGAGGGATACCTGATAATGCCAAGGGGTAACCACAAACTCGTTTCACCTTGCACTATAGACCATTTATATAAATTATATATGAACTCCTGAAGTTCGTCCATGAGCGGGATGGACAATAATTAAGGTGTATTATTGCGAAAACAAAAACTCTTCGTGTAACAAACAGAAAGGGTGTTATAATAATAAATTACATGAATTTTTCACAACATAGCTAAATAAATTTGAGCGATTGTATCCAAACAATTTAAGGTTTGTACAAAATCTTTTCTCAAAAGGCCTTCCAAAGACCCTCAAATCAACAACACCATTTTGTGGTAACATTTGGTCTATAACCCTGGTTGTTTTTGCCTGTGTTGTCATTAATATATATGCCAATCGAATATTGGCCGCTGCTCAACTTAAACGAGTACTGAATTGTTTCTATAGGAGCCAAAACTGAAAATGTATTTACAAAAAGCGTTACGCATTTTTGCAACATATAGAAGCTTTCTCCATTTGTTTTTCCTTTGTTAAATCTATAACTTACGTTTTTATATTCTGTTTTTTTATTCAAATCTTTGATTGGTTGGTTGGTTGTATATTCAGGACGCTTTAACTACTGTTGGTCATATCGCGTCAATGGGAGAAGGAAGGGAGACTGGAGCCATGTCCCCGGGCGTTACCCCCTATTCTTTGCAAAGAAGGACATGGGATCTTTATCCTGCGGCCACACAGACATAGCCACAGCGGGGCGCGAACCAACAATTTACGTGCCGTTAGGCTCGAGTGTCTGTTTGAGATTCATCGGAATACTAGATGTCCAATCCGGATTCGATGGTCGAATCGGGATCTGACGGCTCAAATATGGAGCAGCCGGTTCAAATCAGGATATGTGTGGTCAAATCAGGATCTGTGGGGTCAAAGTCGGGATCTGAAGGATAAAATCGGGATTTGAGGGGTTAATCTGGATTGTAGGGGTCGAATCCGGATCTTAGAGGTCAAGTCGGGATACAAGGGATAGAATCCGGATTCTAGGGGTCCAATGCAGATCTGAGGGCTCGAATATGGATCAAAAGAGTAAAATCTGGATCTGAGGGGTTCATCCGGAAATATAAGTCAATCCGCATTTTATAAAGGGGTTAAATCGGGATACGATGGGTCGGATGCGGATTCTAGGGGTTCAATCCGGATCTGAAGAATCAACTCGGGATCTGAGGGGTCAATCTGGATCTTAGGGGTACAATCCGGCTCTGTAGGGTCAAATCGGGACCTGTAGGGTCAATCCGGATTTGAGGGGTTAATAGGAATCCTCAGGGTCAATCCAGATCATAGGGGCTTAATCCGGATTCTATGGGTCAACTCGGAATCCGAAGGGCCAAATCGAGCTCATAAGGGTCAATCCGGATCCTAGGGGTCGAATCCGGATGTGAGAGCTCAAATATTGAACACTTGGTCAAATCGGGATCTGATGGGTCAATCCGGATCCTAGATGTCAAATCGGGATGTGAGGGGTCGAAACTGGATACAAAAATCGGGATGTGATGGATCAATCAGGATCTAAGGGTTCAAATCAGGATATGAGGGATCAAATCAGGATCTGAGGGATCAAATCAGGATCTGAGGGATCAAATCAGGATCTGAGGGATCAAATCAGGATCTGATCGAGGGATCAAATCAGGATCTGAGGGATCAAACCAGGATCTGAGGGATCAAATCAGGATCTGAGGGATCAAATCGGGATCTGAGGGATCAAATGGGGATCTGGGGGGTGAGTCTGGATGTTACGGATCATTCGGATCTTGGGGGTCCAATTCGGGTCCTAGTGGTCAAATGGGGATGTTAGCGGTCAAATCCTGATAAGATTGGTAAAATCGGGATCCTTGGGGTCGCAGTCTGTCTTAAACTGTTCATCGACCTTTCTACTTTTCGCTGATCAACGTTCAACAATGGTGCCGTATAGCAATCTGTTGGCATCCAGCCATAACTGAAGGACTAGTTCTATTGAGCCTAGAAAGCGTGCGCATTTTGCTATTTCAACGCTAAATATCACTTACAACGGGCGATCCCATAACCCCGATTTTCGTCTTATTTTCAAGCTACGCTTGACAGCCTCGTTCTATTATTACTATGTTCGGAATTAAATTTATCGGTATGTGTTATTCATATGCCATTATTCATAGACATACACAAGAGTACATGCCCGGTCTTTGAAGGTTAAAGGTATCATTAACATATATTTGTTATTATTAACAAGTATTTGCGATGAGAAGAATTAGGTGCGTCACCTACCAATATTTGAATTCAACATATCTTAAATTAAATTCAACATATCTGAAATGCAATTCAACGTATCTTGAAATCATACCTATTTGCGATAAGAAGAAATAAATATGTCACATATCAAAAATTAAATTTCAAATATCTTAAATGCTATTTCAAATATCTTGAATTCTATTTAAGATATTGTAAATTGAATTCGAAATATCTAAACGTGAATACAAGATATCTTGAATTCGCATATATTTTGAAAAATAAATATGTCACATGTATTGAATTGAATTCAAAATATCTTGAAAATAAATCAAAATATCTTTATTATAAGTGTGACGCAGCACCGTCGGAAGCAAAATAAAAGTAGGGGGCAGACGCACCCGGAACTTGCCATCGGTGGCATCTTAATTTGTTAATGGTGCAGCCATTTTCGGGACAGCCAAAACCGCGCTTCCGACGGGTCTGATACGTACGCATTTCACATTGACATTAGGTTTGTGCAAACACATTTGTGTAACTGACATATTTAACTGTTGGAATATAGGACAATACTAGCCAGGTTTGGATGTTCGGTATGATTTAATACTTGGTTGGCGATGACATATAGGCGCGTATATTCTTACAAACCTGCTCGATAATTGAATACTAATTGTAACGCTCCTAGGAAGGATTACAATTGTGAAGACCCTAGCATTACCAATGATAACTTGTCACTGTCCACATGCAATGCTAGGATACCCAAAGAAGATAACTAAGGCAACAGAAGTTAAAACTAGGCTTTCATATACCCTGATGTTTTAGAATTCTATCGTTATTAGACTCTGTATTGATGAAAATATGCTAATTCAATTAGAACAAAGATAGCAGGATGACTCGCAAAAGGATTTTTGCACGCATCGCACAATCGTCAGCTTCCATGTAGCTCAAACCTTTAGAACATGTCACAAACGGGGGCAATTCCTATGTAATATGTACACAATATACCGATCACCACGATCCACGCAAGTAACACTGCGTCCTAGAACTAAATGGTGCCCAGCCAACTCTAGCTAGTGCGACTACAGATACAGATGTGGAATTTGGATCGAGGGAAATGATTCTTATTGGTCTAAAATGGCCGTCTGCAAGTAAAGATGTTCTAATCATTTTACCTATGTCACTACTTCTTTTGCTGTGTTTTATTCGTGCTTTGTTTCATTAAGACCGCGTAAAATCTCAGGGCTACAGCCCGCCGATGTTTGCCGATATTTACCGAGATCTGCTCAAAATCGTCGAGGCTTATTATGGGTAGCTTACCTTAAGCCGTTTTTTTTCAGTGTCTTTAAACACAAAAAAAAAACAAGTATCAACATTACCCCCCATAGACCTCCAGCCAAGGTGATAGTCTATATTGTCTAGCTCATATCAAAACCACTACGTATCCATATCATCGTAGACAAACTAATACAGTTATGGTGCATGATGGTCATCAGACCATTACATGTACTGTGCATAAGCTTTTTTTTACTTCATGTAGCAAGGTTCGATGGGTGGGAGCGTCGGTTGGGCAAAGAGAAGCCACTACAGTCTGGCCATGTTCATGCTTTTATTGTGGTCTACGTTGGACACCAGTCCTAACAAAGCACCCGCATATCGACCCGCGGGTGCTCACTGTCAGCTGCGTCCGGATATACCGGGACACACAGCTACCTCTACGTAACGTAGGCTTTCTCTTCTCGGCGTTCAAACTGACGTGAAGGCCTGTCGGTCGCGGATGTTTCAGAAAATTTGCAGATCACAAATGGCTCAACCTGATCCGGACGGCATCTCATTTTCGAATAATCCCACATGCAATCCAGTTTCCGGCGAGGACCACCCGCCGGTCGCTAGAGGGCGCTACGCTACCGTCAACCTAACTACTTACTCACTCGCTAGATGGCGCCACTGGAGCAACTCCGTGGCTCTGCCACACTCACCCCCTCTTTGTTTGTTTGCCTATTCGCAAACATCAAACACCCTAAGCGACTCATCATCGCTATAACTATGGCCCTACGTTGCAGTCGCACAGACTGTGGTCTCCAGTAGAGACGTCAACCAGGTGCCCTCAGTCACCTCCAATTGCACTGCGGGTCCATTGACGGACTTGGGCACATGCGCAGGGTTGCTGTGCTTTCCAGCGGTCGTCCTCTGACTCCGACGTGGGCCGACTCTAGGCTCGTCCTCTGCGTCGGATTCGGACCTCGCCTGGCGCTGCTCGTCCTCTCCGTCGGATTCGGAGCGCGACTGGGGCTGCTCGTCGTCTCCGTCGGATTCGGACCTCACCTGGAGCTGCTCCTCCTCGTCCTGTACGACTGCGTCTTCTCGTACAATAGCCGAAGGAGGTCATCTCTGCAGATGACCAGGCATTTGTCGGAGTCTTCCGACGAGTCAGTGTCCTGAGGTCGCTGTGGTAGTCCTGCTCTAGGCTCGGGGGCTCTTGCCCTCCGTTGGCGACCGTCCTGCGCCTGACCGCGCACATGTGAACACGGTCGCAGTTCCGTGCGGTTGACCCACTTGGCAACCCCAAAACCGTCTGCTGGCTCCACCAACTACACGTTCTTCTCGTCCAGTCTTCGGACGACTCTGTAGACTTCTGGTATGTAAGCGTCCTGGATCTTGTTTCGACCCTTCACCTCTCGGTTCCGCAGGTAGACTCTCGCACCTACTGTCAGGGGCATCTCCCTTGCCTTGGCATCGTAGTACCCCTTCCGTTGTGCAGCGGCTTGTACAAGTCTTGAATTCGCTAGGGCTTGTGCCTCCTGCATACGTCGTTGGTGGTGCACGACCCAATTCTGCTGGTCGGCAGGTACGTCGCCCTGCTGCATCTCGTCCCACAGCGAGTCTACCGGAAGTCGGACATCCCTACCATACATTAGGTAGAAGGGAGAGAATCCGGTGCTGCCGTGGGGTGTAGTGTTATAGCAGAACACCACCTCCTCAATGTGACTTGGCCATCTTTTCTTTTGATTCGGGGACATGGTGCGCAGCAGGTCGTGGAGCGTGCGGTTGAACCGCTCACACTAGGCGTTTCCGGTTGGATGGTATGGTGTCGTCCTCGATTTCTGTATTCCGTACAGACGGCAAAGGTCCTTTACAAGGTTTGACTCGAAGTCTCGACCCTGGATCGAGTGTAAGCGAAGAGGAGGGCCAAACTTCCTGAACCACTCTTTCACCAACACCTTGGCGACGGTCACGGACTTCTGGTCTCTGGTGGGGACTGCGACGCTGTACTTGGTGAAGACGTCGGTGAGGACCAGGACGTTCTCGTGTCCACTGGAGGATCGTTCTAGCACGGCGAAGTCCATAGCGACGACCTCTAGCGGTTTGGTCGCAAGAAGGGAGCCAAGGGGGGTCTTCACACGCTCAGCCTTGGCGAGCGTGCACCGGTTGCAGCGGGCGATCCACTGTTGAACATCTTCGTGCACGCCTGGCCAGTAGCATCGTGCGCGTACCAGGGCAGTTGTTCTGTCGACACCCTGGTGACCTTGGTTGTCGAGCAATCCCTCCAGCAAGCGTTCCCGAAGCACCCTGGGCAGTACCACCTGGTACAACATTCCTTGCCCCGGATCCTGCACCTCTCGCACCAACACGTCCTTTAACAGGTACAGTCGGTCCCACTGACGCAGCAGTAGCTGTACCTCCCTCGATTCTTCAATCCTTGCGCCTTGGCTTGGCTTCACCGCCGACAGTCGCCACTGTCGGACCTTGCCAATGACCGGATCGTCTGACTGGAGCTTGGACATCTCCACTCCCGGTCCGGGAAGATTGGTTGCCATAGGCGCTTGCGGCTTGTCCACTCCTGCTTCCGGATCGGCTTCTGACACGGCCTTCGCACCCGCGGCATGCTGTAGCTCAATGGGAACTTGCGCACACTGCAGAACCACTGCATCTCCGACCTCTTTCCCGTCGACGTACCATGGTCGCCGTTCCTGTCTCGACAGTGCGTCGCTATTGCCGTTCAGACGTCCTGGCTTGTAGCGGATGTCGAAATCGAAGCTGGCCAGAGCTGATGCCCAGCGCTGTTCCACACTTGGAAGTTTCGTCTTAGTCATCAGGTAGGTGAACGGATTGTTGTCCGTGAGCACGATGAACCTGCCGTGCATGAGGTACTCGCGGAATCCACAACCGCCCACTTCAGTTCCAACAACTCCAATTTCTTCGAACTGTAGCTTTCCATGTTCTTTTCACCGTCAGGGAGACCTCGACTCCCGTACGCGATCACCCTCTTTACGCCCTCTTGCTCATGGCTGAGCACCGCTCCCAGGCCATCGTGAGACGCGTCAATTTCAACGATGAACGGCTTCGTGAAGTCCGGATAGGCTAGGATGGAAGTACTTGTTAAGGCTTCCTTTAGGGTCTCAAAGGCCTGGGTGTGCTCTGCAGTCCACTTTCCGTCGAGAGTTACCGACTTGCTTCTGTGCCCCTTCTGGCCATTAAGGGTAGTGGCGACAAGATGGTTAAGGGGGGGCTGCAATCGAGCTGAAACCCTTCACAAAGCGGAGATAATATGCCGTGAAGCCATTAAACGATCGTAGCTCCTTCAGGGTCGTGGGGATCGGCCATTCCGCCACTGCCGCTACTTGGTCCGGGCTGGTCTCGACGCCATTCCCAGACACCACGTGACCCAGAAAGGAAATTTGTGAGCGGAAGAAACGGCACTTGTCCCCGCGTATCTTCAGTGAATGCTTCTCCAGCTTGTCAAATACAATTTCTAGCCGTTCCAGGTCCTCATCCCGGAACACGTGACCCATAATTCGCGCAAAGGTCGCCGGGCGCGTTCGACACTCCGAACGGCATGCGTCTGTATTCGTACATCCCCATCGGCGTCACGAAGGCCGTCTTGTGTTGGTCTGCAGGCTCGACCTCTACTTGGTTGTACGCTGATGCCAAGTCCAGAGCCGAGAAGACACACGCACCCTTCATCGACTCCAGCGCTTCTTCAATTCGCGGGAGCGGGTACGAGTCCTTCTTCACCTTGGCGTTCACACGGCGGTAGTCGACGCATAGTCGCAGCTCGCCGCTCTTCTTCCGAACCAGTACCACATGTGACGCAAACGCAGACGTACTCTCGCGGATGACACCTTTAGTCAAGAGTTCCTGGAGGTGCGTCTTCACTTCTGACCAGTCATGAGGCGGGATTCTCTGGTACGGCTGTTGAACGGGGACGACTTCCGAACTCACGATCCGGTGGCGTATCGTCGGAGTACAGGTCAGCTCCTCCCCATCCTTCGCAAAGACGCCTTCGTACCGCCGGAAAATACCTTTTGCCCGCTTCCGGGCCTCCACGTCGCAGGGCACGATGACCTCGTTCGACTACACGCTCATGCCGATCTGCCCTACTCCGACATCAGCCACGGGTCGAAACGTGGCGATCCTGGTGCCCGAGCGAAGTGTCACATCGACGTCTCCCACGTTCATCACCTGCAGGTACACTGCCCCACCGTCGCCGTTGACAGCAGTGCTGCCCACAATCAAGTGTCTCGCCACTTGATGGGACAGTGGCTCCAAGATCGCGAGTCCATCTCTGGGTCCGGTCACCTTGAGGCTCGAGATACTTCGCGCTGGAGCGATCCGCGCCTCCGGTCCGGCAACCTTGGCAAACCCAGGGTTTCCCCTTCCTGGCTTAGCCTCCACGGATGCCTGCAGTAATGGCTTGTAGGCCGGGATGTGTTCGAGGACGTTGGTGCCTATCAGCACCAGCGTGCGTGCTCGAAGCCCCTTCGACGCCACTGTGTCCTTCGTCACCAGGACGGTCACGTTCCGAAACTTCGTCCCGTGCATCTCCACATCACACACGATTGCACCCAGGTACGGGATCTCCAGACCATTGGCCCCCTGAAGGGAAAACTACATCCCTTCCTGAAGAGTTACCCCAGTCGGTCGCAAGACTTCCCTGAAGGCACTCTCAGCCACAGTGGTCACCATAGACCCCGTATCGATGAGTCCGGTTAAGGACACACCCCCAAGTACAATAGGTGTGGTGGGTCGCCTGCCAATGGGCGCCACCTTCGCAACGGGCGAGCCAGATGTTTCCGCGCCACCCACTTCCTGGCTCATACCAGTGGGCGGCGGTCGTTTGGGACCACGTCGCGGTTGGTAGGAGTCGATTCATCTTGTCTGCTTTGGTCCGCTTTGAGTTTCCTGCAGTCGCGCCTTCAGTGTCCGACGTGTCCGCAATAGTAACATTTCCTGTCGGGAACATCCCTGTTGAAGCGCGACTTCCCCTGGACCAGCTCTGCTAGCAGCTGCTGCTGACGATGCAGCTCCACAAGCTCCGCCAACAGCTTCTCAAGGGCCGACTCCACGGGTTGCACGGCGTAGACCCCAAGGTGCTGCGCCTTCGCTGAAGCCCTCGGAGCGACCGCTACGCCGTCCTCCGCCCACCTCTCGGCCTCTCGCCGCAGGTCCCGGAAGTAGGTGGATGGGTGATCCCGAACCCGGCGTTTCAATTCCCGGCGGAGACTTCCGTCGAGCACCTTCTCCGCGAAGGCGTCGCGCAGAGCCCGATCCCTGCTGGGCAGGAAATCACGGTCTTTGTGAAGGGCTTTGTCTAAGGTACCCGTAAGCGCATGGGCGAACCCCTGCAGCGACTCCCCTTCCAGCTGCCTCCGGCTGTAAAAGGCGTCTAACAGCTGAGCTGCGCTGCGCCTCTCGCCGAACGTGTCGTGCAGGAGTTCGAAGAGGTCTTCCGGATCTCTCTTGTCCCTCGGGTCGGCGTAACGGACTTCAGCCTTGGCTGGCCCCTCGAGGTGGCAGATCAGGAAGTCCGCGGCGGCGTCGCCTTCCAGCCCCTGGGGCTCTACAGCCGTCCTGGCCTCTACCTCCCAGTCCTCCAACGCAAATACACAACCAGATACCGACCACACACGTGAGACAGGGACACTGACGGCGAGGTTCACATCATTCAGGGCTCGCTACCATGGCAGGTTACATCCAGTACGTACACATAACCGTGACATATATATACAATAATAACATAATAATAAGGTCAATCGTTCACAGTTCCGGTGTCTTGGACGTAGCTCCACGGTCCGTTGTCAGCTGCTGCCTGGTTGCTGTCCGCGCTGTTCTGGCCGCCTAGCATGTCTTCGCCAGACTGATCATTGCTCTCTTCATCCTTGGACAACTCCAACCCCCCTCATGACACCCAAATCTGTAGCAAGGTTCGATTTGTGGGAGCGTCGGTTGGGCAAAGAGAAGCCACTACAGTCTGGCCATGTTCATGCTTTTATTGTGGTCTACGTTGGACACCAGTCCTAACAAAGCACCCGCATATCGACCCGCGGGTGCTCGCTGTCAGCTGCGTCCGGATATACCGGGACACACAGCTACCTCTACGTAACGTAGGCTTTCTCTTCTCGGCGTTCAAACTGACGTGCAGGCCTGTCGGTCGCGGATGTTTCAGAAATTTGCAGATCACAAATAGCTACACCTGATCCGGACGGCGTCTCATTTTCGAATAATCCCACATGCAATCCAGTTTCCGGCGAGGACCACCCGCCGGTAGCTTGAGGGCGCTACGCTACCGTCAACCTAACTACTTACTCACTCGCTAGATGGCGCCACTGGAGCAACTCCGTGGCGCTGCCACATTCATATATATGGATTTGCTTCAATTTAATCGAGAGGTAGCAAGGCATAATTGTAATCGTGCATCGGCCTTTCGCGTCACATTTGCGCCACCAGAGTGCATAAGCTTTGATTTTAAAAACCAATATACATAAAGCGAATAGAATATCATATGTTATACTAATTGGGATCATGCTTGACCGCGCAGTCTAACACCCCATTGTGACACTGTTTTGTCATACCGAACATCTGAACCTGGCTGGTACCGACATATATTTCAACCTGTTCAGAATGCCAATATGCAATAAAGTATATTTTATACGAAGATAACACGACAGAGACATGTGTACATATAAGTCATATTCTAGGGTGCAAAGGATACAGTTCCTTATTTGACAATACCGATATATGCTTACATTCAATTAAACAATTGGCCTATCTTACACACACTCTGAAAAGAAATTTTCGAATATATATATTTTTTAATTCACCCGATTGATGCATAAGAACGTTTGACCATTGTTTCAGAAAAATACGATAAACGAATAACCGTGACACATATGACGTACTTTTACGGATAATTGACAATATTGAAATATCAGAAATGGGGTGGGATCTTAGATCCAAATTCAGAAACTTCAGGCAAAGGTCGATACAGGGCGCTGCAAACTTACAAAATGGCAAGTGCACTTTAAAAACAAAATCGGGCTCCAATGAATATGTTGGGGTGTGGAGGGGCGGATCCTCCCAAATGCTGTGACAATCACCGAATGTTCATAACGAGGAAGGGTATCATGATGAAAACAACGACCAACGATGGGATATATTCAGGCCGTATCAGGTGTTGGGAGTAGCATCGCATACCGGGGGTCCAGATATTATCTTGTGTAACGTACCCCCTTTTATATATAGGGGGTAGTGTTTAGCCGGTGCGATGGTGGGATATCCCTATGCACCGTACCTTCGCCTATCCTTCAATCTCGACTTCTCGTTGTGTACTTTAAAACTCTGAACTCAAACCTATCAGGAGACAACCTCTGATTCGTTCCTTAAACTGACCTGGGCTCACTATTAACTAACCTTCCTGCAAATATGAATACCTAAATGTCCGTAACTAAGACTCCAAACTTCGGAACTCAATTAACCTGCTTAAAACGGTTACACTACTATACGACAAGGAACATACGTAACACAGCCAAACAACACTGAAAGTGATCCGTCAATTCATTACTTTATTCTATGCCACGAAATTCGATACATATACGACGAAGGCATGAGCTTAAACAAAACCACGAGGCATCCACAACCTAACCGGTTCCAACCGGTTGACCACGCCTGAACTTACGCCTCCCTCCCCATGACCGATCCAGCTAAGGTCTATCACCCGTCTCAAACACGGCGTGATCCGGAGCTCTGCGTGTCCAGCCTCTCGGGATGGCCTTGGCGCAAGTGCCCCCAGGCAAGCCCGCTTCTCTAGGGGCACAACGGTAACAATGTTAAAATCCTTCGACGTTAGTAGGGAATCGAGTGTAGCTTTTATTATAATGTGTGCTCGAACAATCATAGTGTTTTCATATTCTATATACCTTGTTCTATCATCTGACATCAATAAAGTGTGTCGACCCTAGGTTATTTCTGCTATATTTTCGCGAAGAAATGTTGGAGCACACAACTGTTCCCGACCAGCCGTCCGCCATATTTGTTTTGGGCGGATGCCGGTACCTGTGAATGCGACTTGGTTCCTCCTCCCCGTTAGCATATGACTCTCCGCTAGAGGGCCTTGTCAGTCGCTCACTTTGAACTTAAGGACAACAGCAGCGCCCTCTTTCACGGGTCATTTACTGTTACAAAGTTTGGGTCCCAGGCTACAGATGGTTCAAATGGTGGCGGGATTCGCCAGGTGGCGCTGCATATGCATGGCGGTTGGTAGGGAAAAGTCGCATGCTCTAACATTTGTTCGCGAAAATATGACTGCAACAATCTAGTGTTGACACACTTTCTTGATGTCAGAAGATAGAACAAGGTATATAGAATACGTAAGCACTATTATTGTACGCGCCCACATTATAATAAAAGCTACAGTCGATTCCCTACTAACGTCGAAGGATTTTAACATTGTTACCTTTGTGCCCCTAGAGAAGCGGGCTTGCCTGGGGGCACTTGCGCCAAGGGATGGCCTAGCCCCAGTTCTGTGGCTGTAGACGGGCCCTGTCAGATTTTTGCCCATCCTACAGCCACAGAACTGGGGCTAGGGATGGCCCACCGTTCAGTCTGGCGAGTAGCTGGTCGCGGAATGATCCGCTTCAGTTTAGCTACCCCCAGGGTAGCCTGAACGTTCAGACGTTACAGTTTGACAGTCTGATGCTGACTGTTACAGTCACAAGAACAAGTGTCAAGACTGTAACGTCTGAACATTCAGGCTACCCCCAGGGGAGAACTGCTCTAGAGCGCTGGGCACCCACTTTTATAGGGGCTCTAGTAGGGGAAGGCGCAATGCATTCTGGGCATCTTTACTGTCTAGCCTCGTTCCCTCCCCCATAACCGTGCCTAAAACCTGAGTGCATACCCGCAATAGTAGTGAAACATGTAAACTATATTACAGAAAATAACGGACTACCTGCCGTGATGCAACTAAAGCTAAACACAGGATAACATTCAAATATGCCTCAACTGAAATACAGGAGGAGGCTAAATGTACACTCGCCCATTAGGCGGCGCCACACGCGCACCAGGTACAACACAGAGTACAACAAGTATGGAGCGCCGTACGCTCCACTGCCCTCGCTTCACTTGCAGCGCGACCGTCAGCGGAACTGCAATAAACATCCAGCCAGCTACCACCATCGCAAAGACGGTCTTCGTAGAGAAAGCCTGTGGGTAACGATATGGATGGTGAATGGCCACGTAGCGCTCTATGGTTACCAGCATCAGGCTCATGAGTGACACGCAGACCCCTAGAGTGATTACGAACCCCACCATGACACACGGGATCCGTACTCGCGATGACTCGCCGATAAAGGTCTGAAGAACCTCGGATGTGACGATGCCTGGAGCCGTCATGACGTCGGACGTCGAAAGGCTGGCCAAGCAGGAAGCTGTTCGGCGATGTCCGGACAGACGGGAACTTGACGAAGGCCACTATAGGACGAGACTGTTACCCAGTTAGATCGCAACCGCGATCAAGACGTGTATTATGCTGAATATATACTGTATGATGAGCAGATGACGGTTGCTGTCCGTATTCAATGACACATGGCTGGCAGCCCCGGTGAGACTCTATGATGTCGGCGGTCGTGTCGAACAGTGGTATCGCAGTAGTCTCGGACATAGGCGGAGTGAAGTTTGTCGGGATTGTTCCTAAATCACCTGCTATTTGTGTCACAAGAGTAGTAAAGAAGAAGTCAGTTGAATGTAACTTTCCTTGGGGCTAACGCTTCTTGGGGGTAACGCTTTTGCGGGCGTGCATGCGCGCCGGTCTCATATTGCCACCTGGCGCGTGAAGGTTTGTACTTCACGTGTTCCCGCCCCCCCCCCCACACCTCATCCACTGCCCCCCCCCCTCAACTTGCTAGGCCCCCTTACTACACCCTCCCAACCATGAGAGTGAACGATATTTCACAATCACGGAGTGACGTCATGGATGTGTCATCGCGGGTTAACTGCAAGGACAGTAGTTCCATAATTATCTTATCAAATCAGTCGCCCTCCCTCAGCCCGATATCCCTTTCTCCCCCACCTCCTAGTCCGACCGATATCCCTACACCTATAGCTGCCACGGGAGGAGCGGTTAGAAAAGACAATTAATACTTGACAGCTGGTTGTTTATGTTGTAGAGGTCAACCCATTCACCTTTCTGGTCGACGTATTAATTGCTTGCAGATGAACAACTACCTGAGGAGAAGAGCATACAGGCGCTTATTAGTATTAAAATAATAGACTGACTCATCAAACAACTGTCATTACTTTTTTCTCTCACAATAAGAGGGCGCCAACCCTCTGCTCCTCATCCACCGACCAACTCCCGATATTACTGCCCCCTCCCCCGTCCCTCCCTCCCCGAAAGCCGATCCCCTCCTACCCTCACCCAACCATGACGGTGAACGGTATTCACAATCGTGTAGTGACGTTAAGATGTATCATCGGCAGATAACTGCAAGGACAGCAGTTATCATGTAAAATTAGTCACCCTCCCTCAGCCCCTTTTTTCCCCCTCCCTCCTAGTCCGACCGTTTTTCCTACACCTCTTCCGCATTTATCGAGTTCACCGCGTCCCACCACTATTTAGCATGTCGCCCCTCCGTTATTACCACCTATGAGTGAGGCACATACTCTAGCCGCCCACCCGCCTCCCCACGCCCGCACCCCAAGGACACCAATACATTAATTTGAGAGGCTACCCAGACCAGTGGAGTCACCGAAGCGTGTCGCGAGGGAAAGCCAGCTGCACTACTAGTCACCACTGAGCGTGTTCAGACTTGTCTCTTTTTGGGTGGGCTTGAAGGTGAGGGGAGGCGGGTGGATGTAATGGCGGTGTGCGCAGTTCACCCCAGCTGCCTTTTCATCGGATTTCGAGATGAGGGTGAGCAGTAATGTAAAGACAATATTGAATTCAGTTCCCTGTTTTCGATTGAGAACATGAGTTCTGGTGTTTATAGTTTTTTCTCTGTGTAGTTGTTATTTTTAAATGTAAGGCTTCAACAGACAGTGATAGGCTTGTTTTACTTATAACTAATAGTTTTGTCAGACATAACGTACGTTGGATGTCCTGTTGAGATTACTCCAATAGCTAGTCTAAAGATTACGATGTAGTGGCGTTTCGACAGTTTTGAGTGTTTAATCAGGGTACATTGGTGGTTTTGTCGAAGATTTATGTACCCGTTAGTTTATCCTCGATCCCCTTTTACAAAGCACGCGGGCCGTTCTTAGACTACCATAGTGCGAATGACGGGGTAACCGAAGTTTTTGCACACAGTGAGGGTGCTGTGTGATCAGTATCAGTCAGTATCATTTACTGACGGAACATTTCGACCAAAGACAGCTAAAATGAGTCAGATCCCCACCATTGGTTTGTTCCGCTCCCTACATTGAGTTGGCTAGAAAGAATTAAGTTTCCATGCCTACCTTTCCACTTTGATGTAATTGGTTAGAAAAACAGATGGTGAGAGACGCTTGGGGGAGGGTTGAGTGGTTATGAACGCATGCTCTATTTTTAGTGTTGAGGCGATGAGGAGAGGGTGGTTGATGGAGGGGGTTGGGCCGCGTATGCACTATTTTTAGAAACGACATAAATATTAAGAAATGAGGCGGGTGTGTGGAGGGGGTATGTTTTCACGTTATGAACTTTGTAATGTCTCTGGTACGCAGCGGGTTTATAAAGACTTCAGTCACAAGGTGCAATGAAAGAAAACGTACTCGGTTAGAAAGAAGGCCAGATTTTCAAGAGGGGCCGCCATCATTGAGACTAATGAGATGATGACACGATTCGTTGGTTTTTAGAGACCGCGCGTATGTCTGTTTGGTGGTGTAACGGTAAACTACAGAGACTGCCTTACCGCGGAAGCTGCGGGATGTGCATCTTATATATACATCGTGACAAATTCGATGACGAAGGACCTCGCACCAGACAGATAGTTGATGATGAGACAATTCGATTATTGCTCGACTCCACATAAACTCATTGAGTCGTGGCGTGAATTATGCCTACCCCATAGATCGTTACGTCGAAAGATCCCAAACGTCACTTCATAAGAAGGATTGGTGTCATAAAAGTCGGATCTGCACCACGCATTCCCTTGTTGATTACTGACGTAGATACATCCAGCACAAGTTCAATGGTTATTCAAAGACTTCTTTTAATAAAGTCATCATGAATAGATAAACAGGGCTTACTTACATTGCATATTCGAAAAAGAAGAACATTGCTTGTTACCTTAACGATATCGCTCATTATTCACACTTATCTTCTCTGAGCATTTTCTCGTTATCTAAACAGAAACTCCTAGACGTAACTTATCATTCGATTCACTAACTTGTGTTAGTCGTACTGTTTCACATTAATGCTTTACCAAATGACGCATTATAGAGAGACGTATAGCGTGTCAGTTACTTAATCAGTTTAGTTTTCGTTAACTGGAGCGCAGAGCTGATTTACATCACTTGCTTTGCAAAAGAGCTACAGGCCCCCGAACACTTCATACATCTATCGTGACAAGTGTAATGGTATGGTTCACAATTTATCCTTAACTTAGAATCTATCACATATACGTTGTCTGCGTTCGTTTGTCATTCAATGTTGGTTAAAAGATACCATCAATCTAAGTAGAACATTTTCTGTAATAAATCTGTCATCACTACATAAACCAGTTATCTCTCAGCGTGGACACACCGCATGTTATATTACAAACAATTGAAGCGGTTATTTACATCTTACTGGTCTGATCATATGCTAGCTGAACTAAAACTCCTCTACGTAATTTATAATTCGATTCATCAACTTGTGTTGCATTAGTTATTTCCCATTAGTACGTTCACAAATAACTCATTACATATGTTCACCTGTTCAATAGTTATATGCGTGTCGTTTGTTTTCACGCGTGACTAAACACATAGATTATGTTAACGACACATATCGCGTGTTGTTTACTTGAACACTTTACGATTGTGTAATTGTAGTGCAAACCCGGTTTACAATATTTGCTTTGTAAAAGATATATGCACGACGAAGCATTTTACACATCAATCACGACATACGTGTAAATGTATGGTTCACATTTAGTATTCACTTGAAATATATGTTATATATAAGTTATTACATTCTTCTGTCGTTCGCTGTAGATGCGTATTAAAATGCCACCATGATTGAAGCATTTATTGTACAACCTATCTAAGGCAGGGTTTATACTTGCCTTGCGCAATAGGTCATTCAGTGAAACAAAGTCATAGTACATGTTGTATTAAACAAATCACTCTTTATTCACACGTGCATACTGGTGTTATATGTTAACCAACCCGAAATTCATTCGCACAATTTGAGGGTACCCGTGTAACATGGTTAACATTTGATGCACATTTGAAATGCCTTTCCTACAAGTTCTTACTTCCTTTTGTAGTTCAACGTATATTGGTATAGAACGACAGCATGGTTGAAACATTTATTGTACTAAACCCATCATCACAACATAAAGCGGGGCTTATACTTACATTGCGCAACATTTGACTTTCTGAAAACAAAGTCACAGTACATGTTACATTTCACACGTCACTTGTTATCCACACCTAACTATTTTGATCATATGATAATGAAGCAATGTTCTCATCACGTATTTTTTTTATACTATTCCCTAACTTACGTCACGCATATGATTTCATATTAGTTCTTTAACAAATGACATTATATATGCACTTAGGTCCTCTACCGATACAAAATGTCTACGTGTAATGCTTCTCTTCATACTTGTGTTAACACATCTCATAACAGCGACAACTATAACAAGTATTTACTCAATCGTTTTTGTTTGGTTAACGATAGTGTGAATCCGCGTTGCATCCCTTGCTCCACAAGAGATATATAGGACCAAACATTCCGCACATCAATCGTCACACGCGTGCAAAATGGTTTACATTTAATGTTTACTTCAAAGGTTTTACATAAAAATTATTGCCTTCTTCTGTCGTTCGCTGTATGTTGATACATATCTTCGAAATAATTGAAACAGTTATTTTACTAAACCTGTCATCACTAAAGGAAGCAGAGCTTATCCTTACAAATATTTTGCTAACTGAAAACAAAATCATATAACAGAGTTCATTAAACATATCACTCGCTGTTCATACCTAACTACTCTGATTAGATCTTAATTTAACAGAAACTCCTTCCTGTAAGTTATTATGTGGCTTCCCAACTTGCACTACGCAGGGTTATGTCGCATTGGATCTTAAACAAATTACGCATTACATTTCCACCTAGTTTCTCAGCCAGTAAACAATATTCATACACAAAAGTTTTCCATTTATTCCGTTGTTCGTTGTATCTTGATCAAGAACTTCAACTTAATAGAATTTTTATTTTACTAAACCTATCATTGTTACATTAAGCACAGCTTACTTGCCATGATCGATCGAAAAAAACATAAGACTACATGTTACATTAAACATGTTACTCATTTTACCGTTCTACGTACACTGATCATAGCGTGTCTTAGTAGTCTAACATATATTATAACCACGACAGCTATACAGCGGCTTATTCTCTTAAAATTGGTAACTGCAGTGCAATCCAACTTTACATCACTTGCTTTGCAAAAGATCTATGTTCCGCCAAACACATCAAACGTCAATCGTGACACACGTGCAGCATGGTTCACATAAAATGTCTACTTGAATGTCATACGTAAAAGTTGTTACTTTATTCCCTAGTTCATTGTACTCTGATACATAACTTTAACATAATTGAAACAATCCTTTACATCATCACTACAGAAACCCAAGGTTATCGATATTGAGTACAGAAATGTACAGTATATACATGTATCCGTTTTAACATTGCCTACGGGTCCCACGAGTGTTACATAAATACGCAAACATGACATATGAAACACTGAATACATAAACTTATATTTTTCTTTCACGGTTGTCTTTCCCGAATGTGATGTAAACTTGATGACATATAAAAGATAAAACATGTAGAACGCTATTCATACATTTCATAATTGTCAAATGAGCTGCACGTATGTAACACATAACTATTTACATGATGACATGAAAAATAAAACTTGAAAAATACTTTCGTATTCGATTTGTTAATTATATCTTATTGCCTAAGTATTTCCCATTTGATCTTTAACAAATTACACATTACATTACTGCTAGAGACTCTGCCGGTACAACAGCTATACATAAAAGCCATTACTTTCGTTCACTGTATTCTGATAAATAACTTCACTCATCATTCAAACCTAACTACACTGATCATACCGCTTTCCATATTTGTCTCATCCCAGATGATAACAGTGACACCTATAGCCTATGATTGTCTTGTTCGTTGGCAAACTGCTGCGCAATCCACATTTACATCACTTGCTTTGCAAAATGTCCATGTTCCACCAAACATTTTACTGTAACATGGTTTAAATTTAATGTTCACTCGCAATGCATACACAATTATTACTTTATTTCATAGTTCACCGTAGGATGATACATAACTTCAATATCATGGAAACAACTTTTCATTATTATTACTACATAAAGCTGAGCTCCCTTGAATTGAATACCGATATTTATAGTATACATATGTATTCTTTCACGGTTGTCTATTAAGTACCCGAACAAAATATAAGCTTGATGATATATGAAAGGCAAAACGTAGAATGCTACCTATGTTTCATAATTGTCTAATGAGATACATAAATGTTGCACATAACTTAGACTTTATGACATATGAAACATAAAACTTACAGAATACTTACATATTTGTTACACAATTGTCTAAGTATTGACCTAACTGGTACATAAAACATAAAATTGATTGCATATGAATCATCTAATACACAAACTTATATAATAATTACATATTTTTACCATTGTCTGATCCTACTTATGCGAATGCTGCATAACATTTAATTCATAATTCAATGAATTGCCGTGTATTACACATAAATCTTTCAAATTAAATAAAACTTTATAAGTATATCTTAACATCTTCAACCATAGCAGTACCACGCATATAGGTAACAACACCTGATTCCTTCCTAACTTGATATAATTTATAAAAATAGAGCATGCAAGCATCTCCACTCCGAAAAGTGAATCCCCTCACCCACACGCCTCATATCCTAACATTGACATTGCTAGAAGTAGTGCACACACGCCCCTATTCTCTCTATCATAGTACCTATTCTCTAACCACCCAACTCTCTACTCCTCACCTCTCAACATAAGGTATTGTCCAAAAATAGAAAACGCATGTATGTCCGCTGCATCCTCTCTGAGTTTGCAACGTCACTGATTATTCAGACCTAATTCCTGTGATCATACCATTTCTTTTCACATTTGTCTCCACACAGTTATAACAAGGCCAGCTATAACCAGTTATTCTCTTAATCGTTGGTAAACTCATTGTAAGTTGATACATAACTTCAACATCCTGGAAACAATTCGCTTTATTATTGCCACATAAACCTAAGCTTCCTTGCATTAAATATTGAAATTTATAGTATACATAAGTATTCTTTGACGGTTGTCTATTAAGTCCCCGAATGTGGCATAAAATAAAAACTTGATGCTATATGAAAGGCTAAACATGCAAAATGTTACCTATATGTTTCACACTTTTCTAATGAGCTACATACATGTTGCCCATAACTTATACTTTATGCCATTTGAAACATAAAACTTACATAATACTTCATAGTCGTTTCACTATTGTCTAAGTATTGCCCCGAATGCTACATAGAACATAAACTTGATTGCCTGTGAAGCATCTAATACACAAACTTATATAATAATGCTATATTTTTACCATTGTGTTGTTCTAGTTATGCGAATGCTGCCCAAAATTTAATTCATAATTCAATGAAACATTAAAAAAAATCCTATTATCATTGCCGTATGTTACACATAACTGTTTCATATTAAATAAAACGTTACCAATAAACCTGAACCATCATAGCACTACCACGCACAGAGGTAACAACACCTCATTCTTCCCTACCCTGATATCATTTTTAAAAATAGAGAATGCATCTAAACTCCGAAAGGGGAACCCCCCTCCACACACCCGCCTCATTTCTTAATATTTATGTCGTTTCTAAAAATAGTGCATACGCGGCCCAACCCCCTCCATCAACCACCCTCTCCTCATCGCCTCAACACTAAAAATAGAGCATGCGTGCATAACCACTCAACCCTCCCCCAAGCGTCTCTCACCATCTGTTTTTCTAACCAATTACAACAAAGTGGAAAGGTAGGCATGGAAACTTAATTCTCTCTAACCAACTCAATGTAGGGAGCGGAACAAACCAATGGTGGGGATCTGACTCATTTTAGCTGTCTTTGGTCGAAATGTTCCGTCAGTAAATGATACTGACTGATACTGATCACACAGCACCCTCACTGTGTGCAAAAACTTCGGTTACCCCGTCATTCGCACTATGGTAGTCTAAGAACGGCCCGCGTGCTTTGTAAAAGGGGATCGAGGATAAACTAACGGGTACATAAATCTTCGACAAAACCACCAATGTACCCTGATTAAACACTCAAAACTGTCGAAACGCCACTACATCGTAATCTTTAGACTAGCTATTGGAGTAATCTCAACAGGACATCCAACGTACGTTATGTCTGACAAAACTATTAGTTATAAGTAAAACAAGCCTATCACTGTCTGTTGAAGCCTTACATTTAAAAATAACAACTACACAGAGAAAAAACTATAAACACCAGAACTCATGTTCTCAATCGAAAACAGGGAACTGAATTCAATATTGTCTTTACATTACTGCTCACCCTCATCTCGAAATCCGATGAAAAGGCAGCTGGGGTGAACTGCGCACACCGCCATTACATCCACCCGCCTCCCCTCACCTTCAAGCCCACCCAAAAAGAGACAAGTCTGAACACGCTCAGTGGTGACTAGTAGTGCAGCTGGCTTTCCCTCGCGACACGCTTCGGTGACTCCACTGGTCTGGGTAGCATCTCAAATTAATGTATTGGTGTCCTTGGGGTGCGGGCGTGGGGAGGCGGGTGGGCGGCTAGAGTACGTGCCTCACTCATAGGTGGTAATAACGGAGGGGCGACATGCTAAATAGTGGTGGGACGCGGTGAACTCGATGAATGCGGAAGAGGTGTAGGAAAAACGGTCGGACTAGGAGGGAGGGGGAAAAAAGGGGCTGAGGGAGGGTGACTAATTTTACATGATAACTGCTGTCCTTGCAGTTATCTGCCGATGATACATCTTAACGTCACTACACGATTGCGAATACCGTTCACCGTCATGGTTGGGTGAGGGTAGGAGGGGATCGGCTTTCGGGGAGGGAGGGACGGGGGAGGGGGCAGTAATATCGGGAGTTGGTCGGTGGATGAGGAGCAGAGGGTTGGCGCCCTCTTATTGTGAGAGAAAAAAGTAATGACAGTTGTTTGATGAGTCAGTCTATTATTTTAATACTAATAAGCGCCTGTATGCTCTTCTCCTCAGGTAGTTGTTCATCTGCAAGCAATTAATACGTCGACCAGAAAGGTGAATGGGTTGACCTCTACAACATAAACAACCAGCTGTCAAGTATTAATTGTCTTTTCTAACCGCTCCTCCCGTGGCAGCTATAGGTGTAGGGATATCGGTCGGACTAGGAGGTGGGGGAGAAAGGGATATCGGGCTGAGGGAGGGCGACTGATTTGATAAGATAATTATGGAACTACTGTCCTTGCAGTTAACCCGCGATGACACATCCATGACGTCACTCCGTGATTGTGAAATATCGTTCACTCTCATGGTTGGGAGGGTGTAGTAAGGGGGCCTAGCAAGTTGAGGGGGGGGGGCAGTGGATGAGGTGTGGGGGGGGGGGGGGCGGGAACACGTGAAGTACAAACTATCACGCGCCAGGTGGCAATATGAGACCGGCGCGCATGCACGCCCGCAAAAGCGTTACCCCCAAGAAGCGTTAGCCCCAAGGAAAGTTACATTCAACTGACTTCTTCTTTACTACTCACAAGATCACCCGTTACTTGTGTATCTACCGCCTTCATGGCCGTACAGTTGAATGTTGCCCGTGCAGTTCTCCGTCTACAACAATCTCTATTATAACTTTGACGAATTAATTGTTCGTTGTTACAACATCCGTTTAAACTGTTCTTCTTTATACATTGCCCATATATCTATAGTTCGTTTGGAGAACACGCTGGATTCCACAGCCTATTATTTCTATGGTTCACCAAGTATGTAGATAGTTGGCCAGTAGTCGACAACTGCCAAAGTACGCGTTTCTTGTTAGACTACAAACTTAAATTTATCTCGTTGTGTCAAACACATGATTTATATAACATATATATTATAGCCGCGCCGTAGCTTTCTTCCTGCTGGCCTATTTAATGTCCAAACACACTCCGCTCCGCGTCAAAAGGCGTCAGGCTGATGTTGCAGTGACCGCCTTGACAGTCGTTTATATAAGGAATCGTCCAGGCATCAGCGGTTTAATTCTCCCTTTGTTTCTGTCGGTCTGTCTGTCACGTAACGCATTATCTGTCTAATGCCTTAAGATAACGACTTCCAAAATAAAAAAAAACATACCGAGGAGTAAATTTATACGACGAAATGTCGTTAAAGTTGCACCTATCACCCTATTTTCGTCTTCTCAAGCTATGCTTGACACTCTCGTCATGTTTGTGACTTTTACCATGGGTGTGAGCCCCGCCTTGCATGCATGCCACTAATTGTGTCATTAACTTAAAGTTTCATGTGGAGTTGTTTCGCTGTTTCTGAATGCCAAATTTGCGTATAAGAACACAAACCTAAGGCCTTAACGTTCATAACAGACAATAAACACCTACCATATCGCTTACCAATTATCTTGAGTAACATCTCAAATTCATGAATTGTCCGCCACAAAAATGAAAACTTGTGCTGATTTGAAACGTCATAAACGTGTGTACACAAGTCGTTTACCGGTGCCACCGACAGGGGCGCCCAAGCGCTAAATTATATGAGACAATAGAAGCGTCCGGAGCGCCACTTTTTTTTGGCGGTGGCCGTTGACACTGCTTGTGGTCAAAGGTAACATTTCCTGTTTATGTTTCTTTTGGTACAGCCGTTACAACGGTCAGCTCCACATGTAACTTTAATAAGGGACTCGTTGGGAGCTGCTAACGAGACGCCGACGACGTGATGCACGGTGCGTGAGGAGAGAGATAATCACACTACTGTGAAAGCTGTAGCTTTCCTTTAGCATCGACTGTTAGTAGGGTGTGTCTTTTTACTTGCGTAGAACTTGAGCTACATCCCGATGTCCTGGTTAGTCCAGTCGTCCAAACCATCCAGTAAATACCATACACCGCATTCAGTGGCGGATCCAGCGGGGGGGCTACTGCGGCTGTAGCCCCCCCCCCAACCCCCTGGTCAAGCCGTAGAAGCCCCCCTTGGGAACCTGAACATACACTGTTAAAGTTATCCGAGCACCCCTCCCCCCCCCCCGGTCGCAAATTTTCAGAGAGCCACCCCCCCCCCTTGGCAAATTCCTAGATCCGCCTCTGCTCCCCCACCCCCTAAAGTCTGGATTCGCCCCTGAAATTTGGGTTGTTCAATGCATATTGTCTTGGGCAAAAAACTGAGAAAGGTAGATGATCAAGGATCGAGCATCTGGCCAGAAACTGGAAAAAGATCACAAAAACATCCAAAGATCTTGAACAGGGTAAACGGGTGTCATATAGACTTTGTGACCATCCAACCACCAAAACCCAGTTGCTCTTCCTCAATGTTCTCAAGAGAAACACATAAAAAAATATCGAACTAACCATGAATACACCAGATCAGTTCATGAGCCATCTGTTTCTGCGACCAAAGAAAGATTGATTTCAGTGCTACCAGACCTAGTCAGACTCCTCGATGAGGGAATGGGGTGCGGTGTGCGGGGGATCGAGTTACCACCAAAGATATTAGTACACCAAGTTAGGTCATACGGCAAAAGCCCATTGTAAAATGTGTAATGCGGCGAGTAGTGGCGCCGCTATGCGGCGAGCGCGTAACGTTCGGCTGCCACTGCGCTGACGATAACGCAGGCAGCTTGATAAGCGGCGCCCTGTGAACTACAAATTGGATTTTAGCGCTATTAATTCGGGTGATATAAAGCCTGGTGGTGTTCTTTCATGCTTTCATGTATATTTTACATTAAATATATATACTTTTGTATTTTTTATGCGGCAATAAATAGTTGTTAGTGTCATCAAGGCGTCATATTTCGAGAACGTCATTGACTGGCAGTCAACAGTTTGGCTCCCCTAATTCTCTGATAACATTGCTGGTTGAAAACTATGATGTACCCTTGACTGATGGATTATAAAACACAACAACGTCATAATTATTTAGCATTTAGCGGTCTACTGTCTTTGTATGATTGACACATTTCGTTGGACAATAGATTCGTCTACCCTTCAACGCCACTGGAAAAAGTCTCCTAACAAACGCAACGACGCCCGAAGTTTAGTCTCGGAGTAAAACTCGGGCTTTCCGACGGAATACACTTGAAAAAGAGACATTTTGTAGATGAAACCCAGAGGCGGATCCAATGGGAGAGGGGTTATTTAAGGATGTTAAAGTTGACATTTTTTCCACCCCTCCCACCGGTTGTAAACAAAATTGGTGGACATATGCGGCCATTTGGACGCCCGCCCCCCCCCCCCTTCCGCTTCGAAATTCCTAGATCCGCCCAGAGATATATTCTAAGCCTAAATATGAATGAAAACAACAAAGCCATGCTCAACCAATTGATATTTTCAATACAAAAATACGAACATCAACAAGATTGTTCATTTCTGCAGAAACTCTCAGACATGAGCAGCTTTTAAGAATATAAACTACGTCAGCTGATAGGGATAGGCCTACAGGGGCGGATCCAGAAAATCTGGATAGGGGGGGCCGCTTTCAGGGTCAGAACCAGATATGCTGGATAGGGGGGGGGGGTTATATGTTAAATGGTATACATTTTGGTCCTAAAAGGGGGGCACGGGCCGGGTCGGCCCTTCCTGGATCCGCCCCTCGCCTACTGGACTTATTGAACATGTCTTGCCTTCTTGCATTGACCATTCCTCTCTGGCATCTAAGAGGTAATAATGAAAAGAAAAACAAAAAATTATAATTGCAAATGCTTATAAACATACAAAAATGTCAGTAGAAATGCAGACAAAAGCTTTGCTTTTCCCCCTTTTGGTAGCTCTGTCAAAGGTAACCAGTCTCCGGGAGCCGGACACCCAGGCCAAGGCAGTTGGTCCATGATCACACTATATATGGTCTGAGTTCACCCAATTTTTATTCCCAGGACATCGATTGGGACACCTCATTACACATTCGTTATGCATTAGCCGGCACTTAGAGCGTGTTGTCTTCTGGTAATTGTTGAGTAATAGATAGTGGCAACGCCAACGATAATCTTTGACTTGGTTTGCGAACATGAGCCGCCCGCTTCGATGTGAGCGATAATAGATAATTATCAGAAATTGTGGTGGTGATAAACGATGCACGATATCAATGACTGATAAATTAACGCAAGAAGCCGGTCTTACCTTTCCTTTTCCTTCGGGAATCTGAAAAATGCCTCTCCTGGACATCTCTTTCGTGAATTCGCGCAATTTATGGCAGAACAAACTTGAAGTTGATGCCTGTCGACGGCTACGTAGGGCAACACTACGCGCTCACCGCTTGGAGGCGTTACCGGACAACGATTACAAGGAAATCGCCGTATGACCTATCTTGGTGTACTAATATCTTTGTTACCACCCAAGGTCTGTCGAACCGAAGGAAGTTACACATCAACTGCCTAGAACTGCTGGCGGTCACTTTCGCAGTGAGAACCTTCACAAGAGACCGATCGGTCCAGCATGTCCACCTGCGAGTGGACAACAGTGCCACAGTGGCTCAGGTCAACCGGATGGGGGGCACAAGGTCAAGGAACCTGTTGAGACTGACAAAATAGCATTGGCACTACTGTCTGTCGAAAAAGATCGCGTACTGCGGAGCATCTGCCAGGGATTCACAGTTGCAGACCAGGAATCCAGAATGTACACAGCAGACATGTATGCAGACAGAACCAATACCCAGACACACAGTTATGTGAGCTGGAAACCAGACCCATTTGCACAGGCAACCGATGTGTTCAGCATCCCTTGGGCGCATCAGGGCAGCTATGCGTTTCCTCGCTTTTGCATGATAAACAAGTGTATGGCAAAAATCAAGAAATAACGGGCCAATCACTGATTACTCCAACCTGGCAGACAACAGTAGTTCCCAGTCGTTCTGGGAATGTTCGTATAGTGGATCAACCTGTACTGTTACCTCCGCGACAGAAGTTGAAAGAAGATCGTGAAAGGAAATTTGATACAAGCGGCTTGGAAAGTCTCAGGGAACGCACACTTGTAAGAGGGCTTTCAAGCCGAGCTACAGAGCTTTTCCTACAACCCCTCAGAGAATCCGCTTGCTGTTTGCTCCTGGAATAAGTGGGTTAGCTGGTGTAGGGAACGGCAAATCGATCACTAAGGCCAGTCAGGGAAATATAGCAGATTTCCTGGCTGATGTGTTTGACAATGGAATGGAATATATACAACCATGAATGGGTATAGATCAGCTCTTTCTGCGTTCCACCCGCAGATCGACGGTTATCCAGTGTGGCAACATACAGTAATTAAAACTAAGCTACAAGGTATGTTGAACATGAGGCCCCATAAACCAAGATATGTGGACACGTGGCATGTGGATATGGTGCTCAGACGCATGCGATCCCTAGAAGACAATGTAAACCTCCACCTTAAACCACTCACGCTTAAGGTGGCCATGCTGTTAGCCTGATGCGGTGAAAGCAGAGGTTCCGAGTTGCAACAGCTGAACCTCAAATACATGAGGATGAAGGGGGAAGACATGGAATTCCACATCCCTGGTCTCACAAAGACAAAGAGACCGAGCAAACCTCACAGTAAGGTTTCTGTATCAAAATACGGAGCGGATGAGATGCTTGACCCAGTATAATGCATAAATAAATTACATACAACGAACAGCTCCACTCCGGGAAAGTGAAGCTCAGAAAACCTAATTGCTTATCAGTTTCATCAAGCCACATCACACAGTGGCGAATTGTTCCATTACAAGATAGCTTACAATGCTAATGGCCCAAGCAGGGATTGACACAACAAAATACACGGCAACACGAGCTGCAAGTACCTCAAGAGCAAAGCAACAAGGCATGAAAACAAAACAAATCTTGCAAGCAGTCAACTGGTCAAATGCTTCAACATTCCACAATTTCTACCATTAGTTTTTTGCCTAACCTAAACTTTGAACATGCATTATTTCTACCTACTGTGTCTTTGGGGGTATTTGTTGGAACGGAAACTGACAAGTGCGCATTACTTAATTGGGAAGATAAAATCGAACGCATTGAACGTATTCTGGACTCCTGGAGTAAAAGAGACCTAACACTTTTTGGTAAAGTCACTATTATCAAAACCATGTCAACATGGCACGCCAAACACGAATTTGTTTTGTTTTTGTTTTTTTGAGTGTCAAAATCCATTCGTTAATGCTTGTTTTTCATTCGTTAATGCTTCTTTTTCATTCGTTGATGCTTCTTTTTCATTTCGATGATGCTTCTTTTTCATTCGGCGTTGCGTGTTTTACATTCGCAGACGTACTTGGCCAGTTGCATGCCTATTCCTGAAAATATATTGAAGCGTTCAAATAGGCTTTTCTATAACTTTATATGGAGGAAAAAAAAAAGAATTAAACAAAATGTACTAATTGAGTCCAAGGCAAAGGGAGGGGTGGGCATGATCGACCTAGATTCTCGGTTCGTGTCACTGAAATTGCAATTGCAATTCCATCTTTCGATCAGGAAATAGTGTGCGCCTTCGCCAAGTCTAATATATCTCCGAAGCCAAGTACGATGGATGAACTGCTAGATCAGACTATATGGGGAATCAGACATTTTGTATGTGACTCTAAAAAGAAGAGAATGCAATGCTTGTACCTCAAAGAGTTTAAGTCGGGCACAATCAAGTTTAGACACCTGGTGTTTAAAAATAAAACACTAGATGAAACCTATTTGTATGAGAGCGTAAGAGACAGAAGGGACATTTATAACCAAATTACCAAAAAGAATACTTAAAGCGGGTGGCCAACCTAATTTAATCGCGATCTGCACCGAAAGTTTACATCTTAAAATTAAATTGGCGAGTGTTAACGCTTCGTTTCGGCCGACTGGTAAGGAGAAAAAAATTAAGGCAACCCGCCCCCATCAATGTCGAACAGCGCGCCATTTTGCCGGAGCAAGTGACGCATATTGTGACTATTCATATGGCGCCGCCTTACGTTACAGCTCGCGGAGAGAGAGATCAGGGCGTCGATTTATAGATGAACAGCGACAGTTCCAAGCCGTGCAGTAGCGCAAGATCTTAGCCTTGCATGGAAAAGTACCGTTCAATCAAATTGATATACGTCTTGCGACGATTGAATCCGCAACAATGCCATGATTGGAGTTAGAATCGCAGCTATTTATACTAGCGATTATCATGCGCTCTCGTTTTGCTCACACAATAGGCGCAATTTCCGGTTTGAATAAATTAGAGTATCGCCTCCTGATTGGCCAATCGCGGACACGCCTCCAAAAAGGGCTGCCGCCTGGGTAGGCGTCGAAATCATGCCTGGCGGTCATTTCTAAATGCTATGGTGAGCTACAGATAGAACGGAAAATTCTGTAATTTGGAGGATAGGCAATTGAGTATTATATGAATCGGTAAAGCAGCGTTAGAGGCCAGGCTGGCGGTTCCCTTTAAGCCTTTCAAAGCTATAGTTGAAGACCATATGCCAGAAATAATTAACCTACGGAATCTTGTACCTGCATACAATCTTGTGAAGAACGAACCTGTAGAGAGCTGTGAATTTTATAAGGTTATAGTCGACCAAACAGTACAAAAGCCCAGCTGACTTAGCAAACTCCGGCAATGGAGTAGCGACGCACAGATGGATACAAATAGATTATTCAGAAGAAAATTTGCAATTGTCAAGGATTTTAAGCTTGTCAAGTTTAACTACAAAATGTTGCATAATATCCTGCCATGTAATGAAAATTTGAATAAATGGCGAATAAGTGAGAGTGATAAATGTTGTTTTTGTGACGAAGTGCAAACTATACCTCATATGCTATATAATTGTACGGAAGTTGCAAAAAAAATCTGGGACAAGGTATCGCAAGTGGGTTTAGTTTACCGGGACGTCCTATTTGGAGTGCAGGATAATAATGACCACTTTGTCCTATCTGTTGTTTGCTATCTGATATACGACTTGTGGCTACTACACCAAAATGAGCATGTTACCGTAACAAATGGAAATTTGTTAACCATTTCTTCAAATCTGAACTAAAATACAGAATTCAAATATATCAATTAACGCAACTAAAAGAGTGCTGTATAACATTAAAGAAGATATATGAAGTGTTTATTTACATTTCTATATTATGCCTATTTTATGTTTGTACGCATTTGCAACATCTTTGTGCAATAAATTTATGAAAACAAAACAAAAAACTACTGTGTCTTCCCCTAGATGGGGTGTAAAGGAAGCCGCCAACCTGGCCTCTAACGCTGCTTTAGCGATTTACATAATGATGTGTCCAAATTTTGAAGTAAACGCCAGCCACGATTTGGCCGATGAACCAGGCCGCAGCCCTTCTTGGAGGTGTGTTCGCGATTGACCAATCAGGAGGTGATACTCCAATTATATGCAAACCGGAAATGACCCCTTAATTTGTTTCTCCTTACCGGAAGGCCGAAACGAAGCGTTAACACTCGCCAATTTAATTTTAAAGTTGCATATCGAGCTCTTTCCCGCCAAAACTAAAGGTAAAAATCCAAATAATAATCAGTCCTTGAATCATCCAAGATTACTGTTGTCTATATTCCACGCACGCCAGACTGCCAAACGGAGTCTCTTGGCCTTGCCCGTGATATCAATTATCCACAGGTTTTCAGCTTAGTGGTAAACGTCATCAGTTCGTGTGTTTCACGATACTTTGTTATTAGTAGCAGCCGCGACAGCGTTCTGCGGTGTCCCGGGACAGACACGCTTGCCCCAGCACAGACAAAACGGCAATGTTTATTAGGTTTTTGAATTTATAGAATGAAACAATCGAGTTTTCTGCATATTATGATATGTATGTCGCCTGGGCTTAGTTTTGGCGGGAAAGAGCTCGATATGCAACTTTAAGATATGAACTTTCGGTGCAGATTGCGATTAGATTTGGTTGGACACCCGCTTTAAGTTCAGGTTTCGCAGGGGAATTCCCAACATAATCCAACTCTGATGGTTATAATTCGTGTGTACGCATTAAATCTAATGATTAGTTGTGCATCCAAGGACAGTTTCAGCAGAGTTTCTGTGTGAAGCGAGTGAAAGCAAATTACAAACGGAAGGTAGGGAGCACGTACAGGCCGCTGCTATAGCATGGACGTATAGCATAAGAATCCCGTCCCGTGAGGTCTCGATCAGATCCCGTAGTGACTGTTCAGCCCTATTAGCGTCGCTTCCGTCGTCATCGCTGGTCGCAGACATAGCGTAAATCACACGGCGTCCGTGCTATGCTTAGGGATCTGGTCCAGTGCCCAGTGTCGATTTTTCAAAATTCAGAGTGTCGAATGTCGATTTTTCATGACGTTCCGTGTGGCTCATTGGCTAAATTCAGGGTTGTTTTTTTCAATAATCTGTGTCGATATCGCTTTTTCATATCTTCAGTGTCGAAATTTGGGGGTCCATGTCGAATATCGATCTTCCTATATGCCTGTGTCGCGTGTCGCCATTTACCCCAGGGGGGATTGGAAGGCTCCGCGCATGGGCGAAAAATGTACCATACTGGCGATCACCGGAAGCTTCGGCTCAGTGTGTTTTGAGAGAGCAAGCGAGGCGGTCGTGTGTGGGAACGGTGCAAAGCCGCTTCACTGCTTCAGATTCAGCTCACACTCTTTCACATATTGTCGTGTCTTCTTTAAAATACGCTTGTTTGATTCCATGACACGTATGATATGTATTGAGATGTAGAATATAAACGATTATCCTTCCCTCTTTTATAACTATTTGAAAAGTGTTATCCGCGCACAAGAAAAAGATCGATAATAGGAAAGAATATAGGCTCACACCTTGGTAGATCGATTCAAGCATTTGTCTTTCTTTTTTTTTATTCCACTATAATGCACTTATAAATCATACAAAGCAGGAATGGAAGAACAACATACACAGTATAAACAAAAAACAAACATGACATTATTCGCTTAGTGTTACATAGAGTCTGATAGTGGTCTCCATTTCTTATAGAACATATCTGTACTAAACTTCAGCTTCCTTTCTACCGCGCTCTTTTCGAGCCTATAGTAATGCTTTATATAGTTTTTCACAGCTTGAAAAATTGGAACTGTGTTGGACCACTTGCAGTAATATATATATTTTTTAACAATTAAAGTCAAGTGATTAATAAGTTCGCTATGTGGGGACCAAACTACTCCAAACATACTTGATATTAGTGTAAATCGGGTACATATGGTCTGATGCGGCCTCGAGCCAACGTTCTAACTCTTGCCAAATGGGTCTCACATATGGGCATTCAAAGAGAAGGTGCTCAATTGTTTCTGACGAAACAGAGCAGAAAATGCACATCTCTGAAGTAGCTAATTTACTTCTGTGCAAGAAACGATTTGTTATTATAGCTCTTTGCAAAACTAAAAACTGGAAGCTCCGAGTCCTCTCGTCTACAGTAGCCTTTGATGCTCTAGTATATATATCACACCATTTACTTTTATCAATTTCAATTCCTAACACCTCTGACCACTTACTTTCGGTATTCGTGGTATACTGCAAGGACTCCACAAAGATTTGTCTTTTCTTGACACTTAACAGGTTACAAGCAGACTGTCCAGTGACTAGTAAAATGAAAAATTACATACTTTGACATCAGAAAACTAGCCACCGGAGCACCAATGGCTTATACTTATTGCTTGTAATAGCAGGGTATGTGTGCGTGGGGGGGGGGGGGGGGGGGGTAGTGTAATTTCCATCATTTCACTCTCTGGACAGTAGAAACTGATCAATTTAACTGTCGAAAAGTCAAAATGCCCCACACCACTGCTTCCCCAATGATTTATAATAGGATCGTACTGGTAAGTAAAAAATCAAACATTAAAAGCAGAAATTAAGTTTTCTTACATGCTCCAATTAGTGGCGTGGCCAGCCTCAAAATTAAGTTACCGCAGACTTAACGGCTAGACTTAACTTAACGGCTAGATTTATGGAATATATCGATCTATAGACTAATCAGGACATGGTCGGATCTAGAAAATTTGACAATCGAGGGGGGGGGGGGTGGGCGGGGGGTGCGACCGGCGACCGGGTGGGGGTGAGAATGACCGCGGGGGTCCACCAAATGTTTCACAAGGGGGAAGTCCGCCACTGAGTTAGGCCTACATCTCAGTACAAAATGTCATTGCGAGTGTATGCTTAAGTTTCTAAGGTTGCAACCCCCGACCCCCGTCCCCGCCCATAAGAAATGGTGGTTATTTGTATATTCAGGACGCTTTAACCACTTTTGGTCTAAGAAATGGCGGATCGATCGCACTTTATTTCATAAAACATTCATCTTGTTTGGCTTATTGATCATATTGTTGTTGAAAGGTGAGCGTGAACAGCACTTCACCCGAGGTACACAGCTATTACCACTGCCTCTATCTTTATACCCGTCAGCACCACGACGGGTCAAAACCACAAGCGCTCACCTCCGTTGATCATAATCAGTAATGTGTCCGTCAGCACACTGCGGCTCTATGCTCAGCCCCTTATAGAAAGATGAGGCGTGGCCTCACGCAAGCGAGCCGCCGCGTAATGCGCGCTGACGGACAGCCGGGCAAGCGACAGTCACCATAACTTCAAAATAGATGGTGCCTCTTGTCTCGGCGATGCATAAGCAGGTAAACCGTGGACGGGACCCCAGTCGAAAGAAAACACATCAACGCTTCCGAAAACCCGCCTCATCATTACCGCCCGATCCTCGTCGGAGGCTCGGGAGGGCAACTGAGGAGGATATCACCCACTTTATCAGCCAACAAAGGGAACGATCTGCAAAGAGAAAACCATCAGGATCCCCAGCGGAGGACACAACTATGACAAAGACTCCACGCCAGGACAGCATACCTACAACATCAGACTCAAAGGACAATACGTAGGTGAAAGACCCGCCTTGCTGGACTGGTACAACTGTGACGAATTACGGAATATAAACTGGACTATGAGCCGCATGTGACGACTACATTTTACGAGATGAGTATTCAATATTTCACAGTTTTGAGTACATGTATAATGAAGGCATACAGTGTGAAATTTGGAATGCCTGGTATTCTTTATGTAACGTGCTTTAAGCATAAAGTAAACAACAATCCGGTGAGTAAATACCACCAAAAGAGATATGATAATAACATGATTGATGTGATCATATTCTTTACTATGTCGTGCGATGGTGAAAGATATTTGATGATAGATGTAATAGACACTTTGTTTCACACCTAATAATCTCTAAATGGCAAGCAAAAAGGAGACAGATATTCGAGTATTGACACTAAACTGTAGAGGAACTCGAGATAAGAAAAACAGATTAGCTCTCTTCCATTTTCTTAAAAATGAAGGGGTTGACATTATATTTCTGCAAGAAACTCACCAGACGAGCGATTCGATTGATTCTTTTAGCCGTGATTGGAATGGCAAATCGGTTCATAACGTATCTGATACTGCGCACGGAAAGGGTGTGTCTATTTTGTTTAGAGCTGATCTCGATGTATCGATCATAAGTATATTCAAACAAGATGATGGGAGAACGCTTCTGCTAAATGTTGAAGTCGGTGGTGAACTCTTCTGTTTATTGGTGGCATACGCACCAGAGAAAAGCAGAAAAGAGTATCTTACAGGATTATACACGTGGACTACCCCTCATGCTGTGGACGTTAGCCGTATTATTATAGGGGCTGACCTCAATACTGTTGAATTAGCTAGCGATAGATCGTCAGGAAAAACAGACTACACGTCAAAACTTTTTTTGGAAATGAAAACAAACCTGTCACTTACAGATGTATGGCGATATAAAAAACCCACATTAAGAGGTTTTACCTATGTAAGTCCGGCATGTAATGGGGTCAAAAGCCGCATCGACTACGTGCTTACTTCTGGTACCCTAGCACGATACGTTACCAGCTCTAAGGTACTACCAGCACCTGTACCAGATCATAAAGCTGTTATAGCGCACTTTAAATATGCACATAGGCCTAGAGGAAAGGGGTATTGGAAGCTGAATACATCGTATTTAAAAGACGAAGAGTACAATCTGGCCATTAAAAGTATTATCCACGATACGGAACGAGAATTAATAGACGTAGTTAATTACAGAGATTTATGGGATTTTACTAAAATTAGAATAAAGGAGTTCTCACTTCGATATGGGATGAAGATGAAGAGAATGAGAAACGATAGAATTAGAGAACTGGAGAAAGAAATTAATGACATCGACGATACTAATTCTGATATATGTAAATCTTCATTAAGGAAATCACTGAAAACAGAGCTAGACTCTCTGACATATCAAAGTGCTAAAGGCGCCCAGATTCGTTCACGAATTCAGTGGGTAGAAGAGGGCGAACGATCAACACCTTTCTTCCTTTCTTTGGAAAAACATCGTCAGGAAAGTAACCGAATCGATAAGCTTACCGATGATCAAGGGTGTGAATATGATAATGACGATACCATCATAGAGGAGGCCGCTCGTTTCTATGAAAAACTGTATAGTACTAAGAGTATTGATGAAAACGAGATCAAGGAATATTTGGAAAAAACAAAGATAGATAATGCGCTAAACGATGAATTGAGGACTCAGTGTGAAGGTGAAATTACTCTTCTCGAATGTGAAAAAGCAATTGAACAACTAAAAGTTAACAAAAGTCCATCGTTGGACGGCTTAAGTGCTGAGTTTTACAAGCACTTTCTGATCGACCTAAAGGAAATACTTGTCAAAGTCTTCAATGAAGCGTTTGAAACAGGAGAACTATCTCTGTCTCAAAATGAATCCGTGATATCTTTAATTTTTAAGAAAGGTAGTAGAGAAAATATATCAAATTATAGACCTATTACCCTGACAAATACAGACTACAAGATTCTAGCCTTTATACTGTCTAACAGATTACACACTGTGCTAGGACAGATCATAAGCCCAGACCAGACGGGATTTATTAAAAATAGATTTATAGGTAACAATATTCGATTAGTTGACGATGTCATAGAACACTCAGCAAGGCGTAAAAGAGACGGTATACTTTTATTTCTGGATTTTGAAAAAGCCTTTGACTCGGTGGAGTGGGCTCCTATGTTCCAAATACTTCAAAAGTTTAACTTCGGGCCTGATTTCATACGATGGGTACAAACCATCTATTCCCGCCCATCTGCTCGCATAAAAAACAACGGACATTTATCACGGTCGTTTAATATAAACAGAGGTGTAAAACAAGGTTGTCCACTATCTGCCTTACTGTTTAATAGATGCATTCTGAAAATAACTCAATATGCCGATGATGGTGTCCTCTTCATGAAAAATGAGCAACAAATACCAATAGCCCTTTATGAAATTGATGAGTTTAGTAAAGTCCTAGGACCACGGCTCAACAAAGACAAATGTATAGGTGTGTGGTATTTCTCTAGTACACAAGAGAAAATACTATCGTACTTCTCGTTGCTTCCCAGGTTATCACTCGATCGGTGGCGTGGGGGACACAGAGGCAACAACAACGGGGATAACAGTTCGATTGGGTTTATTTAATAGCACGAGGTCTCTAAAATCGACTTAACATATAATGTACATATTATACACTGAGACCCGTCACAATACACACAGCTGATTAACCGCAGGAACAGGTTAAAACCCGATAGTATAGGGCCTGGGTATTCCCAGACCCCGTGGCTCGACTTCACCAGTTGGTGAACACTGGCGAAGTCTGCACTTACTTTCGGGCTGTTCTGCGTTAATAATCCGATCCACGGACCACGCGTCCGATCCGTCCGGCGTGTCCGGCTGCCTCCTTGGATCTGCCGGCCTTAGGCCAGCCAGATCCCGAAGCCGGCGTCCCCCCGGGCATCGCCCGAGGGCACGCCAGGCTGTTCCTCCCGATAAGGGCCGTCGGCTGTTCCAAGAACTGCCGACACCCATACGGGGAACCGAGGCGCTCTGAACTGGCCGTTATGACGGTCTAGATTCCCAAAATACTACATTCCCCCTCCCTTCAAGACGTTCGTCCCCGAACGCCGCTACTCTACTACAGACTAATTTTACCCTTAAACTAGTGGAATGTGAGACTAAAGGAATGTTCTAGAACGTATCTACAAATGTCAATGTCAATGGACGGCCCTCGGGGGCGGATGTTGCCGGCGGCTCGCGCCGACCGGCGACTGGGCAGCCACCACGGGGTGTGGCGGCCAAACCCAGCCCAGCATCCTGACAGGCTGCCAGGACGCTGTGCCGGCCGACGATCCTGGGTTGTCGGCTGCAGATCGACCGGCAGGGATGTGAGGGCGGCCCGCGACGTCGTATTGTCCTGAGCGACATCGCGAGCACCCGGGCGGCCAGTCCAGGGGTGGCACCTCCCGGGCCGGCGTCCCGACTACGAGTCGGTACGCCGCATGCCGACGACACAGTCCCAGAGGCGGCGCATCATCGAGTAGTCCGCCTCCAGCCGGTCGAACGCGTTATTGTTCAGTAAGCCGCCGTCTACGGTCCAACGCGGCACCGGGAAGGGGGGTACACCAGCGCGGTGGACCCCCATCGCCCGGTACGCCAACTGGATGGGTTCCAGCGTCCTTGTCTCCGGCGGCTGTCTCTCTCACGATGTCAAGTAGCTCTATAACGCCATCGGCGCCGCTCGCCTCTCGGCCGCTCGAAGACGGGCTGCAGCGAGCGGGGCGGCAGGAGGCTCCGGGACGACCGCACCGTCTGACTCCCTGCTATCGCGAGAAGGCTCCGGGTAGGTCGCCTGCACCTCCCGCCGCGGCCCACGCTACCGCGACGTGTTCCGGCGGCTTGACCTGCAACGAGGAAAGAGAAACGCCCGATACCGCCGCCGCGAGCATTCGCGACGGGGCTGTGGGACTTGAGATACGATCATATGGGCCTGTTTGCGTTGTCCATCGGACAGCAAATAGAGACACCTTCACTACTTAGACGAGACCCTGATATTATTTACAACACTTACGCCATTGCACCCAGGACACACGCTACGGCCCCGATCGAGCCTACGGCCCAGAGCCCTCCTCTGCGCTGACTGCTGGTACTTGTGTGAATAACGGGCTGGCGTGGCAATGAACATCAGCAGACGGCTACTACTCATCATACTACCGTGCTGGGGGCAACAACCCTCCTCGCCAGGAGAGCTGAGGCCGTCCAGCTACAGCGTGATGAGCTCTCTTCCTCACAAGCGGGGAGTGACACCACCCTGCGTCCGGCTGCGGAACAGGGATCTGCATGGGCGATGTATCACCCGTTGCTTCTGAGACACCGCTGCCTAGTTCACTGCCACCTCGGACCAGCTTACTGTAGGGCATCACGTCCATCCTACAGTCTCCTCAGCACGACCAGCCAGAGTGGCGACTCCGGCCAATCGGCCGGCTGGGCCTACCAACCTCACACCTTTCCCACAGCAGCGCTGACTCCTTCCATGGCCGCTCGATGGCTTCTGCCATATCGCTGTGTCAACCGGGTCACTTACCAATCCAGCCTCACTGGTGGCCGCCTTACTCGCTGGCCACGGCGTGGACTTGGGGCGCTCTCTTCCGTGTTGGGCGTCCCCACCAGTACTTCCGGTACGTTGGAAGCGTCTGACTGGTGGGACGTTGGGTCAGGTCTCTCGTCTACCCCCTCCTCGTCACTACCGTCCGGGGTCAACCCTGGGGCCTCGGCGGCTGCGGGGGTCTCAGTGGCCTCGCTCTCCTGCGCAGCCGGCTCCTGCATCGCAGGTGGTGTCAACCAACTAACCAAGGGATCGTCCGGGTCCTCCACATACTCCTTCAGGTGGTCCACGTGCTCCACAATGGTCCTGTCGACAGCGGAGCGCTGGATGGACACATTGACGGCCGATGGTCTCCTCACCACTAGGAATGGGCCTGCCCAGCGGATCCCCCCCTTGATTCTGGCTGTGGCTGTACAGTAGCGCCACACCCAACTTCCTACCGGGAAGTTCACTGGGGTTGCCCTCATGTCGTAGCCGGTCTTCTGCCGGACCGCTGCCTTGCAGCTCTCCCGACGGGCAATGTGGTGGCCAATCTCCATCGCATCACGCAACCACTCTCCGTAGGCGGTCACGCATGCGGGAGCGCGCTCGCGTGGGGGACCTTCAACCTGGAGGTCGAGTGGGAGGGTTATCTCACGACCGAATAGCAGTCGGTAAGGGGACCCCTTCGTGCTCCGATGCTCGGACGACCGATAGGCACACAAGGCGTACGGGAGGTGATCTTCCCAATCCTGCGGATGCAATCGTGCATACGTGAAGATCATGTCTTGGAGGACTCTGTTGAAATTTTCAACCAAGCCGTCCGACTGAGGCCGATACGGGGTTGTGAGTGTCCTCTCAATCCGCATCAGCCGACACACCTCCTGCAGGAGTTGGTTGTCAAACTCTCTCCCCCTATCCGAGTGCAACTGCCTCGGGCAGCCAAACCGGCAGAACACTTCGGTCACCAGTTTGTCCGCCACAGTCTGAGCTTCCTTGTTCGCTATCGCGAAGCCCTCCACCCACTTGGTGAAGTAGTCCTCCACCACCAGCACGTACTTCCGGCCACCCCCAGACTCCGGCATCGGGCCAACCAGATCCATGGCGATACGCTCCCACGGTTCTCCCACTGGCATCTGCGTTAGCGGGGCTCGATGTGGAGCGGACGCAGGCTTCCTCTGCCCGCAATCCCTGCACAACGTCAGCCACCGACTTACATCAGCAGACATTCTTGGCCAATAGTAGCTCCGCTTCAGGGACGCCAAGGACTTGGAATGACCCATATGACCTCCCAATCGGTCACGATGCACTGCATCAAACAATCGTTTGCGCAGTGGCGGCGGCACTACCAACTGTTGCACCACCCCGGTGTCACAGCTGGCTTGCTTCTTCCGGTACAGGATGTCATCATCAACGACCAGATTGTCCCACTGTTGGCACTTCGTCACCCCACTCTGGCTCCTGTCCTCGGCAAACGGGGGTTTATGGACCCGAGTCTTTAAGTGGCTGAGCATACACTCTATGCTCTCATCCTCGCTCTGCCAGCGACGGATATCCGTCAATGCCACATCCGGGACCCATCGCAGCTCACGCACTATGGCGGTAGCCACCTTCCCTTCCGTCTGCGTACCGTCAGTATCACCAGCGACAACAGGGTCACCGACCTGTACCGGAGCTGTTAAGGCTGTTAAGGCTATCGCCTTCACCTCGTCAGACTGTCCTTCCACTGATCCAGTGAGGACAGCCTGCGACCCCTGGACTAGCCCTGGGGTCCCCTCGTCTTCCTTCCTCTCCACGCGCCCCCTGAGCGGCAGGCAGTCTTCGCACTCCATGCGCTTGCAGGGACGCGTCACCTTCCGGGAGAGGGCATCGGCATGGCCGATCTTCGAGCCGGGCCTGTGGATCACTTTGAAATCGTAAGTGCCCAACGTAGCCAACCAGCGAGCAACCATGTTTTCCGCCTCCCGGAAGTTCAAGAGCCACGTGAGTGACGCATGGTCTGTCACAACGGTGAACGGTCGACCCCACAGGTAGTGACGGAATTGCTTCACAAACGTCACCACGGCCAGCAGCTCTCGGTGAGTGGTGCAGTAGCGCCGCTGAGTGCGACTGAAGGTCTTGGACGCATACGCGATGACCTTTTCACCACCCTCCTGTTGCTGAGCCAGCACGCAGCCCATGGCATCGCCGCTCGCATCGCTGTACAGCACGAACCGGTCTTCTCTCGTGGGATACCCGAGGATCGGAGCTTCACAGAGGGCTGTCTGAAGGGCTCGAAAGGCCCTCTCCTTGTCGTCATCCCAGACAAAGGGCACGTTCTTCCGGGTCATTGCCGTCATAGGGCCAGCGACCTGAGCGAACCCAGGTATGAATCGCCGGTAGTATGAGGCCAGTCCCAGAAAACTCCGCACCTCTTTGACGGTCACGGGTGTTGGCCAATCACGCACCGCCGACACCTTCGCAGGGTCCGTCGAGATGCCGTGACGCGAAACCACGTGACCTAGGTACAGCACCTCGGTCTGGAAGAGTCGACATTTTGAGGCCTTCATCCTCAGGCCTGCCTCTCTGAATCTGTCCCACACAATGGTGAGACGGCTCAACGTCTCCTCAAAGGTCTTCCCGAAGACGATGACGTCATCGAGATACACCAGGCAACTACGCCAGCAGAGACCACGGAGAACTAGCTCCATCAGCCTCTCAAAAGTGGCCGGCGCGTTACACAGGCCGAAGCTCATCACCTTCCACTGGAAGAGACCTTGACGGGTGATGAAGGCGGTCTTCTCCTTATCACGCTCGTCCATCTCTACTTGCCAGTAGCCAGAGGCCAGGTCGAGGGTACAAAACCACTGAGCCCCAGTCAAGGCATCCAGCGTGTCGGAGATTAAGGGTAGGGGGTACGCGTCCTTGCGTGTGACATCGTTAAGCTTACGATAGTCTACACAGAACCGGGTACTCCCATCCTTCTTCTTCACCAACACTACCGGACTGCTCCATGAACTGGTGCTAGGTTCGATTACCCCTCGCTCCAACATGGACTCTATTTCGGCAGACTCCACGGCCTGCTGCGCTACCGGGAGGTGGCGAGCTCGTTGACGTATGGGGTACGCGCCCCCAGTGTCAATTCGGTGCTTCACCAGACCGGTTCTTCCGAGCTCCTCCGTGCTCTCTGCAAATACGTCAGTGTATTCACAGACTACTGCCTGCACCGTCTGTCGCTGTGGCAATGTCAGCTCTGGTGAAAGATTATCACACAGCTGCTCGAGAGCTGGTGGCAGGGCCCCAGGCACGTGAGATGGTTTGGTCGCCGGTTGGTGCTGGCTGACCTCCGTGTCCTCGTCTGGTACTTCTAACACGGTGTGATTGGGTAGGGCCTCAAGGATCCCAACGGTGCCGCCCTTACGTAAGTACACAGTCTCATCCGATGCGTTTAGCAAAACGACCGGGATGTGCTTCGTTCCAGGCGCCACAAGGGCCGAGGCGACCACCACACCAGTGCTATTGCCCACACTACGGACAGGAGTCAATAGGGCATTGCCCCCATGAGCATACTGGAGCTTATTCTCCGCTCTGCCTGTAACCACCACCTCAGTACCGGGGAGAACTGCTACTGATTCCGTCAGGCGAACACGGGCTACTCTGTCCTGCTTGCCTTCACGCCCCAGTGCAAAGGTCGATTTACCTATTCTGAGGAGGCCATCACGCAGTGACATTTCACACCCATGCTCCTGAAGGAAATCCAGTCCCAATATCCCCCCACGATCCTGTAACTTTGCCACTACGACGTCTTGAGACAGGCACATGCCATCCAGCATGATCTCCACACACGTCTCTCCTTCCAGCTTCATCTGCTCCCCATCAGCAGTGGTCAGCGGCAGCTGCGCTGCTTGTAATGGGGGCCGGTGGCTGGTCGGGATTGACATGTAGGTCTGATGGTCAATGATAGACACAGATGCGCCAGTATCCACCAACAAAGGGCAATCTACACCATGCAGCTGGGCATGTATGATCCAACCCCTCGCTGGTTTCACCCTATAAACACGGGGTGTGATCTGACCATCTGCGTCGTTATCTGATTTGACAGATTTGGGCTGAGTTTCCTCGCCCCCCGGTCTCCCTTCTCTCTCAGGGTGGTGAAGCGGGCTAGCTACCACCGGATTTTCACTAGCCCCTATTCGTTTGGGGAATATCTTCCCCTGCCACCCCTACCTCTACCTCCCCGGGTCGATTGACCCGCTCTACGAGGTTGCGAGCATTCCCGAGCCATGTATCCATACTCTGCACAATTGTAACATTGTATGGAGGCTAGCCAATCTGGCCTGCCACTGCGCGTGCCCTGTCCATTACCATTCCCTCTCGAGCAACCCCCCCTTTCGGTTTTACCCGATTGGGTGTTATCGCACTTAAGGGCTTCAACAACACGAGCTACCAACGCGTCCATGCTGCGGTCAGCCCCCTCGTCATCAGCTGACACTGCACAAGCAGGAGCGGTCTCTACCCGACGCACCTGTGGCTTACTCCGACCGGGGTCAGGGTTAGAGTACTCCTCGCTCCGCTCGGCTATCTCTACTAATTTTCCCAGAGACACGTCACCCACTAAGTAACACGCTCGTTTGGTACTTTCATCCGCCAAGCCATTGATGAACTGCTCTCGGACATTCATAACCCGACAGGTTTCATCGGTCCCAGGATATACCTGCCGGACCAAGTCACTTAGGGCGCGTGCATATGCGCGCAGCGATTCCCCCTGTCTCCGAGTTCTGGCTTTGCAAGGTGAGGCGCATCGGTTGGTAGTCATGGGCACATCTAGCCGGGATTACGCAACCCTGCGGGCGAGTTTGCTTGACCAATATGGCCAGGGGTTGAAGGGAGGGGGAATGTAGTATTTTGGGAATCTAGACCGTCATAACGGCCAGTTCAGAGCGCCTCGGTTCCCCCTGTCTCCGAGTTCTGGCTCGAAATTGCCTCAGAGCACCACCTGTGCCTTCTGGCTGGCCATATTGGTCAAGCAAACTCGCCCGCAGGGTTGCGTAATCCCGGCTAGATGTGCCCATGACTACCAACCGATGCGCCTCACCTTGCAAAGCCATTTCAAGGTTAATGGCGCTTTGCTCACCAGTCCACCCACACAGGTTACCAATCGTTTCAAACCTGTGTAGGAAATCCCGCACACCCCCCTCGTCAGCCTTGCCTGTAAAGGTCGGGACCCGTGGACACTTCTCTAGTCCTGCCCGCCATAGCCGATTTTTCAATGCGGCTGACGATATTGGGGTCTGGGGTGTAGGCTCTGTCCCTGAGGTAACTTGATGGTAGGGAGAGGGCACATACATCCCTCCATCCCTCCCATAGTCTGACCTCGGCATAGCCCAACTGGGCTGGCTTATGCCATAGGGATCACCTCTTAAGGGACTATCTCTCGCCTCTGCATAAGGCCTATCCTCGCACAGGTATCTGCTGTCGACATGCGTCGTACCTGTAGGGGTGGATGGGTATCTAGGGGTTGAGTGGTCAGTCACCATGAAGTCGCTGGGCGTCCATCTTCTGACATATCTGTCAGGAGAGGCCAGCCCTGCGTCTCCTGTCACCTTCCTGCTTCCCCTTTCAAGCTGCTCTGGGTCGTATAAGCCTCTGCCTTGACCACTGGCCCGCCCGTACCGACTCTCCCCCTCTAATCCCGGTCTAATTCGACCGAAGACTTGTTCCTTCTCTGAAGAAACATCGGCAAAACGCACTGAGTTCTCAGTTTGTTTACCTCCTATGGGCGCGGCCATCTTGGATGACGCGTCACCCCACTCAGGTGCACTGCCAGCCCAAGCGCCAGCGAGGTGTGCCTGCAGGCCTTGGGCTGAGTCCAGCCCCCCGCCTGCTCGGCCCACCTCAACTGACTCCCTTGGCCCGGCGGCTGTGGACGAATCATATCGCCCCGTAGTGTCACGTGAGCTCACCAACCAATCAGGGAGCTCCGGTTGATTTTTGGGGAAGAAGGACGCCATTTTTTTTTCATTAACTTTGCCTTCCCCCGGGTTTTTTACTGCCGTCTGGGCTGATTCAGCCCTGGCTGGCGACTGATTTTGACGCAGGAGATCCCCCGTCAACCCCTTCCACCACCCATAATCCTCCCCGAGCAGACTATGCTGCTCTAGGGTCAGATCTGGGCTCGCTCCCAACAACCCGCTTCCCCGGCTTGCCTCCATCGAGTCCCACCCACGCGGTGAACCCGATCCTGGTCACGGCACCAAATCTGTGGTATTTCTCTAGTACACAAGAGAAAATACTATCGTACTTCTCGTTGCTTCCCAGGTTATCACTCGATCGGTGGCGTGGGGGACACAGAGGCAACAACAACGGGGATAACAGTTCGATTGGGTTTATTTAATAGCACGAGGTCTCTAAAATCGACTTAACATATAATGTACATATTATACACTGAGACCCGTCACAATACACACAGCTGATTAACCGCAGGAACAGGTTAAAACCCGATAGTATAGGGCCTGGGTATTCCCAGACCCCGTGGCTCGACTTCACCAGTTGGTGAACACTGGCGAAGTCTGCACTTACTTTCGGGCTGTTCTGCGTTAATAATCCGATCCACGGACCACGCGTCCGATCCGTCCGGCGTGTCCGGCTGCCTCCTTGGATCTGCCGGCCTTAGGCCAGCCAGATCCCGAAGCCGGCGTCCCCCCGGGCATCGCCCGAGGGCACGCCAGGCTGTTCCTCCCGATAAGGGCCGTCGGCTGTTCCAAGAACTGCCGACACCCATACGGGGAACCGAGGCGCTCTGAACTGGCCGTTATGACGGTCTAGATTCCCAAAATACTACAGGTGTACATTTAGACAGTAAAAAAGATAGCAATAAAATTATTCACGGGATTCAGTTCTCCAGTGAGCCAATACGATGCCTAGGCATATATGTCGGCCATGACAAAGTAAAATGTGAACAACTTAATTGGACAAAAAAACTAAATGATATTCAAAGACAGATAAATGTATGGAAAAAACGGAACCTAACTATATTTGGCAAGGTTCTGATAATCAAAACACTCGCGCTACCTAAAATCACATTTCTAGCTACACATTGCACGATTCCAGATGGGATTATAAAGAAGCTAAACAAAATATTCTATGGTTTTATATGGGGACCACGGGATCGCATCAAGCGCAACGTATTGATACAGCCTGTCACTCAAGGTGGTGTCAACATGATAGACGTCGAATCTCATATTAATGCCATAAAATCCTCATGGGTTCAACGGATTACCAGTGAACCTGATAACTGGAACTTTCTATCTCGGATGTACCTGATTAGTTTAGGACCAGGCTTCCTCTGTTTGGATTTCATTCATATTAATGCTGGCAGTTTATTATAGCTTATAGTAAGCTGAAAGAACCAATGAAACCAAAACATAAGGATGAAGTTCTAAACCAAGCTATCTGGGGAAATCACAACTTTTCCTACACCGATGTAAAGAATAAGGAACGTTGTTTATATATTAAGCACTTTATTGAATATGGAATAACTCATATAAGACACCTGAAGTTTGTCGCTGGATCACTGGATCAGGCGTATATTTACGGATTGTCGCTAGGGAAAGCAAACATGTATCATGATATAGCACTTTTGTTGAAAGGGCTAAGACCATATATTGCATTAATAGGAGATCATGTACCTACGAACAGTAAGACATTTTTCCCCAACCCAGATATGATAACGGAGTTGACAAAGCTCAAATGTAAAGGGTTTTATAATATACTATTACGTAGAAAGGCAGAAAAACCTATAGCGCAAGGGAAATTAAGTACATTGTTTTCTGATCAAGAAATCACGTTTTCTGATGTATATGAACGAAGTATAGTAAAGATTCAAGATCTTAAACTTGCAGAATTCAGATACAAAATACTAAACCTTATACTCCCATGTAATAAAAATTTGTATAAATGGGGGAAAGCCAGCAGCGATTGTTGTCAAATATGCGGAACCGAGGAAGATATCTGGCACCTTCTATACAAGTGTAAGCATGCAAAGAAAATATGGTCTTGTGCTGCCGATGTATTAAAAATTGATATTTGTTTACATAATGTTGTATTAGGGGACAAGAATACAACAACCAATTTTATTATCTCACTTATGACCTATTTTATTTATAAGGAATGGCTGGTATGCAACGCCCAACAGAAATCAAGAACTTGGAGCGAAACTGTCCCTTTCCTTAGAAGAGAACTGCACTATCGATCATTAATATATAAGAATATACTTAGTACAGAATCGAGAGAGACATTATATAGAATGCAAGAGCACTTAGCGACAATTTAGTAAATTAGTATCTTGACAACATTGTCAGATTATACCTAAATATATACTTGCTGCGAACTAATGTTTTATATGTCAGATGTATGGCTGCTATGTACCCACAACTGTTTGGATTCGAAATAAACGATTTTACAAAAAAAAAAAAAAAAAAAAAAAATAAACAGGTAAACTGGTTCGCTGGGTGGCAAACACCCTTAATATATTACACTTCGGTATATTCAGAGGGCAACCTATCGTTGCAGTATTGCTTTCCTTACAAATTTGTTCGTGTCTTTCTTTTAAATGTTTACTTTCAATATATATTCGGCTATATTAGTTTGTGGTGTAGCTCGCATTGCTGAAGCAAATACAAATATTTTGGCCCATCAACTGGTCAACCCAGCTTGGACGATTATTCAAGTTGAGTCATATACGGGTCGCGTCATACTGTATCGAATCTGTTGAGGCCTTTTCGGTGAAAATTTCTGCGTCTTCGTCAAATGCCATGTTGTGAAAGCCATTGGTTTCTTTTGTCTTGTCTTCTGGCTCTTCCAGTTCCCGGTTGTCCGGGTAACAGAATGGCAAGAGGAAGGATTTGAGAGGTACGTATAGGGCTTGAGGCACTTTCTTCCGGTCCTGCCAACCTAATATCAAAGAGATAACAAATAACATAAACTGTGAGACATGCAAAATATATATATAGCCTTAATATCGTAGCAAAATTAGTGAAAAACTAGTTTTGGGTCGGAAAAATATCCACAACACAGGACAGACCATTTTTCACGAGTTACTTATCATAATAAACTAGCATAGATGTCTGTAGGCAGATAGGAAAATAGAAATCAAATGAGAAATTACTGCAGTGATTTCATTTGTTGACGGACATGCGACTCCGCTAAAAACCGCAGTAGTGCAGCGCGCTACAAGTGGTGCACATTATGACGTCACGCACGCGCGGGGAGGCAGACGACGGGACCGACTTTACAGACGCAACAAATAAAGTTCAACTTAAAGTTACAGATAGTTAAATTTATCTTCGTATGAATCCAAAACCTATAGCCTAGGGTAACGTTAATTGGAAATGTTCGACTTACCTCCAGTGGCGAGTGAGACGAGGATACAAATGGTGAAGAACATCATCATGCACAACGGCAGGTAGAAAAATGCCGACAGGCGAAATATTCCAGGCACACTCTCCCTGCAGTAATAATATATAGACTAGCTAAAATGGCAATTAAAAGTATAACAATAACATATATAGGCCCAGTATATCATTCGAAGCAATATGCACTATTCTATTCACGTAAACTATAGTTTCATCCGGTAAGACCCATAATATGCATAGGCCTATACATATATCCATGCATATTTGACATATGAGGCCCTTCCAAGATTACAGTAATATGGATTATCTAGTTATTCCTATCGTATTTGACAAGTTACACGTTTCTATAGTATCCCACATCAATTACAGTACCTGATATGTGTGAAATCCCATAAAGGGGCGGATTTGGGGGGTGGGGTTAGAGGGCTTACACCCCCCCCCCCTTGGGAACTTCATCATACACTGTATAAGTCGGGCTTTTGTGACATTTTGTGGATGCAATACAGTGGCGGATCCAAGGGGGGGGGGGGTTAACCCCCTCAAGCAGGGGGATGTCAAGGACTGCATGTAAAAGTCGAGATTTTTTCAATGACCCTTTCCCCGCAAAATCAAGGCCATCTGAGAAGGTGTAGAGGACCCCCCCCCCCCTTCCCCCCAGTTGTATAAAAAGATTTGCGGACACCCGAGGTCATTTTCTACCCCCCCTTCCCCCCCGGGTCACCCCCCCTCCCTTTCCAATTTTTCTAGTTCCGCCCCTGACATATAATCGCCCAATAGCAACTTCATAGCAACGCACTGACGCGCTCCCACGTACGGTGTTTCGCATTCCATGATATCCGTTCCATGTAACATACAAACACGCTAAACTTTTTGGTTAGGATCGAACACTGGAATCTGTCCTAGGGAAAATGCTGGTATGCGCGCGTTTCAGGTAACTCTAGCTCGCTCTGCGCTGCATAGTTGTATAGAGCCTGAAAACACGACGTTACTGTCGTTAGACAGTTGGTAATGGATGACAAGTATAACGTCTGAACTCATCGCACTTGTTTGCCGCCGTTCAGTGAACCTATTTTCCCATCTTGACTGAGACACTCACTTGTCAGCCGTGTTTGGAAATAGCAGATTTCTTCCTTGATATAAGTGGAAGCATTGGGAGACGAGATTCACACTCATTCAGGCAAGATAACTGCATAAATCAACATTTTCACCGACGCCCGAACAATTTCACTTCGTGCTCGATCAGCCATGGTGTCTCATCGTCATGGTGTCTCATCGTCAAATTATGCCTCCAGGGCCTGTCGGAAACAGCTCTAGGCTGATTCCACCGTTGTGGCGCTGCCCTGGAGGCATAAGTTTGGACCAGTAAACCTATTACAAACAACTCGTCACAACTTGTTACAAGGGTAATGATAACTCACGGGTCAAAGGCAGTAGCATTTGGACTCTGCGTAGGCAGCGTTATGTTGTATTTCCAGCACTGTTCCACGGAGCGATCGAGCCACTCCCGGTGAGGGAAGTAGAGGGAGTTGCCCAGGGAGAGAGCTGTCATGAAGGGGAAGGTCACCACACAGGCCGCTAGCGTTCCCTGTCAGGAAGACATTGGTTCATCATCAATTTTATGTGGTTGTAGGCCTACACATATTTGTAGCCTATATATTAAAACTAAATTTGGCTTCAGTTGGGGATGGGAGTGGGTGCTCTAATCAATATGTCTTCTACGTATCATATCGTCACCAAAGAAATTGTTTTTCAGCTGATTGCGTATCTTCCACCTGGCGCGGATTATGGTAGACCAATCAGAATGTTTAAAGAATCTACCAACCAATCACGCTACAGCTCTGGCGCGTAATTCGGCCACTTGTGATCAATGCAATTAGGTCATTTTTATCTCTCAAAACCCATCAAGACTTACAATGGCATGTAGAGTTACGCCGATACTTAATAATGGTGATAGTCTGACTTCACGAAGTGTAGTATAGGGCCGCACCATGCAATAAATGTTACCGGCGAGTGTTTCGAGGAAATATACTGGTTGACACAGATCTGTTTGTTAAGGTCCAGATTTAATGATACATATTTGGGCCTTTATATCACGCTTATATTGCCACCCGTGTAGCCTTGACTAGACATATTTTGAACAGCAATTAAAATAATAACAACTAATTAAAAGACAAAAGAGATAACATAACTAACTGAAAAAGTAGATTGCCTAACCAGCGCACTCCTGCGCGGTTATACAGGGAAGTGTATTTGCAAAGAAACCACACACTCAGAAAGATTTCAACGATGAAGCTCTTATGAAATTTCTCGGCCTTTAATGCCTAACCTTCCAGTTGGCAAAGGGCATCAGCGCTGCTACTAGCGCCACGCCCATCAGCGGACCTAGCGTGGATCCAATGATGGCTGTTCCTACCTATAGATAAAAAAACAACCCCGGTAGATACGATGCTCGTAGAAATATATATATTGCCGAGATTACCATTAAAATTGTCGACTTTCTAATATTGGATACGGTTCTTTTCGCCCATACAAAACACAAATGGTCCATTGTACAGACTGAAACACCTTTTCAGTGCACTTACCAGTAGAATATTGCCACCCATGAAACGTACGATGAAGCTGAATCCTATGCCGAGAGCTCCGTAGATAAGTGCTGCAAATTGAAGATAATGTGAAACTAAAGCAGCGTGTCAAACGGGAGTGAATGTTTGATTAGAGATAAACCTTGACTGTGCGCTGAATAGTTTGAATCTCCTGAGGATAAAGCGAATCGATAACAATTAATCATCAAAACAACAGTGAAAAAACCGTGTTGTTGATGCAGCTCACAGTCTCTTTGACTTACTTAGATATACAAGGTGCTATCAGCGTACATAAGCAAAGGCGATGTAAGTATATATATAGTTGAACTTCTTGAGAACTAAAGCGATTTTATCACATTTTAAACAACAATACAAAAAGTAACTCATATAACTTCATATAAGGCTAACTTAGCAACCGAGTTTGAATTCACACCCAGTACAGAATACACCGCAAATCGCAATCTTGATCTACACATATCAATTATTCATATAGATATTGTGACAAATATTTCATAAATGCGTACAAAGCATTTTGCTCGCAAAGGCCTTTCTGTTTTCGGAAATGGAATGAAACTTGTTCTCCAGGAAGTGTTGCCACGTCACCGCCGCCATTGCGTTGACTGAAGATGACAGCGAGCTGGTGGAGTAAATTGTTTCAAATGGATCATATACAAATATATATTATGTCAATGGAATGGCGCTCCACAAAATGTGATCCCCATAGATTTTAATCCCCAAGAAATGGTGTAGATCTTCTTCATCAAACATCTACATTAGAAATATTACCATACTCTCAACAGTCTTACGGCCATCCGAGATGCAGCATTGTCTTTCCTGTCCACCTTACCTGAGAGCCCCAGCAAACATCATTCCGACCAGTATTCCAGGAAGACATGGAACATTTAGTGCGTCGATGACGTAGAAGATCAACAGCTGAGAAGCAATCAAATGACTGTAATTAATCTCAACTAAAACATATAATACGATCTGAAGCACGATATCCACGACTTTAGTTAGTGTAGTGTATCTAGTTTTAGACAATAAAAGACTTATTTAAATCAACAAATTTGATCTTTGGGCCAAAAATATTAACGACGAGTAACATCTCTATCTTATAATATTTGCCTACAGTTGGAAATAAACATTCTTATTATTATAATATTAGCGTAAAACCGAACCAATCACAGAAACACATCAAACTTATTGTGGCAATTACGCAAGGTCTTAAGGTCTGAAACTGTACATGTTGTATGAAAAACATTGCCTGGTTTGGGGTTGTTCCGACTCCAAAGTACATGTTTTTCGTGCACGCCTTCAAGGCCAGCGATCGATATTTTTGTCAATTATTTTGGTCAATATTTAATATGGACATCGGTATATATGCATCGCACTGCAGTCAGTGGAGGGTTTTTATACCTATATATATATATATATATCGAAGCACCGTAATGGAGTAATGTACCAAACAGCATCAAACCGGATGCTATCGGAGCCTCCAAATGGATTTGCTAATAGCAATTTATGCAAACAAGAGCCGAAATCAGCCGGAGGCTGAGGCTTACTGACAGAAGTGATTTTCTTACAGACGATCAGGAGAATTCATTGCAGCGGTCAATGTAGCTTGAAATAACTCCTACAAACGGGCATTTTAGCCTACAATCGCACCTACAAGGGGCAACACTGAGGGAATCGAAAGTGCCATGAGTCCATTTCCCCATTCTCTCATCATTGGCGACCGAGCAAGTGGGGTCTCCTTTGTGCGGCGCCATGGTTTCCTGGGTAAGGGCAATAGGTCATTTGTGAGCACAGGTATGTTCATGTATAGTTCAGCCCTACTAAGTACCGTAACAATCGCGGTTCTAACTTGCTTTCCTGATTTTTGACGATTTTTGGTAAGTACTAAAAGTGAGAGGCTGGTGATTTTGAATTTTTGATATGCAATGGTGCATATGGCTTTCCATAGTGCCTAATTACCGCGGAGAAATGCTATATAGCCTCAGATAGTTCCGTTTTTATTACCTAATTACCTAATGACGGGTTCGTTTAGAGCTGGGTTAGCATTAACACTTGCCACCACACGTCGAAGCATCGTCGTGAACATGTTTCGTTGGGGTCTGAGTCGACATAAAGATTGAGGCAGAAGCGTGGGGTGATGCGGTAGACCTTATGAAAGGCCGATATCAGGATATTGTGGGGAAAACTACATTTTGAAAGCTATACTTTTACGAATATTGTCAACGCCCGAAACTGCGCGACCCGGCTTTGGACACATGCGACGCTCCAACGTTAACGCTGTCTGGCTGGCCCAGTGGGTATAGCGTTGGACTTCGGATCCAAAGGTCGCGCGTTCGATCCCGACTTGGTGCATGCCATTTTTTTTTGTGGCTATAGGTTACCATCTTTAACCAAAGGACAAATCCTGGTACTATTTGACTAAGGGACAGTCATGTGAAGTACGCGACAACACATTTGTCCCAGCATAAGAGCGAGCACGATGAACGGCTTTAACATGGGAATTCCCATAGAGAAATGCCGTCGTAGGCCTTATGTATGTTATGTATGTATGTATAATATTTGTTTATGATAATAAATATGTAACATTGTATCCCTCATTGCTTTCATGCACATGGTAAGCATTTGATGGATATTGTAGCCGCCTCACCGTATGGACACTAGTGGATCTCAAAAGAGAAATCTGGATTTGAGGGGTCAAATCTGGGTCTCAGAGGTCAAATCTGGATCTCAGAGGTCAAATGTGGATCTGAGGGGTCAAATTGGGATATCAGGGGTCAATTAGTGCATTCAGTTGACAATTTGGGTCAAATAAACGTTTCAGCGGGCAAAATAGAGTTTTAGTGAGCAAATTTGGCTAAGTAGGCCATTACACATACAATTTGGCCCAAATAGAGCTTTTAACGCATAATTTGAGGTAAATATATAGAGCTTTCGGCGGGCCAAATATAGCCTTCAGAGAGCAATTCAGCATAGTTGGCGGCTTTGGAGAGCAACTTATGCCCAATAGAGCTTTCTGTTGACAAAATAGAATAGAGCTTTCTGTTGGTAAAATGGAGCTTTCTGTTGGCAAAATTGAGCTTTCTGTTGACAAAATAGCGCTTTCTGTTGACAAAATAACGCTTTCTGTTGGCAAAATGGAGCTTTTAGTTCGAAAATTAGAGCTTTCGGCGGGCAAATTGGGTTAAACAGCGCGTATAACGGGCAATTTGGGCTAAATAGCGAATATACCCGGCGATTTGAGCTGAACAGCGCATATATGGGGGCAATGTTGGATAAACAGCGCCTATACGGGGACAATTCGGGCTAAACAGCGCGCATAACGGGAAATTTGAGCCAAATAGCGCATTCATCCGACAACGTGCGCACCGCAGGCTCTATTTTGAGCAATGTGCAATGAGCAATTAACTGATATTAACGGAATTACAGGTAAAACCGTTTTTTGTGCCAGTGACGTGAGGATCGCCTCGTGTTACGCATCTTCCGCCCGCCAATTTAATGCCATATTAGAGTTTAAGTGAACAAGAAATTTTGTTCTCAAGAGCGATAGCTTGACTCATTATGAATGGCGCTACGAACTTTACTTTTTATCTAATAATACGTCATCGTGACGCGACATGACGTCATTTGACGATTGCGAAAATGCTTAAAATGGCTTCTATTTCTTTAATATACCTACGTATCAACTCGGGCTATGACAGCTACTGCCAAAGTGGCTAAAAATGAAGCAAATCCAACATGTCGTAGGAGCACGTTCGCTATGACGTCATTTTTGACGCATCCATATCCCCCGCGCCAAAACAGTTACACATGGCACAAACTGTCCCTGAACACGACCTGCAACGTAAAGCGACCCGAAAGTCGCTATACCTTATAATAGCTGAGTAATAGCCTACGTAAGATATGTGACGTCATGACGTCATGGTGACGTTATGACGTGACGCACGACAACGTCCAAGTGGTAATACGCCAAGGTTTACTGCCACAACTTTTTCGATTGAAGAGCTAGGCGATAGAAAGAATAGTCCTTCAGCTATGGCTTGACGAAATGGCCAAAAGTTGCATTAGTTCATCATTGCGGAGACACGGAGACCTAGGACAAGAACAAAGAACACTGCATGCGAAGTGATATAGCAACTCATTTGTTTCTTTTACTAGTTCTCTGCCGATCGATAGTCCCTACCATTTGGCGTAAAGATAACAGTTCTGGCATGTTTTTCTTATTTTTGACGTTGTTTTAAAGATGGACACAATCTCCATTCACTCATCATTGGTGGCCCCGCAAAGGTGTCGTTCCACTTTGAAGCACTCTAGCGCCATAACTGAGTAACATCCGCCTGATTGAAGCATTAAGTGATCTGTAGATGCTTATTGGTAACTAGTTGGCGAAAAGAATGCCATTTTAGCATTTTTATCTGATTTTTGACGATTTCTCTTTCAATGGCAAGAATCTGTATGTTTATCAGTGGCTTCGTTGCCATGGAAACAAAACGTAATACAGAGATCGCCGTGTTTTAATTAGAACTTGGTTTAAGGTGATATTACCTCACTGTGTGGCGAAGGAGACTGAAATAGCTTGAGCGGAAGTAGGTCATATTTGATCAAGTTCATTTTTCCCCATAGGATCCCATGTTAAACGATTTCGACTATATACCGAAAAGTAATGTGGCTATGGAACCATGTTGACAGATTATGACTCAGCTTAGTATTATCCATCCACAGGTGCAAGCATTGAGTGATGGCTTGAATAGGACACCCGTGGCAGCCTCTGCTAACACCCAAAAGCCGTATCTTTCACCATTGGCCAAATTTCAAAAAAATCCGGTGACGTCACTATTTGCGCCAATCGCATGCGATAAGCACTGAGGCTACTATGTATCATGTTTAACTAAGAAAAAAATGCCGGTGTCGCTTGCTGGAGGCACTTGTGAAATACACGACAAAGCATTTTTCCCAGCCTAAAGATACAGCGCTTTAACATGGGAAGTCCCATAGAGAACTGCCGTCGGCCCTGGAACCGGAAGTAAGATAGGAACATATTGTTTTTAGTTTGCAGCTATACGAGGAACTACTTTTCCTACAATTTGATGCTACTCACTCATTTTTGGGATTTTTTCTTGATTTTTGACGAATTTTTCTAGGTACCAAAAGTGACGTCATCGTGACGTCACGTGACGCATCAGAGAACTCTAACATTCGACACAACTCATCTCAATTCATATTTCTATGGCATATTAGAACATCATAGCGACTTGATGGCAAATGTGCCCAAAAGCGAGAAAACTGACAGAGGTCATTTAGTGCATTTTCCGCAAAAAGTACGAACTCATTTTACTCGAAATGACTATTACGCATCAAAAAGTGAAAAATACCCGAAAACTGCGCCTTAAAGTGTAGCACATTTTGCAACTCACCCGGAATCTCTAGCTTTAATATTAACGGAGATATATGCATTCTTAGTTTTTTTTCCAAAAAATCGCTGTGACCTTGACCTTTGACCTTTTGACCTGGGTGGCGAGTATGTTCTAGCCTGCGTGGCTATAAGGTACTGAAGACTGCAAACCGATGCATGCAGTTGTTAGGCCATAAGAAGACTTCCCGTTTTTGCCTGAAACAGACATACATACAAACGGACCAACAAACACGACCAACTGACATATGACGAAAATTGAAAATTTTCGTCATAATAAAAGCTACAGTCGATTCCCCACTAGCGTCTAAGGCGCCCCTAGAGAAGCGGGCTTGCCTGGGAGCAAGCGCCAACCAGCCAGGTAGTGACAGTGTACAGTTTGGTGACTATGCGGAATAATCGGTGCATGCAACGGACGTGTCGGATGAATCAGTGCATAGGTGCGACAGACAGACAGCTTCATTTTGTATTAGTTTTTAATAAAAGGAGACTGTGGAGTTGGGGTCAGAGGGACTTCATGAAAGTTCAAATCAAGCAGACAACAATCACCAAACCAAACATACTATTTCGGCATCAAGTATGGTAACTTCAAATGAAACAGACATCATTTACCAATCCATGTGTACAACAAGAGATATTCGACCATAGGTCGAGGACGAAAATCCATAAGTACATTTGGAAGCTGTAATAATGGCGACGTTACCAGTCGTAAGGGCCAATTTGGGCTAAAGGGCCTTATAGGGGCAATTTGGGCTAAATGCTGCCTTCGACAGGCAGTGTGGCACTGTAGGCGGAGCTTAAATGGACATCCAGTTTGAAGCCAAGAGCGCTTCTCTTGAAGCAATATTAACGGTACTTTCGTACCTTATATTTATTATGTCTTCGTGACTTCACGAACTCCATTTTACGATCACGACAATATTCGCGATGGCTTCTATTTTGTTAAATATACCTACTTACGAAATCATGGGTGAACTCATGAAATGGGTGATGGTAGCTATTGCCAAATTAGCTGAACATCAAGCAGGCCCAAACTTTCGTAAGAGCACGTAAGCTATCACGTTGACGCACACTTAGCCCCCTCGCCATAGGTGTCTCTGAAGACGACGTGTTTAAGTGAACATGAAATGTTGTTCTCAAGAGCGATTGCTCGACTCATTATGAATGGCGCTACGAATTTTACTTTTTATCTAATAATACGTCATCGTGACGTGACATGACGTCATTTGGCGTTCGCAAAAGTGCTCAAGATGGCTTCTATTTCTTTAATATACCTACTTATCAACTCGGGTTATGACAGCTATTGCCAAAGTGGCTGAAAATAAAGCAAACCCAACATTTCGTAGGAGCACGTTAGCTATGACGTCATTGTTGACGCATACTTATCCCCTGCGCCAAAAAAGTTACACCCGGCACAAACTGTCCCTGAACAAGACCTGCAACGTCAAGCAACCCGAAAGTCTAAGTATAATAGCTGAGTAATAGCTTACTAAAGATTTGTGACGTCATGACGTCATAGTGACGTTATGACGTGACGCACGACAACGTCCAAGTGGCAGTACGCCAAAGTTTGCTGCCACAAGTTATTCAATTAAAGAGCTAGGCGATAGAAAGAATAGTCCTTCAGCTATGGCTTGACGAAATGGCCAAAAGTTGCATTAGTTTATCATTGCGGAGACACGGAGACCTAGGACAAGAACAAAGAACACTGCAGGCGAAATGATATAGCAACTCATTTGTTTCTTTTACTAGGTTTCTGCCGATCAATGGTCCCTACCATTTGGCCTAAAGATCACAGCTCTGGCATGTTTTTCTTAATTTTGACGTTGTTTTCAAGATGGACACAATCTCTATTCACTCATCATTGGTGGCCCTCAAAGGTGTAGTCCCACTTTGAAGCGCTCTAGCGCCATAACTAAGCAACATCCGCCTGATTGAAGCATTAAGTGATCTGTAAAATGCTTATTGGCAACTAGTTAGCATTTTTATCTGATTTTTGACGATTTTTCTTTCAATGGCAAGAATCTGTATGTTTATCATTAGGCCAGTGGCTTCGTTGCCGTGGAAACAAAAAGTAATACAGAGATCGCCGTGTTGTTCTTCTAACTTGCTTTAAGGTGATATTACCTCACTGTGTAGCGAAGGAGACTGAAATAGCTTGGACGGAAGTAGGTCATATTCGATCAAGTTCATTTTTCCCCATTGGATCCCATGTTAAACGATATCGACTATATACCGAAAAGTAATGTGGCTATGGAACCATGTTGACAGATTATGACTCAGCTTAGTATTATCCATCCACAGGTGTAAGCATTGAGTGATGGCTTGAATAGGACACCCGTGAGAGCCTCTGCTAACACCAAAAAGCCGTACCTTTCACCAAATTGGCCAAATTTCAAAAAAATCCGGTGACTTCACTATTTGCTCCAATCGCATGCGATAAGCACTGAGGCTACTATGCATCATGTTTAACTAAGAAAAAATTGCCGGCGTCGCTTGATGGAGGCACTTGTGAAATACACGACAAAACAATTTTCCCAGCCTAAAGATACAGCGCTTTAACATGGGAAGTCCCATAGAGAACTGCCGTCGGCCCTGTAACCGGAAGTAAGATAGGAACATATTGTTTTTAGTTTGCAGCTATACGAGGAACTACTTTTCTGATTTTTGACGATTTTTTTTAAGTACCAAAAGTGACGTCATCGTGACGTCACGTGACGTATGAAAAAAACTCTAAGATTCGACACAACTCATCTCAATTCATATTTCTACGGCATATTAGAACATCATTGCGATAGCTTGATGGCAAATGTGCCCAAAAGCGAGAAAACTGACAGAGGTCATTTAGTGCGTTTTCCGCAAAACTTATGACCTCATCTTTCTAAAAAATGAGTGTTACGCATCAAAAAGTGAACAATACCCGAAAATTGCGCCTTGCATGCTAGCACATCTTGAAACTGACCAGAGATCTCTAGCGTCAATATTAACGGAGATACAAGCGTTTTTAGTTATTTTTTCAAAAAATCGCTGTGACCTTGACCTTTGACCTCTTAACCTGGGTGACGAGTATGGTGTAGCCCTATAGCCTAGCTATTAGATACTAAAGACTGCGAACCGATGTATGCAGCCGTTAGGTCACAAGACGACTTCCCGTTTTTTAGTGAAACAGATATACAAACGAACAAACAAACACGACCAACTGACATATGACGAAAATTTAAAATTTTCGTCAAACAAGAGATATTCGACCATAGGTCGAGGACGAAAATCCATAAGTACTTTTGGAAGCTGTAATAATGGCGACGTGACGAGTCGTCAGGGTCAATTTCGGCTGAAGGGCCTGTTAAGCGCAATTTGGGCTAAATACTGCCTTCAACAGCCAGTGTGGGCACTGTAGGCGGAGCTTAAATGAACATCCAGTTTGAAGCCAATAGCGCTTCTCTTGAAGCATTATTAACGGTACTGTCGTATCTTTTATTTATTAAGTCTTCGTGACGTCATTTGACGGTCACGACAATATTCGCGATGGCTTCTATTTTGCTAAATATACCTATTTATGAACTCATGGGTGACCTCATGAACTTATGGGTGATGTTAGCTATTGCCAAATTAGCTGAACATCAAGCTGGCTCAATCTTTCGCAGGAGAATGTTACCTATGACGTTGATGCACACTTATCACCCTCGCCATAAGGTGTCTCTGAAGACGACGTGTAACGTAAAATACACCGGAAGCCACCCTACCGTATAATAGATGATAGTCCCGCGCATATGCGAAACAATCGGGCATGTTGTGGTAAAAGCATGAATTTGGCACACATGTTCGAAATTCCACCATGGCTAATCAAATTGAGCTATAGTGTCAAATCAGATTTGAAACCTGACGTCTATGGCGGCAATTTCCATAGTATCTTGGAAACTGACAAGGACAAGGATAAAACTGTTATTCTGATGTCTATCCATAGCTTTGCAGGTTCGAAGTAAGCCACATGAACCATTATGGATGACTTCTTTCTCTGTAGCCTAAACCCTCTATCTACAGTCTAAACATCCTCACTCAGAAGGTTCTGACTTGTCACCAGAGAGTTTCTCCAATTGGCTAGGATGGCGTTCTACTTGTAGTTACCCCATTACATTTACTCGTAGTGATGGCGGGCGCGGATGATTCTTAATGAGAGGGTTAGTCTTTCAGGTTTCCGTTGCGAACGTGACACGCATTTTTGCGAGCAAAGCTACGAGATACGAGCGAAATGAACCTAGATCTCGAAATCTGTAACATATTGTTTGTAGATCTGTGACCACGGTACATATGGTTATCCTCACAATGACGCCCCTGCATCTTTTAGATTTCCAGATATTGTGTATTATTGTTGGGATAGCCGTCATTATGGCAAACTAAAGATGCCTTGCTCTTGAAGACAAGTTGTTGAATTCTTTGACCACGAAAACCAATACATAGAGTTAAATAGAGTGATCCCACTTCGTTTTGGAGATGTTGTGTACTGTTACAGACCGTATCCGCCATCTTGGAAAAATGGCAGATGCGTTGCCCCAACTTACACAGTAGCACTTTTTATTCCCCAAAAAGTATACTTAAACATAAAAATCATCAGTGCTAATTTACAAAATATTGAGTATTTTCGTGGGATTGTCCGCCATTTTGAAAAAATAAAACACGTTGCATCAGGAAAAACAATAATAATTTTCTTTCGAATTCAGTGACCCCGAAAAAATATGTACAGGTATCAAAATAATTGTTCTATCCCTGTTGTTTTCAAGATATTCAGTATTTTGCTGGCCTGGTTCGTCATATTGGAAAATGGCGGAGGCGTTGCTCCTAGATCAACGAGAAATTTGTTCTTTTTTTTCGTTCAGAGGCCTGAGCTAGCTCAGGCGGCTAGCTCAGGCTCAGGCTACTAGCCCATGCCGCTGGCCCAGGGCACCAGCCGAGGCCCCTAAACCAGGCCTACCCCTGGCCGCTAGTCCAGGCTGCTGGCTCTGGGCGCTACCCACGTAAGCTACCCTAGGTTGCTAGCCTAGGCCGCTAGCGCAGGTTTACCCCAGTATGCTAACCCAGGTTTAACCCGGTATGCTAACCCAGGCCGCTAGCCACGGCGCCAACCCAGGCGGCTAGCCAGGGCATCAATCTAGGCCTTGCCAAGGCCGCTACCTCAGGCCGCTAGCCCAGGCCCCTGGCCCAGGCAGCTTTGCCCAGACTGCTAAGCCAGGCCGCTAGCTTAAACCGTTAGCCCAAGCTCCTAGCCCAGGCTGACCGAGGAAGCATTGTGTTAGGGAGGCGGGGGCATGGGGTTGACCAAGGAAGTATTGTCATGGGGGAAGGGGGCATTGGGCTGACCGAGGGAGTATTGTCTCGGAGGAAAGGGGGCATGGGGCTGATCGAGGGAGTATTGTCATGGGGGGCAGGGGACATGGGGCTGACCGAGGAAGTATTGTCATGGGGGGAGGGGGCATGGGGCTGACCGAGGAAGTATTTTCATGTGGAGGGAGGGGGCATGGGGCTGACCGAGGAAGTATTTTCATGTGGAGGGAGGGGGCATGGGGCTGACCGAGGAAGTATTGTCATGTGGAGGGAGGGGGAATGGGGCTGACCGAGGAAGTATTGTCATGTGGAGGGAGGGGGAATGGGGCTGATCGAGGGAGTGTTGCCATGATTGAGGAGGAGGAATGAGCTGACCGAGGGAGTTGTCTCGGGGGGGGGGGGGGGGGTGGGGGGGGGAGTGGGAATGGGGCTGACCGAAGGAGTATTGTCTCGAGGGGGGGCGGTGAGGGAGGCTGCCCGAGGGTGTATTGTCTTGGGGATGGGGCAGACCGAGGGAGTATTGTCATGGGGGGAGGGGGCATGGGGCTGACCGACGAATATTGTCATGAGGAGAGAGGAGGCGTCGGGCTGACCGAGGGACTATTGTCATGGAGAAAGAGGGCATGGGGCTGACCCAGGGAGTATATTCTTGGGGGGTGGGGCGGGATGAAGCATGGGGCTGATCGAGGGAGTATTGTCATGTGGGGAGGGGGCATGGGGCTGACCGAGGAAGTATTGTCATGTGGAGGGAGGGGGCATGGGGCTGACCGAGGAAGTATTGTCATGTGGAGAGAGGGGGCATGGGGCTGACCAAGGGCGTATAGCCGTGGGGGGTGGGGCGGGATTAAGCATGGGGCTGATGGAGGGATTCTTGTCTTGGAGGGCGGGGGCATATGGGGCTGCCCGAGGGTTTATTGTCGTGGGGATGGGGGGCATGAGGCAGACCGAGGGAGTATTGTCATGGGGGCCGGGGACATGGGGCTGACCGAGGGAGTATTGTCATGAGGAGGGAGGAGGCGTCGGGCTGACCGAGGGAGTATTGTCATGGAGAAAGAGGGCATGGGGCTGACCCAGGGAGTATAGCCTTAGGGTGTGTGGGGCGGGATGAAGCATGGGGCTGATTGTCAGGAGTATTGTCATGGGAGAAGGGGGCATAGAGCTGACTGAGGGAGTATTGCCATGAGGGAGGAGGGGCGTGGGTCTGATTGAGGGAGCATAGCTTCGGGGGGCGGTGGGGGGGGGGAGGTATGAGGCATGGGGCTGATCGAGGGAGTATTGTCATGAAGGGGACAGGGTGATTGTCAAAGGGGGAGGGGAGTGGCGGTAGAAAGCATTGTGTGTGTGTGGGGGGGGGGGGGGAGGGCACGGTCTGTGAGGGAATTGTGGGGATTTGCCCGGGGTGGGGGGGGGGGGGCAGTTGTCCGGGGATAATTCACCCGGTAGGGAGGGCGTCTTTAAGACACAGATTGACAGATTGCAGATCGGCAGATTGCAGTTTCACGCAATTATTCGTTAAATCAGTCCACCAATGGAATACCATGTCATCCATATGTACTCTAACATACCAGATACCATGGGGCTGACCGTATGAGTATTGACATGAGGGGGGAGGGGGCGTGGAGCTGACCGAGGGAGTATTGTTTGGATTTTCCCAAAAGACATAACGTTGTGTGGTTATGCCCTTCGCTTTGCAGTCTGTCTGTGATAGTACTGTGGCCCTTAAGGTACCACGGTGGCGCTGAGGGTATTTCGTCGCTCCGCAAGGTGAAAGGGCTCCGCGGAGATCTGGCGAAATGTACCGAGCGGAGCGGAGAAATAGACTGCGCGGAGCGAAGAAATGTACTGCGCGGAGCGGAGAAATGACCTCCGCGGAGCCGTTTCACCGCATGGAGCGGAGAAATATACTGCGCGGAGCGGAAAGATATACTGCGCGGAGCGGAAAGATATACTGCGCGGAACGGAGAAATGTACTGCGCGAAGCGAAGAAATGTACACGCAAAGCGAAGAAATGTACACGCGGACCAAAGAAATGTACTGCGCAGAGCCGTTTCACCTCGCTGAGCGGAGCAATACCCTCAGCGCAACCGTTATACCTATGAGCCACAGTATAAAGGCGACCGCACTGCGTGCCTGCGTCCCATTGAAAGAAACCACCTGGTTGACTGTGGGTTTTCTGGGCCATGGATTCCGCCACCAGCCAACTCACCCCCTCTACCAGCCCTGTAGTGTATGATTCTGACGAGTGAGGGTGAAGAAGGTGGGAGGGAATGACTGCAGGAGCCTGGTGGATGGGAGTTGGGAGCAGGGACATGAGTCCTTGAGGCTATGGGCGGCTGCGGGGGCGATTCATTCCTGGTTCCTGTTGTTCTTTCCCACGAGTGTGCCCCCCCCCCCCCTCCCGCCTCTCCCAATATATCACGTCACAATATATCAACAATACGGTGCCTTATCGCGAACCAGCTCCGGCGCCGACTTTAACATGGGAAACCCCATAAGCAATGTTTGGCCCTCTAGCGGGAAAAGTAAAATAGAAAGTATCTTTTTTTAACTAAGAAACAACTAGGCGGTAAAATTAGACGTTCTGTGACCCGAATCCGATCTCTCTATTCCTAATATTAATTATACAGTGAATTTACTTCGTATTTAAATATTTAATTTGTTTGACGTCATGTGACGTCATTGACGGCAAACTTTTCTTCGGGAACTGGGTCATACCGACTCCATTAATACATCTTTGGAGGTTGACGACGATAGAGAAAGTTGAACATCAAGCTGGCCTAATCTTTCGTAGGAGAATGTTACCTGTGACGTTGACGCACACTTATCACCCTCGCCATAAGGTGTCTCTGAAGACGACGTGTAACGTAAAATACACCGGAAGCCACCCTACCGTATAATAGATGATAGTCCCGCGCATATGCGAAACAATCGTGCATGTTGTGGTAAAAGCATGAATTTGGCATACATGTTCGAAATTCCACCATGGCTAATCAAATTAATAATCAGTTTATTGCCAAAAGAACACACAAATTACATTCATTGAGTACATCTTTACAATACATTTATAGTGGCAAGAGCAGAAGCCAAAGGCTTATTCGCTCGTATATGGTGAACGTGGTTAGAGTTGAAATTGATTTGCCAGCAAGCTAACAAAGAAAGAAAGCGAGAAGAGAACAGTCAAAAGTAAATAATTAAATAAATAAACATAAAAGTATAAGAGCCATTGAATGTTGATTAACGTCTAGCACAGCTAACCACAGTAAAAAAAAAAAAAAAAAAAAAACATGTAAAGGCAACAGACTATTCAACAGTGACCGTGTTTAATATAATGCGTTTAACTTCTTGCTTAAACATGTATTTTGACGTGCAAAAATTTACCTTTCTAAGCCATTTATTAAATATCCTGGGACCCGTGGTTCTTATTCCCTTCTCAGATAAAGTAGTCTTTGGTTTATGTACCCGCAGATGAGTAGACGCCCTTGTATTGTAACTGTGTACTTGCGACGTTGGAGTAAATATATCAGCGATAGTCCTGGGAATTGTACCTTGGTAGTAATTATACATAGTTATAACTATTTTATATTCATTTAGATAAACAATCGGTATCAAATTATACTTTAAGAAGAGTGGTTTTGTGTGTGAAAGCCTTGGTACTAATTGAGCTATAGTGTCAAATCAGATTTGACACCTGACGTCTATGGCGGCAATTTCCATAGTATCTTGGAAACTGACAAGGACAAGGATAAAACAGTTATTCTGATGTCTATCCATAGCTTTGCAGGTTCGAAGTATGCCACATGAACCATTATGGATGACTTCTGTCTCTGTAGCCTAAACCCTGTTTCTACAGCCGAAACATCCTCACTCAGAAGGTTCTGACTTGTCACCAGAGAGTTTCTCCAATTGGCTGGGATGGCGTTCTACTTGTAGTTACCCCATAACATTTACTCGTAGTGATGGCGGGCGCGGATGATTCTCAATGCGAGGGTAAGTCTTTCAGGTTTCCGTTGCGAACTTGACACGCATTTTTGCGAGCAAAGCTACGAGATACGAGCGAAATAAACCTAGATCTCGAAATCTGTAACCTATTGTTTGTAGATCTGTGACCACGGTACATATGGTTATCCTCACACCGACGCCCCTATGTACTGTTATAGACCGTATCCGCCATCTTGGAAAAATGGCAGATGCGTTGCCCCAATTAAGACAATAGCACTTCTTTATTCCCCAGAAATTATACATAAACATAAAAATCATCAGTGTTAATTTTCAAAGTATTGAGTATTTTCGTGGTCTTGTCCGCCATTTTGAAGAAAAAAAAACGTTGCAACAGGATATTCAATAATAATTTTCTTTCGAATTCAGTGACCCCGACAAAATATGTACAGGTATCAAAATAATAGTTCTATGCCTGTTGTTTTCAAGATATTCAGTATTTTGCTGGCCTGGTTCGTCATATTGGAAAATAGCGGAGGCATTGCTCCTAGATCCACGAGAAATTTGTTCTTTTTTTTCGTTCAGGGGCCTGAGCTAGCTCAGGCGGCTAGCTCAGGCCCAGGGGCCGTATTCATAATCGCCTCGTAAGTTACGCACGAAAAGTGCGTTTTCATCTTAACCTCAATAGCTCGTTGTGGTGGTGCTCATGATCAAGCAAACGTCTTCAATAGAATTTTAGCGTTTTCTGAATTCAGAAAATCCACTTTTGGGTGACTACATATGTATTTGGAACCCGATAATGGCTCGACAAATCTTCCACTTAGCGCTAAGTCTAGTGGCGTAGCCTAAGTGGTGATTATAAATACGGCCCCAGGCTACTAGCCCATGCCGCTGGCCCAGGGCACCAGCCGAGGCCCCTAAACCAGGCCTAGCCCTGACCGCTAGTCCAGGCTGCTGGCTCTGGGTGTTACCCCCGTAAGCTACCCTAGGTTGCTAGCCTACGCCGCTAGCACAGGTTTACCCCAGTATGCTAACCCAGGTTTAGCCCAGTATGCTAATCCAGGCCGCTAGCCAGGGCGCCAACCCAGGCGGCTAGCCAGGGCATCAATCTAGGCCTTGCCAAGGCCGCTACCTCAGGCCGCTAGCCCACGCCCCTGGCCCAGGCAGCTTTGCCCAGGCTGCTAAGCCAGGCCGCTAGCTTAAACCGTTAGCCCAAGCTCCTAGCCCAGGTTGACCAAGGGAGTATTGTCTTGGGGGACAGGGGGCATGGGGCTGACCGAGGGAGTATTGTCATGGGGGAAGGGGGCATTGGGCTGACCGAGGGAGTATTGTCTCGGGGGAAAGGGGGCATGGGGCTGATCGAGGGAGTATTGTCATGGGGGGCAGGGGACATAGGGCTAACCGAGGAAGTATTTTGATGTGGAGGGAGGGGGCATGGGGCTGACCGAGGAAATATTGTCATGTGGAGGGAGGGGGCATGGGGTTGATCGAGGGAGCATTGCCATGATTGAGGAGGAGGAATGGGCTGACCGAGGAAGTATTGTCTCGGGGGGGGGGGGAGTGGGAATGGGGCTGACCGAAGGAGTATTGTCTCGAGGGGGGGGGGGCTGCCCGAGGGTGTATTGTCTTGGGGATGGGGCAGACCGAGGGAGTATTGTCATGGGGGGAGGGGGCATATGGGGCTGACCGAGGAAGTATTTTCATGTGGAGGGAGGGGGCATGGGGCTGATCGAGGAAGTATTGCCATGATTGAGGAGGAGGAATGGGCTGACCGAGGGAGTTGTCTCGGGGGGCGGGGGGGGGGGATGGGGCTGACCGAAGGAGTATTGTCTCGAGGGGAGGGGGGGGGGGTCTGCCCGAGGGTGTATTGTCCTGGGGATGGGGCAGACCGAGGGAGTATTGTCATGGGGGGAGGGGGCATGGGGCTGACCAAGGAAGTATTGTCATGAGGAGGGTGTATTGTTTTTGGGATGGGGCAGACCGAGGGAGTATTGTCATGGGGGGAGGGGGCATGGGGCTGACCGAGGAAATATTGTCATGAGGAGGGAGGAGGCGTCAGGCTGACCGAGGGAGTATTGTCATGGAGAAAGAGGGCATGGGCTGACCCAGGGAGTATATTCTTGGGGGGTGGGGCGGGATGAAGCATGGGGCTGATCGAGGGAGTATTGTCATGTGGGGAGGGGGCATGGGGCTGACCGAGGAAGTATTGTCATGTGGAGAGAGGGGGCATGGGGCTGACCGAGGAAGTATTGTCATGTGGAGGGAGGGGGCATGGGGCTGACCGAGGGCGTATAGCCGTGGGGGGTGGGGCGGGATGAAGCATGGGGCTGATCGAGGGATTATTGTCTTGGAGGGCGGGGCCATGGGGCTGCCCGAGGGTTTATTGTCGTGGAGATGGGGGGCATAAGGCAGACCGAGGGAGTATTGTCATGGGGGCGGGGGTCATGGGGCTGACCGAGGGAGTATTGTCATGGAGAAAGAGGGCATGGGGCTGACCCAGGGAGTATAGCCTTAGGGTGTGTGGGGCGGGATGAAGCATGGGGCTGATTGTCAGGAGTATTGTCATGGGGGAAGGGGGCATAGGGCTGACTGAGGGAGTATTGTCATGAGGGAGGAGGGGTGTGGGGCTGATTGAGGGAGCATAGCTTTGGGGGGCGGGGTGGGGGTATGAGGCATGGGGCTGATCGAGGGAGTATTTTCATGTGGAGGGAGGGGGCATGGGGCTGATCGAGGAAGTATTGCCATGATTGAGGAGGAGGAATGGGCTGACCGAGGGAGTTGTCTCGGGGGGCGGGGGGGGGGATGGGGCTGACCGAAGGAGTATTGTTTCGAGGGGAGGGGGGGGGGGGTCTGCCCGAGGGTGTATTGTCCTGGGGATGGGGCAGACCGAGGGAGTATTGTCATGGGGGGAGGGGGCATGGGGCTGACCAAGGAAGTATTGTCATGAGGAGGGTGTATTGTTTTTGGGATGGGGCAGACCGAGGGAGTATTGTCATGGGGGGAGGGGGCATGGGGCTGACCGAGGAAGTATTGTCATGAGGAGGGAGGAGGCGTCAGGCTGACCGAGGGAGTATTGTCATGGAGAAAGAGGGCATGGGCTAACCCAGGGAGTATATTCTTGGGGGGTGGGGCGGGATGAAGCATGGGGCTGATCGAGGGAGTATTGTCATGTGGGGAGGGGGCATGGGGCTGACCGAGGAAGTATTGTCATGTGGAGAGAGGGGGCATGGGGCTGACCGAGGAAGTATTGTCATGTGGAGGGAGGGGGCATGGGGCTGACCGAGGGCGTATAGCCGTGGGGGGTGGGGCGGGATGAAGCATGGGGCTGATCGAGGGATTATTGTCTTGGAGGGCGGGGCCATGGGGCTGCCCGAGGGTTTATTGTCGTGGAGATGGGGGGCATAAGGCAGACCGAGGGAGTATTGTCATGGGGGCGGGGGTCATGGGGCTGACCGAGGGAGTATTGTCATGGAGAAAGAGGGCATGGGGCTGACCCAGGGAGTATAGCCTTAGGGTGTGTGGGGCGGGATGAAGCATGGGGCTGATTGTCAGGAGTATTGTCATAGGGGAAGGGGGCATAGGGCTGACTGAGGGAGTATTGTCATGAGGGAGGAGGGGTGTGGGGCTGATTGAGGGAGCATAGCTTTGGGGGGCGGGGGGAGGTATGAGGCATGGGGCTGATCGAGGGAGTATTGTCATGAAGGGGACAGGGTGATTGTCAAAGGGGGAGGGGAGTGGCGGTAGAAAGCATTGTGTGTGTGTGTGTGGGGGGGGGGGCACGGTCTGTGAGGGAATTGTGTGGATTTGCCCGGGGTGGGAGGGGGGCGCAGTTGTCCGGGGATGTGTGGGTGGAGGCGGCAGCAAAGTTAAAGTGGGAAAACAAGGTACATTGTGCTTGAACATAAGGACAAGGTGACTACCTCAGCTTGAACCCACCCGCCCCATACACACACACCGCGAGCCCTGTCAACGCTGGCGACCTTCCACCGCCTCGCCGCCTTGTTGTTGTTTCCCTCATTAGCAGATAAGACAGCAGAGCGTGTTTATGCCGTGTTGATAAGCCACGCTGTCGTGTGGGGCCGTAACCACGCGATAAATCGACCAGCTGTTTCGAGACGCATTGTCTCATAATCTCAATACATTAGTATGTGCGCATGGGCGTCTTTAAAATACAGATCGGCAGATTGCAGATCATTGCAGATCGCCAGATTGCAGATCGGCAGATCGCAGTTTCACGCAATTATTCGTTATCAATGGAATACCATGACATCCATATGTAACATACCAGATACCATGGGGCTGAACGAGGGAGTATTGGCATGAGGGGGGAGGGGGCGTGGAGTGTGGCATAACCACACAACAATATGTCTTTTGGGAAAACCCAAACAATACTCCCTCGGTCAGCTCCACGCCCCTCCCCCCTCTTGTCTATGTGGCATAACCACACAACAATATGTCTTTTGGGAAAACCCAAACAATACTCCCTCGGTCAGCTCCACGCCCCTCCCCCCTCTTGTCTATGGGCCACAGTATATAGGCGACCGCGGTGCGTGCGTGCTCCCTGGACACGCCCATGCACGGCGGGTGCGAGTGGACGAGGTGGAGTGGGGGGGGGGGGGCAGGAGTGAATGATTCTTTCTGACGAGTGAGGGTGAAGGCTGTGCAAGGGATCAGTGCATGAGCCTGGTGGAAGGGAGTGGGGCGGACGGTCTATTAAGAGGTGTTCAACCTGCTGCCTTCCCATGACTGAGGCCGACGGCTCTCCCAATATATCACATCACAATACGTAAACAATACGGTGGGAAAACAATGTCCATCTAGTTTGAACATGAGGACACGGAGAACTATGACGTCATTCCTACGCGTAAAAAGTGATCCATATTAACGTTGTGTCCCCTGATCAGTGGAACATTTTAATGCTAGTCGTATCTCTTTAGAACAAATATTAAGCAAGCCTTAGTACTTTTACGTTTTTCCTTTAATCGGATGGCCTTGACCGTTGACCTTTGACATTGGGAAGACCGTAACTTGAAAATCGTAGAGGCTGGCACATGCTACATTTCCATAAAAGTTTGTGAACGATAGATGTTGTCGTTAGGTCAGTAGAAGATACGAACAAAAACAGGAGTGCATAAAGCTTAAGTCTAGTGGATGCCGGTGGGCGGGGGGCGTGCCAGTAATGCCGGAGTTTGATGAGTGTCGACGGGGGCTGCAGTTGTGTTGGGTGGATGGGTGTGGGGAATGAGCAGAGAGGAGTGCTGTAACACTGGTTGGTGTGGGTGGGAGAGGGGGGGGGGGGCGGAGGGGCAGGAGTCCGTGAGGTGAGGGTGGTGGGCGGCTGCGAGGGCGATTCGTTCGGAACTCTTTGTACACAATATCAATGCGCTGTACTTGTGTGCTACCTGCTCCACTCACTCCCTCCCCACGACTGTGCCTGGTCGCCTCTCCCGATAAATCACATCACAATATATAAACAACACGGTGCTTTATCGCGAACCGCTCACTCACTCCAATCGCCCACTGTCCGTTCGCACTTTAACATGGGAATCCCCGTAAGGAATGTTTGGCCCTCTAGCGGGAAAAGTAAAATAGAAAGTATCTTTTTTTAACTAAGAAACAACTAGGCGGTAAAATTAGACGTCCTGTGACCCGAATCCGATCTCTCTATTCCCAATATTAATTATACAGTGAATTTAATGCGTATTTAAATATCTCTTTTTTTTGCCGCCATGTGACGTCATTGACGGCGAATTTTTCTTCGAGAAATGGGTCATAGCGACTTTCTGAATACATCATTGGAGGTTGGCGACGATTGAGAAAGTTAAAGTGGAAAAACAACGTGCATCTAGTTTGAACATAAGGACAAGGTAAACTATGACGTCATTTTGCGCGAAACTTCTTCCTACGCGTAAAAAAATGATCTATATTAAAATTGTTTCCCCTAATCAGTGGAACATTTTGACGCTAGTCGCATCTCTTTAGGACAAATATCAAGAAAGCCTTAGCACTTTTACGTTTTTCGTTTAACCGGACGGCCTTGACCTTTGACCTTTGACATTGGAAAGTGTATGACATGACAATTGTAGAGATTCGGACACGCCACATTTCCATCAATATTGGTGAACGATAGCTGTCGTCGTTAGGGCAGTAGAGGGTAGGAAAAAATGCAAACAAGCAAACATCGTTGTTCCAAAAAATCGTCCTTCCGACATAAGACGACATATCTACGATATTTCGTCTTAACAAACATAGACAGCCGTAGGCTGAGGTACTGACAGAAGTGACTTCATCTTCATTTCACCGTTTGTGCGCCGAAACTATGGTACATGCGATGACATGCAGAAACACATATACTATAAGCTGATTTTGCCTCATGCTGGCTACATGATGCCTTCACTGGGCACATTGGGTTAAACAGCTCCTTGAACAAACAACGTGGGCTAAATAGCGCTATAAACGGGCAAATTGGAATAATTACGGCCTTCAGTGGCCAATTTGGGCTAAACATGGCCTTCAATGGCCAATTTGGGCTCAATAATGCCGATATCCGAAGGCGTTCTAGCCCACACTGCCCACTGATAGCCAAATTGGACCTCTGCGATGCGGATGCTGGATGAGCACAATCTAACGGCTGCTGTTCAACGCGGGCTGTTTTCCCAGATAGAGGGCGCCATTTTGACTGAATTCGTCCAAATCCCGACTTTCTACGTGTGCTTCGTCCCGCCCTAATGCCTCATCATTGCTAAATTACGGAGCCCTCCAGCGTCAAAACTAAGCGTGCTAGGCTAGAAGCGAATGCGGATTCCTCACCAAAGTCGACGTTTGCCCGTCCTTTCAAACCAGTCCCGACTCGCTAGCGTCGCTATTAAGCAAACGGCGGCCATCGCAAAGCAGAGGCATTGCCGCTCGATAACGCCGTTGACTCATAATGGGAGCTTCAGCAAAGGGGGGTGCACCTCTTGCGAGCGCTCTAGCGGCCAAACTAAGCGTCCTAGAGCAATTCCATCGCCATTTACCATAATAAATAACCTTACATTGGCCTCTCGCTTCATGCCAAATCTGGGCTCCGTAGCTCAAATATTAACCGAGTTATGGCCCTTTAAAGTTCAATACGCCGTTTAACGCGAGGTGCACGTCAGTTTTGACGCACACGTTTCGGTACCGCAAAAAAAGTTACGCGTCGCAACAGTTGTCCCTTGATATAAGGTACAGCGTCAAATCAACCGCAAATCGCTATGATGGATAATAGTCGAGTAATAGAGGTTATAAAATTATGACGTCATCACGTCATGGTGACGTCATGGCATGACGCACGGCAACGTCCAAATATCTAAACACAAACATTTGTGCCCTCAATCCAAAACGTTGATTAGAACGGCGGTAGGTCTGTTGGTTCTTCAGATAGAGCTTCACCTAATTACCGAAAATTGCTATTCTTCACCATTACGGATAAGTGAAAAACGAGCAGACGAAGAAAAGACTCTGCAGATAAGATGTAAAAGATAATAATGCTTTACTGCCAATCTGGAAACATATCTTCCCTACCATTATACGCAAGATCGAAGGCCTACCTAGCTTTTCCGATTTTTGACGAACTTTCTAAATTAGAGGGAATTTGTATACTTTATCATTGGAAAAATCTTCGGTTGCCATGGAAACGAAACTGAGACTAACCTTTGCCGTCAGTCTACCCGGAGTCTCTTGTACACGTCCAGATCTCGCACCGAGGTAAAGCAAAGTGAGATTGCATAACCGGAAGTACGTCATATTGAAGGAAGTTTGATTATCTCCATAGGGTCCCATGTTAAACGCGTTCGACTATATACCAAAACGTTACAGGGCTATGTCACCGTGTTTATAGTTATTGACTCATCCTACTACTATCCATCAACAACTGAAAACATAGAGCGTTGGCTTCAATAAGACGCCCGTGGGATCCCCTGCAAGCCCCAAAAATCCCTATCTTTCACAATAGGGGAAATTTCAAAAAAATCATGTGACGTCAGTTCTTATCCGAATTCTATCTAGTAAGGACCATGGTTACTGGGTACCTTGTTTAACCAACGAAAAAATCCCGAAACTGTTTGATGGAGGCACCGATGAAATATGGGGCAAACAAATTTCCCCAGCCTGAGAGATTGAAGGCTTTAACATTGGAGGTCCCATAGGGAATTGCCGTCACCCCTGGAACCGGAAGTAAGATAGGAACATACTATTTTTATGATGCAGACGAACATCAGACCCCATTTCCTACAAAATGACGCCACTCTCGATTTTTTACAAAAAATTGCCGATATTTGACGATTATTTTTTTTAATGTACCAAAAGTGACGTCATCGTGACGTCATATGACGCGTCCGAAAAATCTCAGATTTCACAGGGGCTAAATTCATTTATATTTTTATGCGAGGCCAGAACACCAGAGTGATATCTTTAACCTAAAGTGGTCAAATCGCAGCACAACCGTTCAAGGTCATCTTTGGCGTTTTTCGGAAAACATAAAACGTCATGTAGCTCGAAAATGAGTATGACGCGTCAAAAAGTGATCAAAGGCTGAAAGTTACTTAAATAGTAGCACATTCTGAAACTTACCCGAAGTCTCTAGATCTAATATTAAGGGAGATAGACGATCTCTGTGACCTTGACCTTTGACCTACATATGCCAATAACAAACTTAGCCGAGCTATTTCAAATATCTATCACTATGCTAAGTCTGAAAATGACGTCGTAGTTAAAGTGAGCCGACGTCATTGTGGACTCGTTTCGTGTTCACCTACTTTAGTAATAGTTTCCATCATTGTCAGTTCATAAGTAAGTAAACTGGCAAATTAGAAGCCAATTTGCTACGTTTTGCTAAGCGTCAGCGACGTCTTATGACGTCACGTTGACGAATCCATGGTAACGGATGTAAGCCCAATGCTAAAGTATAGAGATTCTTGGCCAAATTGGAAAGTGTGTCAAAAACAAGCAAACTAGAGCTGCGATCTTTGCGGCACTTAGTACGAATCAATAATCGATAAAAAGGCATTTGAATTCAGACAGTGTGCTTGGCGTGGGCACCCGGTCACTACAGAGAGCGGTACCTTCATAGCACATGTGCGGTTGCCCATCATAAGTGAGTGATTAAATCGACTTCGTGCATTTTCTTGGTTAGACGAAACACCGCCCGGGCAGTATTGATGCTAAAGCGTTGCAACTGACAATTAGTCTATTTTAGTATGTTTGTTTGTATGTCCTCCTATGTACACTATAGTGTCGGCGCTTAAAGGGCGCCACAGACGTATTTGTATACGAGTGTGTGTGTAAGGGAGGGGGAGGGGGGGGGGTTAAAAGCCCATAACCTGCCCTCCCCGTTGTTACTGAAGCGTACCGAGAACGATCTATCATTAGATGTGACGCAAAACGGTCTGACGATAAAAAAGCTCATGATATGTGTGGCTGTATGTTGGCCTATACACCCTGTAAATATTCATATGTTACTGTAATGAAATATCTTCAATTTGAACCAATTGATTTAAGCCAATGAACACTTGCCATGTATCTATGTATTTTATTTTATTTGTACAACAGGGCCCAAACATTTAAGTTAATGAATCTGTCGGTACACAGATACGCGCCCTGCGGCTGATTGAACACGACAGAATTGATTCGCCAGTTTATAAAATAATGCCTTGTAATAATCTTAAGATTTGGTGTAGTAGACGAAATGTTAGTGCAAGACTGAAGGTGATATGTGTATTCTAGGCGACGCAATGTGTCCTTATCTGCCAATCACCCAAATGAGGAGAGTGGAATAAATTTACTGCAAATAGCAGCTGATCTGGGTATCGGTCGGTTATCTAGATAATCGCAAACTACGAGCGGGGGAGGGGGGGTGGGCGGTGCGCGGTAAAGCCCCTCTCTTTTTCGCCTCCGAAACCCGCCCGCAATTAGGGGCGTTTCACCCTGAAAATCCGCTCGAAAAAGGCGTTTTACCTCCGAAATCCGCACGGAAGGGGTGTTTTACCGTCAACATGTTGCAGTTCCATGCATACCCCCTTTTCGCGGCAAACCCGCTCTTTGAAAGAACGTTCTTCCCCAACCCCCGGTCGCAAGTTTTCAAATGTTCCCTCTATAGGGGTATCTCTTTCACCACAAATGTCAGCTCTATCCGGCATCAATTGGCACCCGGTGTGGAAGGGGCGGCTGGCTGCTCGTGTTCTTCGGGCAGGCAACCCTCATCTGAGACGGCTTGAAGGCGTCGGCCCCCCGAGCATGTGATAAAACACGATACGAGACACGAAATACGTCATAGAGACACGTGATAAACGATAGGATCATTATGGCGAGACTTGTGAAGGGGATGGGGACAGCCATGACAGATGACAGACAAACCTTATGTCCAAATAAGTTGCGTGAGTATGCCTCAATAATATTTACACCATAGCGACCCTGTAAAAGGGTAATATATATTCTTGGTCTTGTTTCTTTATTTGTCTTTGTACTATACATGACTCAGTGTTGTTGAGGACCCGATATGAGAAACTTCATACGCAGAAAGTGTTTCTGTGGCAGATATCAGCAGGCCGCTTGTGCTGGTACATATACTATTAGCGATAAGGTACCTCTTACCTCCACCTCACCACAAACCGTCGCCCGCCGTTTGCCGTCAGCGCATGATTTATGGCCCCAGCACAATGGGTGAAAAGGAATGTTTTTGGGGGCAGGCACACCGTGACGGCTTGGGTGCGTCGGCCCGCCGAGCTACGAAAGCTTTATTTATTACGTATATCGCTCCAGGCACCTATTTCACTGGCTGACATACCTCACCACAAGGGCCCCAGAGGGGCTTATTCGACACGGCGACACGGCGATTTTTAAAATCGACAACGCGACACTGAGGTTGTCTTAGAATCGACATGCGACATAAGACTTAGCGACACGTGACATGAAACTTTTCTTCAAATCGACACGCGACATGGACCTTTTCTTAAAATCGACACGCGACATGGCTACCCAACTTCGATTAATTTGTGTCCGAAACAAGTTTCGGACACAGAGTAACCGCAGTCCCAAATTCAAACATGTAACCGAAGTCCCAAAAAGTAACCGAAACTTTAGAGGCACAACAATGTTCCAAAAAATTTAAAAAGTCGGGTTCAAACCCCTAACTTCCAGGCGCTCTGGCACCGTTATGTTTCTCACTCCGGGTTCGAGCTGAGCTTGGATTTGACATAAGCTACGTCACCCCTATCCAGGGCAAGTTTGGTACTCAGATGTTGTTTAGTTTTCGAGCTACAGCCGAGCACTTACAATAGTCAAGGACACGACCTGGCCCTTGACCCAGGTTGCTGAAATATAACCAATTTTAAGATACGATCTTAAAATACGTCTGATGATGCATGACTGATGCATGGGTGTCGTCTTGCTAGACATTTTAATTAACCCGGACCTTCTGGGCCGATTATTAAAGAAATTACAGCGTTTCGTAGCTTCCCATGCTGATGCAATCGCTGTCACCTCGACGTCTGTTTGGGCCCGCGCGGGGGAAACAAGCGGCTCTCGGTTCATACTCTCTATACTTTACCTTTGGGCTTAGTGCCGTTGCCATGGAAACGTCAACGTGACGCCACATGACGTCACTGATGCTTACAAAAATGAACAATTTAGCTTCAATTTGTTTCACTTTACCTGCTTATGTACCTCTAGTGATTTTAGCTAGTGCCTAAGTAGTTGAAACTCGCGATTAAGTCGGGTAACGTAAGCTTGGACGTCATTTTTGACGCACACGCTCCAGTACCGCCAAAAAAAGTTACGCATACCACCAGTTGTCCCTTGGTATAAGGTTTAACCTCAAACAAACCGGAAGTCGCTATGACGTATAATAGGCGAGTAATGGCATTTACCAAATTATGACGTCATCACGTCATGCTGATGTCATGGCATGACGCACGACAACGTCCAAATACCAAAATACTAGACAGCCGTAGGCTGAGGTACTGACAGAAGTGACTTCATCTTCATTTCACCATTTATGCGCCGAAACTATGGTACAGGCGATGACATGCAGAAACACATATACCATAGGCTGATATTTTGACTCACGCTGGCTACATGATGCCTTCAGTGGGCATATTGGGTTAAACAGCTCCTTGAACAAACAACGTGGGCCAAATAGCGCTATAAACGGGCAAATTGGAATAATTACGGCCTTCAGCGGCCAATTTGGGCTAAACATGGCCTTCAATGGCCAATTTGGCCCAATAATGCCGATATCCGAAGGCGTTCTAGCCCACACTGCCCAATGATAGCCGTATTGGGCTCGCTGAAGGCGCAATTTGGCCCAAATTGGACCTCTATGATGCGAATGCTGGAATAGCACAATCTAACGGCTGCTGCTCAACGCGGGCTGTTTTCCCAGATAGAGGGCGCCATTTTGAGTGAATTCGGCCAAATCTCGACTTTCTACGTGTGCTTGGTCCCGCCCTAATGCCGGTTCTCGGACTCGTCATTGCTAAATTACGGAGCCCTCTAGCGTCAAAACTAAGCGTGCTAGGCTAGAAGCGAATGCGGATTCCTGACCAAAGTCGACGTTTTCCCTTCCTTTCAAACCAGTCCCGACTCTCTAGCGTCGCTATTAAGCAAACGGCGGCCATCGCAAAGCAGAGGCATTGCCGGTCGATATCGCCGTTGACTCATAATGGGAGCTTCAGCAAGAGGGGGGTGCACCTCTTGCGAGCGCTCTAGCGGCCAAACTGAGCGTCCTAAAGCAATTCCATCGCCATTTACCTTACACTTGCTTCTCGCTTCATGCCAAATCTGGGCTCCGTAGCTCAAATATTAACCGAGTTACGGCCCTTTCAAGTTCAATACGCCGTTTAACGCGAGGTGCACGTCAGTTTTGACGCACACGTTTCCGTACCGCAAAAAAAGTTACGCATCGCAGCAGTTGTCCCTTGATATAAGGTACAGCGTCAAATCAACCGGTAGTCGCTATGAGGTATAATAGTCGAGTAATATAGGTGATGCAATTATGACGTCATCACGTCATGGTGACGTCATGGCGTGACGCACGGAAATGTGCAAATATCTAAACACAAACATTGGTGCCCTCAATCCAAAACGCAGATTAGAACGGCAGTAGGACTGTTAGTCCTTCAGATATAGCTTCACCTAATTACCGAAAATTGCTATTCTTCATCATTATGGATAAGCAAAAAATTAGCAGACGAACAAAGGACTCTGCAGCTAAGATGTAAAGGATAATAATGCTTTACTGCCAATAGTAATCTGGAAACATATCTTCCCTACCATTATACGGAACGATCGAAGGTCTAGCTAGTTTTTCCGATTTTTGACGAATTTTCTAATTTAGAGGGAATTTGTATACTTTATCATAGGGAAAATCTTCGGTTGCCATGGAAACGAAACTGAGATTAACGTTTGCCGTCAGCCTACCCTGAGTCTCTTGTACACGTCCAGATCTCGCACCGAGGTAAAGCAAAGTGAGATTGCATAACCGGAAGTACGTCATATTGAAGGAAGTTTGATTATCTCCATAGGGTCCCGTGTTAAACGCGTTCGACTATATACCGAAAAGTTACAGGGCTATATTGCCTTGTTTACAGTTAATGGCTCATCCTACTACTATCCATCTACAACTGCAAGCATAGAGCGATGGCTTTAATAGGACGCCCGTGGGAGCCCCTGCAAGCACCAAAAATCCCTTTCTTTCACAATGGGGGAACATTAAATGTTTTCACAAAATCGCTGTGACCTTGACCTTTGACCTACATACACGGTTAACGAACTTAGCCTCACAATTGTTAATATCTATCTCTAGGTGCAATATAACATTCCTACATGTAGCCGTGCGCCCTACAGCGCGCGGACAAACAAACAAGAGAAATGGGTCATAGCGACTTTCTGAATACATCATTGGAGGTTGGCGACGATTGAGAAAGTTAAAGTGGAAAAACAACGTGCATCTAGTTTGAACATAAGGACAAGGTAAACTATGACGTCATTTTGCGCGAAACTTCTTCCTACGCGCAAAAAAATGATCTATATTAAAGTTGTTTCTCCTAATCAGTGGAACATTTTGACGCTAGTCGTATCTCTTTAGGACAAATATTAAGAAAGCCTTAGCACTTTTACGTTTTTCCTTTAACCGGACGGCCTTGACCTTTGACCTTTGACATTGGAAAGTGTATGAAATGACAATTGTAGAGATTCGGACACGCCACATTTCCATCAATATGGGTGAACGATAGCTGTCGTCGTTAGGGCAGTAGAGGGTAGGAAATAATGCAAACAAGCAAACATCGTTGTTCAAAAAAATCGTCCTTCCGACATAAGACGACATATCTACGATATTTCGTCTTAACAAACAAACTAATTTACAAACCGAACATAGTAGTATACTGACAGAAGTTTTCAACTTCTGTCAGTAACAAACTAATTTACAAACCGAACATAGTATTATACTGACAGAAGTTTTCAACTTCTGTCAGTAATAAATAAATTTACAAACCGAGCTGAGCAGTATACTGACAGAAGTCTTTAGACTTCTGTCAGTAATAAAGGAAACTCAAGCGACCCACCTGATTCGTGCTGGCGACCGAACCTGTCTGAATTGGGTCGCATCCCAGTATATCGTAATGAGCGAAGACCACGCAACCGACGAGGAACCCGAGTAAGAGAATGAGTCCAGTAACTGGGGCAGCAATCAGCAAGGACCTGTCAACAACGCCACATGCATGTTCATGCTATTGAGTATGCATAATGCGTTAAGCTATCCATATCAACATACGAATACGATTATACGAATAATACACCCGTTATTATAATTGTTTACTATCATTACAAGTCTATTGCAATAATTTGGCATGATTGTTGTTGTAAACAGCACGTATAAATGAAATATCGCTATAATATAGGAAAGAACATTTATGATCATAAATATGTCATGGGGGTTCGCGGGAAATGTCAAGGGGCATATATTGTGACCTAATTTTTTTTATGTAGGCCTATATGTTTCCTGTATCGTTCTCGACATCATCAGCGTATATAAAATGCACCAACCTCCACCTTAACAGCATAAGTTTGCAACGATTGCGACCTTAACATGGCATGCTAAACTTTGAGGAGGAAGGTTTGAGAGGGGAAAATGAGTGGGGGTGGGGGGGGGGGGGGCACAAGGGGGCTGCAATGACCGCCCCCCCCCTCTCAACGCCTTTGTAAAATAATACCCCATGGCATGTCGTTTCGACGAGGCAGCGCTGAACCGCTGGACCGCTGTCTGCTGGACACCAAAGGATAATCCCTGGAAGAGGGCCCACGTAATGCTGATCCACAGGTTGGTCCTCAATGTCGGATCCGCGGAATATCTGCAAGAACCAGCAGCTAACATGAACGCTTTGGGTACATATACTAGATTAAGTTTGCTTGTGACCAAACTGTTCATCATGTGATGATAAATGTGAGGGTAATAAAGTCAAGATAAAATTAAATATTTACACTAATTGTCTTGTCCCCTACACATTATAGGAGATTGAGCGTCCCCTATAGAGCCATTCCGGGAAGTGCCAGGAGATAACTAAAATACGCATCCTTCCACCAATTAACGCGCTGAACGCCAACCCCAGGGGTGGCGGGGGGGGGGGGTACTTATAAATTGCTGGGTTTGTGGGAGTTCCGCAATAAAGCCTCCTCGCCCTCTTTTACTGCCAAATTCCGGTCGGTCGGGGCGATTTACCAACAGAATCTGCTTGGAAGCGGTATTTTTCTCATAACAAGTGCCTGCCCTCTCATGCAAGCCTCAAGGCATCCACCAGATTTGTATAAGAGGCCCCCGCCCCCGGGACGCCAACAGTTCTACGTTGCTCACACTAACGTAGGCCTACGTAGTAATCCATGTCATGCCATATAGATATATATCTTACTCGATGGAGTGCAGGCGACCCGAGTCATGGACAGAATTGTACACCTTTTGTGGGCCACCAATTTCTATAACACCCTGCAAAAGCAAATCATTCATTATGTATACGTAACGTATGTAAATATATATTATTAAAAGACTAAAATATTACGCAACTGGTATGTATTGTGATGTAGCAAAGTTCTATAAGTCTTATATAGTTTTTAAACTTGAGACTTTAAAAAGGATAAAAATAACTATGCGCAGATCCAATTTATTTAATCATCCTGATGTCAAAGATTGTTATGGACGTAAATGTAAATGTGTATACATGTAATTTGTATGATAAAGGTGGTTACCAAGACAAGGATTACTATCATGCCCATGAGGAGGAAGACGCCCTGCACCATATCTGTCCATACAACTGACTTCATGCCGCCCTGCAATTAAGCAAGTAGACAACGGCTGTTTCACCTGAGAATCTATGCATCAGCAAATTACGGACTTATATAAAAAAATCAAAAAAATCATATGTCGTAAATATGATTTTTGGGGGTATTTATAATAAAATGGCGAAAATGTATAAACATCATACTTACTAATAATATTGACACATCATTACTCATTTGGCGATTGGGAGGGGAGAGGTGAACGAGTTCGAAACCCTAACTCACGATTGTTGTGTAGATGACACCAATGGTTCCGGCCATAATGACAACGGCGGAGAATGGAAGCACTGTAACTGCAAGCAAAACGCTGAGACCGTTGACTGAGCACGTAACATACACTCGACCCAGGCAGCAGGATCGCAACGCGACGGTCAGAGTAAATAAATCGACGGAGCTTGACAAATAAAAATAAAAAGGACCTGCCAAAGCGGAAAGGAGAAGTGGGCACACCTTGCAATGGGATAAGCCGAAAACGCTTGTCGTAAAAAACAAAAATCGTAATACCCAGATTCTATAAGGTGTGACATGTCATCCGAAGTGATGAAGCATAACACAAAGACAACTTTGTGTTTTGGGGGATGAAATTAATGAGTAGCCATGTTAACAAATGTCATATCATCTTCACGGGTCTGTTTTAAATTAATGAGTATAGATGGGTTAATAGGAGAATGGCACATGCATACCTGCTTCCATCGTCGTGCTTGGAGCGTATATCACTAGTCCAACATAGACAATCTGTTCGGAAGGAAATCATGCACAAAATGTCAGGAATAGTTCAAACCAGAGGCGTGGCACCTCAAGAACCACGTCGGGCGTGATATTTAGTATATTGAACAGGTAGTCGCGCCAAAGTGGCCATTCAGTTATGTGCAATGCAACCGATATTGGAAGTACTTCGATTTCATTGAACCGCCGCGGTTTGTGGAAGTTTTACTGTTACGTGTGAACTACGCACGAAACGATCCACGTGAAGAAAACATGATCTCAGACATGACAGGTCGCACAAGAAGTCGCTCGCCCTCGATATAATCCTAGAGAGATAGGTTAATCGTTACATATGCATCACGAGTGTTCGTGATAAAAATAGTGTGGCAACTGACAGATTATAAATTAATAAAATAGCAATAAACCACTTTATTAAGATTTAACACACGACGGTGAATTATTTTTACAAGATAAACGGCTTCTTACCTGAGAGATTATAAGCATTAATGCGCAAACGATCTCCAAAGCCCTTGATGGAAACCGCATCCTGATATACTGAAGTATGGATTGCAAGACGCTGTTAAGAGCCTGTTAAGTCAACCCGATTAGACTTCTAAGATAGATATTCGTTCACGGTTGTAATTTGACAGTTGACTTCAGATAAATATCCATGAGAAGCAGGAAACAAAATCCAGTTAAATTACATAAATAAATATCAACCTACAACTTCAAGTTCCGATTGGCACTTTAATTTGGCAGAAATCCTTCACATTGATATTTTTTTGAAAATGATGTTGCAAGTGTAAAGATAATTGAATGGAGGTTTCACGGAATGGTAGGCCGCAACGAGAATAACCAAAGACCAATGTCCTAAAGGATTTGTGATGGGCCAATGGGGTCCAGACCATCCCCCCTCCTTAATTTATTAACCCAATAACTCATCGTGATATTTTCAGATTTTTTTCAGCAATGTTATACGGCATTTATAACCGACAGATGCATGCTTCGTATTCGCAACTCACGGTGAAGACACTGCTGATTTGAAGCCTGTAGAACAGGGGCACTAAGCCGACGGCCAGGACCATGCCGATAATTCCAAGGATGTCACCGCTGAAGCGCTGGATGCCGTTGGTGTACAACTCGGCTGCGGATCCGATGACGGCGATGGCTGAGATGTTGGACATCGCGATGGACATACCGATGGGAAAGGCGCCGAGCTCCCGGTTCCCCAACAGATAGTCCTTTAAGGTCTTCTGCTTGTTTCCAGCAAATGCGAAATAGATTCCGATGCAGAGGGAAACCGCCAGAATTATGGCGAATATGAAGTAATCGTACCACTCGAATAAGGCCATGTTTTAATTCAAGTTCGTGCGAGCTTGCGAAAACTTATCGGTAGTGCCAAGGTGGGTGATTCGTCGCAATGGCCAGCGATGCGACTGATCGAGCTCAGCTTTATTGCTGGTCTAAGTTCTTTTGTGATGTGGAACGCCTTGGACGTATTGGCCAATCAAAAGGGGCCTTGTCGCGGCGCTGTGCAGGTCAAAAGATGGTCATGCTGTGCCCACATGCAAGCCACTGAACTTGATCCCGCTGTAGTTAAATGTCGAGGCAACAGCATAAAATCTGTAACACTACATCAAGTGGCTGCGATATGACCATGGCTTATGCTTACTTACTCCATCCATGTTCCATGGGCGTCCGTACTCAACAAAGCTGCTCGGCTGGTCGTGCACCGTCCGTTGAATATGGCCTATATTAACCCAATTCCGCCCCATTGACCGTATCCTTTTACCAGTAACAGACACCCTGTATAGTGGCACTGTTTAAATAAGGTAGCGTTGGTGATGGTATTAGCGGTACAGCACTCTGGGTACTTATAATCCTCCCTGACATAAATCTACAACGAAATCTGAAGAGCCGGTGTCTCGCCAATTCTCCCTAAATCATACCCCCGGAGTCTCAATGCACAATGTACTCTCATTGTAAACAATAACTAGTGTGACCACGTACTACGCACACAAAGTGCATCAGGTGACTAAATTTATTTTGTGCCGCTGTTCGCACACACAACGGCAACCCACGCACTTCAAAGCGCATTCATTTGCATACACGTTTTCATTGTGGTACATTCACCCACTGCAGGGGGTTGCCCAGAGATTCGACCTCCACCTCACTTTGTGTGTAGATGCCCGTGTTCAGTGGAATGTGAAAGTCATTTGAGTTGTAGACCCGCTTTCATTTGGTCAAGTTTATGCACAAAAAAGTCTCAATGCATTAGCTAGAGTTTCTAAATCCATGGATGTTAAACTTACATTACTTCATGGTTTCGCCCTTTCATATTTTAATTATTGTCCCGTTGTGTGGCATTTTTGTGATATGAAAAATGTGAGAAAGCATTGAGATATATGTTTTAATGACTTTAGATCAGAATACGCAGAGTTGAAGAAGAGAGCGGGTAGACCATTGCTATATATGTTGAACGATTGCGCGGCATATAGCATTACAAGTTACAAAAGTATAAAAAAGTTTGGGCCCAGTTACCTTTATCACATACATCTCTTCTCCATGTCAAATAAGAATATTCTGTTTTGAATTTAAATCCTGCAAGCCTCTGGGCTATCCGGAGAGAAGTAAATTTGTTCACCGGAACAGAAGTTGGTGGCCGGCTCTATATCCCTGAGCGCCTGTTCGCTGTTCTATATTCTGGGTGATCGCGGCTCGCAGGGACGTTCCCACGCGATAAACTAGTCGCAGTCGCAGTTTTGTGTTGAAATTGTTGTTTTACAGACTCAAGGAGTCTGTAAACCGGGCACCGTAGTCACGAGCGTATGCCGCCCTTAACTTTGTGCCACTCCAGTGGTTCACGGTATCTGGTGAAAATGCTGAATAAAGTGTTTACATGGTAAAACACGCACTGGCAAAACCTCGACAACCCTCCAAGATACAACGAAGTCCGCTGTGAAGTATCTGTTTACATGAAAATAAACGGCCGTCTCGGGGCCTGGCGGCGCCGAGTAAAATAGACATTTAATTATTTTATATCTATACCGTCGTCGAGACCAGAAATCTGAAATGGCTCCCAAAGGTAGTCGTACGATACTGGTTCACCGTCAAAAATCAGCCGGGCGTATGACACTTCAGTCAGTTTATGGCCGGCTTTTAACTATTCAGTGATGTTCATGTGCGTACAGACCCGCTTTTAGGACCGCGGTAATGCTTTTGTCAATGGGGTAACATTATAGAGGGGTCACTAACCGTGTTATATGTTGAGGGGATGGAGCGGGAGAGGAGGGGTGGGGGTGGGGGGGGGGGGGGGGGTCCTCATCTATATCCTTCATCACAGGACTACCGCCCCTTAAAAACTGATATGGAATAGAGAAATGTAATGGAAATGATATATAGGTTGTTAGTGTATATACATAAGAACACATATACATGTATATGGTATGCAATTAATAACGGCATATTGTTTCTGCCACTTTTTTGAGGCCACTGTGGACAAGGCTGTCGTTTTTTTGGCCATTTAACATATAACACGTCTATTTAACTCACAATCAGCCAACGTTCCAAAACATTTCGGAAATCATGAAGTAGGTGGAAAATTTGCTTTAATGATAGACATTAATGAAATAGCGTTATCTATAAACTTTTATGTACATAAATGGCCTGACCTTTTTTACCTTTCGCCTTCGTTTGCAACGGGTTTGCAAAGTATTCTATATAAACTGTCCCACGAGTGCAGGCCATGCGCAGCCTTGGTTCGTTTTTTTAAACATCAATTAATCATGATGATTGTTCAAAAGTGCAGTTTATATTCTAATTTACATGGATCGGGGTGGAAAGGGAGTCAACGGACCCTCTAAAACTCACGACATAGGTTCAGCACAGATCTAACAAATAACCACTCTTCAGTCTCAGGGGGTCGGGCGGAAGGAGGGGCAGGGGAGGTTGTGTGTATCAGTTTCTGGGGCCACAGATCACTAGTTTCACTTGACATTTTTAGGGGGAAGGGTGGGTGGTATGTCATTTTACGGTTGAAGGTATATCCATTTTATGAGCAGTTATTTTGGAGTGTGTGCCCGGTAACCGCTCCGCCACCCCTGTTGCCATGAGTCACTTGGCGTGCGACGGGACCAGGGTATCCGTTTTAAAGTCCTTGGCAGATTTGGCTAACCCCGTTTCCTTGTTGAGCATATTTCACAGATTCCTACCTTGATACTTCACTGAATTATGGCCATAAGCTGTTGTCTAAACGCGTGGCATACATGAATATAGTTGAACCATTTTTTAAAGCAGCCGACTTACATGCGCCATCTTAGATTGTTAACATTTTAGAATCAAGACTAAAAGTATCTCAAAATTATTATTTATATATGGAGCCTATATAAGAATTGAAACCGGTGATTTTATATTTTTGGAGCAGATAAAATCACCGGTTTTCAATTCTTATATAGGCTCCTTACTAGCCCCAAACATATGGCGCTGTTGCCGAGAACAATTTAATATATTGTACAAAAGCTACATGATACGTCCTTACCATGTTACTTGCTGGCGGCTCCCAGCTCTTCACGCTTTGACCTGGATCGCTGTGTAGACACTCTCCCATTGTTTTGGCGACAATCGGGCTGACTTGGAAGGTAGCCAAGAGTTCACGTAACCACCTTAGTAGCTGCTTGACAACCGCATTTGCCGCCACCCCCCCCCCCCACCCCGCGAGGTTGGGGGGCGGAGTCACTACGTTCCTTACTGCGTGTACATGTGTGTACCTACCTACATTCTTCAGTCGCTTCCCATCCTCGCGCCAAAGCTCAGACAAAAAAAAAAAAGTCGGGATGCCACCCCGGCTTTCGAATGACTTAAAAAAAAAAAAACTTGTTCCGCGACGAAGTTCGGAATGACTTTTTTTTTTTTTTTTTAAACTCGTTCCGCGACGAAGTTTGAAATGACTTTTTTTTTTTTTTTTTTTTTTAAATCGTTCTGCGACGAAATTTGGAATGAGTTCCTTTGTTGATAAAAAAAATAACTCGTTCCGCGACGAAGTCGTTGTGTAACGAGTTATTTTTTTTGTGAAAAAAAATAAGTCGTGCTCCAAAAAAAAATATCGCGATGTCCTAAACCGGGCACCGTACGTGACACATTTTATCAGGAAAAGGAATTCTGGTCAAACCAACGACACTCCCACGGCTTCCATATATAATTCTCCATGTTTGTACGTATCATTACAGGAGGGTACCAAGGTCAGATAAAGATGTCAAGTGTCTTTGTGTACCTGGCACCCGGGACCGGCCACTGGTGTCGTCTGTTATTTACTTTGCGGGGGCCAAGATAGAGCTGCGTACCACACTTCCCTACCCCAGGCAGGCCCCCTCAAATCTGTATCACCAGCGGGAGAAGTTGCACAGAGTGCCCCAGCTGCTTCAGGGAGGCAGGTCCATGAAATGGGGTTGGATGAAATGTTTATCGCAGAAAATAAATTATAATTTATCGCAAAAAGGCAACTCAATTTCATCTATCAGGTTGTATTTTTTATTTACAGTGATCGAGATCTACAAACCTGGTAGCTAACTGTGCGCTACATACAATATCATGGCAGGCACGGCACTGTAAGCGACAACCCGCCGTGTGTAAAATATACCAATAGCTGCCTCACGCTGGCAAACCATGACGTCATCAACATGACGTCATCAAGTCCCTACTTGACAGCCAGTGGCGTTCTTAACATTTCCCCCAAAAGGTCCAAATAAGAAATTCACTTTTTCCAAAAGCAACGTTACAGAAAATACTAGCGGAAATATACTTTACTCAAAGGAAAAGCTCGTAAGCAGGTACGTTATACCTTTTACATACATTAGTGCATCTTAAATATTCCTGGTCAAGTAATTCCGAGCAAGAGCATTGAAATTTGCAGATTAATCGCCTCCATCGCCACACAATGAGGTTTCACATGCTTAAAAAGCTTGACATTTTGGAAAACACATTTTTAATGTGCGACTATTCTTTGTTTGGTACTTGCTGTCAGTTATTACCACCCGGATTGTCTTTTCTGCAACGGCAAACTCAAAATCTCTCACGGGCCAGTAATATTTATTATATGCCGAGCACAATTATCTATTTGGCGTAGCGTCTGAACAGCTGCCTTCATTAGCTAGCATAGTGGGTGTGTTTTCCACACATCAATGCAATACATACCACAGTAACCGCATGTGGTGTGACGCTACTTACACCTTCCAGACCCCTTTATTCGCATGTTACATAAGATATCATATGGTCGGAGTAGGTTACATATCCGTACAAGACCACGTGAAGTCTTAACATGATTGTATACCGAAACTCAAAAGTTCTCAAAACGATGTACTTCAGGAATTACAACCCTTTATTTACTTGATCAGTACATGTACCTACATGAGATTTGACTAAGACGGAACTCACTTGCCGTAAGATCTAGACTTCCATTTATACCATTCGCTGCAGCATACAATCAAAACCTAGCGGCAGGAACTAATGCAAATGCTCTCATGCTCTTGGCATATATCGCACCGGAAACTATATAACACAGCTTGGTTCAGCAGAAGCTCGGACAGGTGAACGTGCGCTGTGTGACACTCATCCAGATTACACAGCGCAGCCTATACATTGCAGCTATATCAATATACGTGAGAAATAACTTAACAGGTCATATAGAACACAATAATATTGCCCAAATTGGCCTACCAAGCAATAACAAGTCTTTGAATTCTTAACAAAATCGGAAAGTGGGAATTTCTTTGTCAATGTGAAACTTTCCGATTTTCGGATAGATATGAACACTCTTGCAACCCTTAAACCTTGTGTTCCCTAGTACCAATAGTCGTGGCTTTAAAATAAACTAATCAACTGGTGGAATTAAATATCACAAATCACCCACAGAGTAGTGCAAAGACATAAACTTGATAAGACTGGCGGTATTAGTCCCAATCTTACATCCATCCTCACTGATCAGGACTCACGCACCATCGCTGGTTCAACAACCTAATACCTCATGTTTCTTAACAGTACAGTAAGTCGCACGTATGTAAGCTATCTCTTGAAATAAACCACACAAGCCCAGAAAACGAACTACTGATGCGTCATATGACTCTTCATGATTATCATACCACGACGGCAGGCTGGCATCCCATGATACACAGCCGAAACCCTAGACGGCCTGACCGCAGGTTATCACCCCCCACGCTCAGTGACATACAGGCACAGCACACACGCGCTACCCTGGTTACGGCGATGGAGCCGCTGCCCGCTATTTGAGGTCCATGATCATGTGTGAGGGGTTCTCGAGGTAACCCCGCCAGAGGTTGGAGAAGCGGGCCACGGTGGCGCCGTCCACCACGCGGTGATCGGCCGACCAACTGATGTTCATGATGTGGGCCGCGATCACCTTGCCGTCCTTGTCAAAGCGAGGCAGTTGCTGCGAGAGACAAAAACGAGAGCAAGATGGAAAACCCGAAGATACGTGACATGAAATGGTGGCTAGGTCACATGAAAGAAGAGTAAATTAGGCCATAAACACGGCATAAACACGTCATCACTAATGAAGAAAATTGAAGGACATGTGCTGAAAGTGTTTTTCTTTTGGGGGGGGGGGGGTGGAAATGGACTACTTTATAATATAAGTTTAGCAGTTCAAGCAACTAGAGCAGAAAGGACTTGTATAAGGAACTTGCCAGGGGTCAGCTTAACAATCTGTGTATAGCACATAGTAGAAGCGCGACATTTTCATTTCCCGAAAGGACTCTGCATGAGCAGACACACTGTTCATATAATAAACCGAGAAAGCGTGGCCTATATTGATGAAACACGTATCACAGAAGCCTTTCCACTCGAGCGACATCGTGACACACCTGAATTCTTCCTATAGCACCAATGGCAACCTCTGGTGAGAATATCACGGGGAAAGCGTAGGTTCCGCCGATCTAGGATGGGAGAAAGCGATCACATGTTTATAACTTAACGAGAACGTCAAGCGTAGCTTGAGAAGGAGACGAAAATCTGGGGATAAGTGCAACTGGAATATATATAGCGAGTGCCGACTATGTACATGCATTGCTGACAGAGTATAGGCCGAAATGTCCGCGCGCCGTGAGTCATTTGGCGTATCGAAGCTTTATAATGGGATCGGCCATGTTAAATGTCTTTGTTTTTTTGCGTGCAAAGCACTCGTCTGATTTGAAAGGCATTTGGCACACATGATGTCAGTAATATTGGTACCTATTCCACGACATAAAGAATGTCTATCTGCATTTATTTAGGCACAGCGATTTTTCTCCATTTTTATTCGGGTCAAATTTAACCATCCAATAGCTCGAAACCTATAAATGTGAGGTGAAATCTGAGACCACATTTCTTTTGTGCCTCTCTCAGAAGAATACCGTGAGACAACCCGCGGATCTCTGGAGCCAATATTAACGGAGCTACGAAGAAAAACATGATTCGTGACCTTGACCTTGTTGTGACCTTGACCTTGGAAGCGTGACCTTGATCAATATAGTGCTTTGGCCCAAATACTAATGTCATGTCTCACGCAAGGTGTCGTTTGTCTGACATGTCCCCTTCATGGAGAAATTGGGGAGCCCATTTTCCCGCCAAAATGCTCCCGTAGGGTCCTATGTTAAACTTTGGGATTTTTTAGCAGGAAAACTATTTGGGCGATTTGCATAAATGAAAGACGATATAGAAGGTACTAATGGGCCCAATACGTGAAATAATTTGCAGCGTGATTAAATGGAAACTGCGAACGTTATAGCGATTTTTCCGTTTTTTGGTCCTATCTTTCAATGGTTAAGCGAAATTCGAAAAATTCCTGTGACCTTGACCTTTGACCTATACGGCCCATCTACGAACTTGGCCTGACGGTGGGCCGTGGCATTGTCTGTGCAGAAGGCGGAGTCGATATCTCAAACTTCATAAAAAAAAAATTTTAAACCAAAATTTGCTATTTTTAAGAGGCTGTGACGCGAAAACTTTTCATCCTACGACAAATCTGATGTCAGTAACGCGAAAGATTTTGAGGAGCTGAGTATATTGACACTAATTGCGGCTCTCTAACTGCAATATTAAGAGAGCTGGAGCGAAAAATGTGTTTTGGACGTATGACGTCATCGTGACGTTGACCTTTGAGTTATATTGCCCATTCACGAACTTGACCTGTCGATTAGCTGTCGGAATGTTTTGGTAAAAGAAGAGAACGATATCTTTAGGCATTCGACAGATAATGCGTCTAAAGACAGACAGACAGACAGACAAGAAGTCAGTGAGGACACTGATGATGACGAAAATCGACTTTGGGTCAAAGGGCGTGTACTTTGCGACCAGTCCCGACTCTCTAGCGTCGCTATTAAGCGAACGGCGGCCATCGACGAGTAAGGAGTGCCGGTCGATATCGCTATTCACTCATAATGGGAGCCTCAGCAAAGGGGGGGTGCAAATCTTGCGAGCGCTCTAGCGGCCAAACTAAGCGTCCCAGGGCAAATCTGGTGAGATTCCATAGATAAGCCGACATCTCTCTCTCGCTTCATGTCAAATCTGGGTTCCCTAGCTCAAATATTAACCGAGTTATGGCCCTTTGAACTGAAAACGCCACAAAAGTCCCATAGAGAAATGCCGTCGGCCCTGGAACCGGAAGTAAGATAGGAACGTATCGTTTTTACTTTGCAGCTATACGGGAAACCACTTTCTCTACAAAATGGCCCTACTCCTGTATTTTTATGAATTTTTTCCGATTTTTGCCGATTTTTGGTAAGTACCAAAAGTGACGTCATCGTGACGTCACGTGACGTATCAAAACACTCTAAGATTCGACACAAATCATCTCAGTTCATATTTCTATGACATATTAGAACGTTATAGCGATAACTTGAAGGTAAATGGGTCATCAGGCGAAAACACTGACAGAGGTCATTTAGTGCGTTTTCCTCAAAACTTCTGAGCTCATATTACTCGAAAATGAATATACGCATCAAAAAGTGAACAATACATGAAAACTGCGCCCTAATTAGTAGCACATTCTGGAACTGACCAGAGATCTTTAGCTTTAATATTAACGGAGATATAAGCGTGTTCAATGATTTTTGTCAAAACATCGCTGTGACCTTGACCTTTGACCTTTCGATCTGCGTGATGAGTATATCGTAGCCCTATCGCCAAGCTATCAGGCACAAACTAAAGCGAATTAATGTATACGGTTGTTAGGACGCAATGAGACTTGCAATTCTCGAGTGAGACAGACATACACGCCTTTTGGACGGGAAGACCGACAAAGAACCAAGAAGTCAGTGAGGACACTGATGATGACGAAAATCGACTTTGGGTCAAAGAGCGTGTCTTTTGCGACCAGTCCCGACTCTCTAGCGTCGCTATTAGGCGAACGTCGGCCATCGACGAGTAAGGAGTGCCGGTCGATATCGCCGTTCACTCATAATGGGAGCCTCAGCGAAGGGGGTGCAACTCTTGCGAGCGCTCTAGCGGCCAAACTAAGCGTCCTAGAGCAATTTTTTCGCGATTTTCGCTGGTCAACCCGCCATCTGTCTCTCGCTTCATGCCAAATCTGGGCTCCCCAGCTCAATTATTAACCGAATTATGGCCCTTTGAATGTCGAAACGCCACAAAAGTCCCATAGAGAAATGCCTTCGGCCCTGGAACCGGAAGTAAGATAGGAACGTATCGTTTTTACTTTGCAGCTATACGAGGAACCACTTTCCCCACACAATGACGCTACTCGTGTATTTTTATGATTTTTTGCCGATTTTTGACGATTTTTTTAAGATGGACACGATCTCCATTCACTGATCATTGGCGACCCCTCGAAGGTGTCGTCCCACTTCGGAGCGCTCTAGCGCCATAACTAGACAACCTCCGCCTAATTAAAAGACTAAGTGATCTGAAGATGCTTATTGGCAACTAGTTGCAATTTTGCAATTTTGCAAGATTGCAATTTTAGCATTGTTATCTGATTTTTGACGATTTTTTCTTTAAATGGCAAGAATCTGTATGTTTATCATTAGGCCAGTGGGTTCGTTGGCATGGAAACGAAAACTAGTTTTGTGATCACCGTGTTTATCTTGCAACTTGCTTTTCGATGATAGTACCTCACTGTGTGGCGAACGAGACTGAAATAGTTTAAGCGGAAGCAGGTCATATTTACTCAAGTTCATTTTTCCCCATAGGATCCCATGTTAAACGATTTCGACTATATACCGAAAAGTAATATAGATATTGCACCATGTTCACAGATTTGAACACCCCTAGCCTGTTAATTGTGTCCGTTGGCCACTATTAACGGTCTATTTGTCACAGGGTTAGATTGAAAACTATGTCGAATTGATTACCGTACATTAATCAATACCGATTAGAACATTATCGATTGGAATGGGACAAGATTTAACCTTGGGAAGTGAAAAATATACATTTTTTAAATCGTAAAATGTTTTTCGATCTGTTCGATACGAGATAAGCATCGCCTGAGTAAGTACATACATCAACGAAAACCTCAGAAGACGTACTATGTAACTGTCTATGGTTTGTAACCCAACAATGTAGAGAAAAGACCTAAAATCAAGAAATTGATTTTCCCGCCCAAATTTGATGATAGGTGGGGAGATAGCGTCTTTGCTCTTTAATTATGGCTATATTAAATATATTTTGTGCCAATGTTGTTGACAATTATTGCAGTAGAGAGAGTGGCTATTTGCAGCGGACCCCTATATGTTATGTAGGTTTTCGTTTTTTCGTATGTTCAAGCTGTAAGAATCCCCCAAATGACTGAAAATGGGTGTTGTTGATATTAGAGTGTGAAAACACTTTTAGGGTAATGCAGTTATATTTTAATTTTCTGGGTAGAAACCTGTCGTTGCATGTGCGCATTCAGATAATATATGAGGTTAGATGAAAATGGAAAACCATATATATAGTTTAATTTTGTCAAGATAGAAATAGTCTTTGAAAAAAGTATATTTTTGGGGGGCAGGGGGGGGAATGATTTGTTGTTGCTAAGCGTATTTTGGCGGTGAAAAGGGAGGGGGGAGGCTTTACCGCGGACCCCCCCCCCCCCACCAGGAGGAAGATTGCACTGCCGCATAGCGGATATATCGGTTCCAAATTGTAGTGCGCATGCGCGAAGTTTGAAATTTATTGCGGAAAGGCGAGTGGACTCCTGCGGCATGTGTAGAAGATGGGCTTATGTCTGAGACTGTTGTAAAAACAACTGTCTGAGACTGTCTCAGATGTGTCTGGTTCTTGGGCTGCATAGGTCTATACTGAGCTAGAGTAAATGTGTAAATGTATCTATTGTCACTGCCGCTGTTAAATTTTACCTGCATCCGCTGAAGTAGTTTATACTTCGAAAGCTGCTCATATACAGCTAATATGTATTTTTAAATATTCTTCTAAGCTCAAACCTGCTCATACAACAATTTTACATTTAGGTCTACATCATATACAGCTAATATTTATGTAAGAGTTTTTTGTTGCCCATTTTTTTCCTTAGCAGTCTTATAAAGTTAGACCCTGCATTATAGAAAAAACACAGGTAAAAGCCTCTTTATTATGTCTAACCTATATTTAAAAGCAATACATGTAGCTTCACTAGCAGTGCTCCATGCAGGTCTCACAAGACACCTCTCTGCGGCCCCTTCAGGCGTACATCCTGTAGAGCAAGTTTGAGCGTGACACCATTACATAATGCAAAACGGAGCCGTTATAGATTGACATTTTTTTTACAGTCTTGTCACTGTGACTGGTCACACCACACTGCACACACTGACACAAGGCTCATGCACTCACTCAGTCTCAGTGCGGCTCATGCACCCACTCGGTCTCAGTGCGGCTCATGCACTCACGCAGACAGTCTCAGTGACCCACACTCGCAGGAATTTACCTGTCCCATTAAATTGAAAAACAAAACAATAACTATGTTTTTTTACTGTGTTAGGAATTGACGATTTTGCAACGTCATGTTTATGCCTATGACAGAGGTCATTTAGTGCGTTTTCCTCAAAACTTATGAGCTCATATTACTCGAAAATGAACATACGCATCAAAAAGTGAACAATACATGAAAACTGCGCCCTAATAAGTAGCACATTCTGAAACTTACCAGAGATCTCTAACTTTAATATTAACGGAGATATAAGCGTTTTTAATGGTTTTTTTCAAAACATCGCTGTGACCTTGACCTTTAATCTTTCGATCTGCGTGACGAGCATATTGTAGCCCTACGGCTAAGCTATCAGACACAAACTACTGCGAAATAATGCATACGTTTGTTAGGACGCAATGAGAATTGCAATTCTCGAGTGAGACAGACATACACGCCTTTTGGACGGGAAGACCGACAAAGAACCAAGAAGTCAGTGAGGACACTGATGATGACGAAAATCGACTTTGGGTCAAAGGGCGTGTACTTTGCGACCAGTCCCGACTCTCTAGCGTCGCTATTAAGCGAACGGCGGCCATCGACGAGTAAGGAGTGCCGGTCGATATCGCTATTCACTCATCATGGGAGCCTCAGCAAAGGGGGGTGCAACTCTTGCGAGCGCTCTAGCGGCCAAACTAAGCGTCCTAGAGCAATTCTACCATATTAGAGTTTAAGTGAACATGACATTTTGTTCTCAAGAGCGATTGCTCGACTCATTATGAATGGCGCTACGATTGTACTTTTTATCTAATAATACGTCATCGTGACGAGACATGACGTCATTTGACGTTCGCGAAAATGCTCAAGATGGCTTCTATTTCTTTAATGTACCTACTTATCAACTCGGGTTATGACAGATATTGCCAAAGTGGCTGAAAATAAAGGAAACCTAACATTTCGTAGGAGCACGTTAGCTATGACGTCATTTTTGACGCATACTTATCCCCTGCGCCAAAAAAGTTACACACGGCACACACTGTCCCTGAACACGACCTGCAACGTCAAGCAACCCGAAAGTCGCCATACCTTATAATAGCTGAGTAATAGCTTACGTAAGATGTGTGACGTCATAACGTCATAGTGACGTTATGACGTGACGCACGACAAGGTCCAAGTGGCAATACGCCAAGGTTTACTGCCACAACTTATCCGATTAAAGAGCTAGGCGATAGAAAGAATAGTCCTTCAGCTATGGCTTTGTGAAATGGTCAAAAAATGCATTAGCTTATCATTGCGGAAACACGGAGACCGACGACAAGAACAAAGACCACTGTAGGCGAAGTGATACAGCAACTAATTTGTTTCTTTTTACTCTTTTTCTGACCATCAATGTTCCCTACCATTTGACGCAAACATCACAGCTCTAGCTTGCTTTTCTGATTTTTGACGATTTTTTCAAGATGGACACAATCTCCATTCACTCATCATTGGCGGCCCCGCAAAGGTGTCGTCCCACTTTGGAGCGCTCTAGCGCCATAACTAGACAAGATCCGCCTAGTTAAAGCACTAAGTGATCTGAAGATGCTTATTGGCAACTAGTTGGCGAAAAGAATGCAATTTTAGCATTGTTATCTGATTTTTGACGATTTTTCTTTCAATGGCAAGAATCTGTATGTTGATCATTAGGCCAGTGGCTTCGTTGCCATGGAAACAAAAAGTAATACAGAAATCGCCGGGTTTTTCTTATAAATTGCTTTAAGGTGATATTACCTCACTGTGTGGCGAAGGAGACTGAAATAGCTTGAGCGGAAGTAGGTCATATTCGACCAAGTTCATTTTTCCCCATAGGATCCAATGTTAAACGATTTCGACTATATACCAAAAAGTAATAATGCTATGTCACCATGTTCACAGATTATGACTCAGCTTAGCATTATCCATCCACAGCTGCAAGTATTGAGCGATGGCTTGAATAGGACGCCCGTGGGAGCCGCTGCTAGTGCCAAAAAGCCGTATCTTTCACCATTGGCCAAATTTCGAAAAAATCCTGTGACGTCACTTTCATCTCCAATTGCATATGATAAGCACTGTTGCTACTAGGTATCATGTTTAACTAAGACAAAAATCCCCGTGTTGTTTGCTGGAGGCACTTGCGACATACGCGACAAAACATTTTTTCCCAGCCTAAAGATGCAGCCCTTTTAACATGGGAAGTCCCATAGAGAAATTCCCCCGGCCCTGGAACCGGAAGTAAGATAGGGAGGTATTGTTGTTAGTTTGTAGCTATACGAGGAATTACTTTTCCTACAATATAATGCTACTCTCGCATTTTTGTGATTTTTTTCAGATTTTTGATGATTTTTTGTAAGTACCGAAAGTGACGTCATCGTGACGTCACGTGACGTATCAGAAAAGTCTAAGATTCAACACAAGTCATCACAATTCATATTTCTATGACATATTTGAACATCATAGCGATAGCTTGAGGGCAAATGTACCAAAAAGCGAAAAAACTGACAGAGGTCATTTAGTGCGTTTTCCGCAAAACCTATGACCTCGTTTTCCTCGAAAATGAGTATTACGCATCAAAAAGTGAACAATACCCGAAAACTGCACATGAAAGAGGGGCACATTCTGAAACTAATTCGAGATCTCTAGATTTAATATTAACGGAGATATAAGCGTTTTTAGTAATTTTTTCAAAAAATCGCTGTGACCTTGACCTTTGACCCTTCGACTTGCGTGACGAGAATGTTGTAGCCCTATTAGCTGGCTATAAGATGTTAAAGATTGCGAAACGATACATGCAGCAGTTAGGCCACAAAGAGACTTTCCGTTTTTGAGTGGGACAGACATACATACATACATACATACATACATACATACATACATACATACATACATACATACATACATACATACATACATACACACAAACACGACCAACCGACATATGCCGAAAATTGAAAATTTCAATTTTCGTCATAACAAGAATTTGTCAAGCATAGCTTGAGAGGGAAGACGAAAATCGGGGGATAGGTGCAACTGACCATGAGCCGATAACTATGAAAGGTCACAGATAAAGTTCAGCGGCCGTATTCATAATCCCGCTTATAACATAGCTGGAAGATAGCGAGAACGAATGAATCTCCAAAAAGTCTCTAAAGAATACTCTGAAACAAACCGCGGATATCTACCTAATATTACCCAATGTGGACCTGTTTCGTTGTGGTGCGAGATATAAAGATTGAGACGGGCAGATGTAGTGCTTCGGTCGAGCCTATGGAAGACCGAGGGTAGGATTTCGTATGAAATATGACTGATCGAGCGGGTTTGGGGACTTCTGAAAGAAAAGCACCTACACCCAACGCGGCACTTTGGCGTAGTGGATAAGGCTTTCGACAGTGGGCATGAAGGTTGGTTGTTCAAACTCAGCCGGGTGCCTATTTTTTATTTATTTTTTTTTTTATGCTGGAAACACATTTCGTTTGATATAAAGAAACATTCGGCCCGCGGGCATCACTTTTTGAACATAGAATTGCAATGGGCTAGCGACAACATTGGAGTATATAGGCCGAAACGTTATCTCGATCCGTGTTCAAGTGGCCGCATCGAGTCTTTATAATGGGATTGGCCATGTTCATGTTTGATTATTTGTTTGCGTCCAAACTACTGGTTCGCTTTTGATGGCATTTGGCAGACATGATGTTAGTAATATTGGTACATATTCCACCACATATAGGTAATCTACCTGCATGCATGTAGTCACCGCACTTTTGTATAATTTTTATTAGGTTACAATTTGATCATCCAATAACTCAAAAACTATAAATGTGAGGTCACATAACTTTTGCGCCTGTCTCTGAAGAATACTCTGAAACAAACCACGGATCTCTAGACGCAATATTAACGGAGTTACGCGGAAAAACATGTTTTGGGACCTTGACCTTGCCGTGACCTTGACCTTAGATACGTGACCTTGACCGATGTAGCACAACGCGCCCAAATAATAATTTCATGCTGCACGCAAGGTGTTGTCTGTCTGACTTGTCGCCTTCATGGAGAAATTGAGGACACCATGTTCCCGCCAAAATGCTCCCGTAGGGTCCCATCTTAAACTTTGAGAATTTTTCACAGAAAAACTGGGCGATTTTTACAATTTTCACATGATATAAAAGGTACCTATGGTCCTAATAACAGAAATAATTGTGAGCGTCATTAAATGAAAACTGAGACAGTAGTAGTGATTTTTCCGATTTGTGGTCCTATCTTTCAATGGTTAAGCGCAATTTGAAAAATTAGTGTGACCTTGACCATTGACCTACATTAGCTAGCATACTAGCCTGACTGTGGACCTTGGCATTGTCTGTGCAAAAGGAGGAGTCGATATCTGAAACTTTATAAAAAAATAAACAAAATTCCCAAATTTTCAATTTGTAAGAGCCCGTGGCTCATCCTACGTCAAATCTGATGTCAGTAACGCGAAAGACTTTGAGGAGCTGAGTATTTTGACACTAATTGTGGCTCTCTAGCTGCAATGTTAAGAGAGCTAGAGCAGAAAATGTGTTTTGGACGTATGACGTCATCGTGACGTTGACCTTTGAGCTATATTGCCCATGCACGAACTTGATCTGTCGATGGGCTGTCGAAATGTTTTGGTAAAAGAAGAGAACGATATCTTTAGGCGTTCGACAGATAATGCTCCGACAGACAGACAGACAGACCGAGAGCGTCACCCACAGGGTGAAGGCTGATGACGGAAATGGAACATTCCCGCACACCGCACCCCCACCCCTCGCCGCCAATACACACGACCAAACACACGGACAGATGAAAAGTAAATCCAGATTTGGCCCTTCAGATCCAGATTTGACCTCTCAGATCCGGATTGACCACTTAGATACAGATTTGACCCCTCAGATCAATATTTGACTTCTCAGATCCAGATTAGTGAATACGTTCAAATCACGACTTTCTACGCGTCCTTGGTCGCGCCCTAATCGCTCTTCTCGGACTCGTCATGGCTGAATTACGGAGCCCCCTAGCGGCGGAACTAAGCGTGATAAGCGAAAAACGAAGGCGGTTTCCATACCCAAGTCGACGTTTGCCCGTCTTTTGCAACCGGTCCCGACTCTCTAGCGTCGCTATTAAGCGAACGGCGGCCATCGCAACCCCGAAAGAGTGCCGGTCCATATCGCCGTTGACTCATAATGGGAGCGTCGGCATGGAGGGGGGTGCACCTCTTGCGAGCGCTCTAGCGGCCAAACTAAGCGTCCTAGAGCAATTCTGAGGTGGTTTCGATCACCCTAGCTCACATTTTTCTCTCCATTCATGCCAAATCTGGGCTCCCTAGCTCAAATATTGACCGAGTTGTGGCCTCGCAAAGTTCAAAACGCCACTTGACACGTACGCTGAATATTGATTGGCCGATTACTCGAAAATCGTTCAGTATCCGGAAAAATCTGAGCGAGTACTGCGTCACCGCCTCTCCTTGACGAATACTCTCAAACAAACAGCGAATCTCTAGACCCGATATTAACGGAGTTACGCGGGAACACATGTTTCGTGTCCTTGACCTTGCTGTGACCTTGACCTTGGAAGCGTGACCTTGACCAATATAGTTATTCGTGCCCAATTAATAATGTCATGTATCACGCCAGGTGACGTTTGTCTCACTTGTGCCCTTCACGGAGAAATTGAGACCACTTTCCCGCCAAAATGCAGCCGTAGGATCCCATGTTAAATTTTGGGATTTTTTTGCAGAAGAACTATTCGGACGATTTTCAACATTGAAACACCATATACAAGGTACTTACGAGCCCAATACGTCAATTAATTTTTACCGTCATTAAGCAAACACTCGGAACGCTATAGCGATTTTGCCGATTTTTGGTCCTATCTATCAATGGTTAAGCGAATTTCGAAAAATTCCTGTGACCTTGACCTTCGACCTACATGGCCCATCTTCTAAATTAGCCTGACGGTAGGCCGTGGCATTGTCTGTGCAGAAGGAGGAGTCAATATCTCAAACTTTTTAAAAAAAGAAAAAAAATCAAAAATTTCTAATTTTCAACTGCCTGTGGCGCGAAACCTTTCCATCCCACATCAAATCTGATGTCAGTAACGCGAAAGATTTTGAGGAGCTGAGTATTTTGACACGAATTGCGGTTCTCTAGCTGCAATATTAAGAGAGCTAGAGTGGAAAATGTGTTTTACACGTATGACGTCATCGTGACGTTGACCTTTGAGTTATATTGCCCATCTACGAACTTGACCTGTCGATGGGCTGTCGGAATGTTTTGGTAAAAGAAGAGAACGATATCTTTAGGCACTCAAGAGATAATGCTCCGACAGGCAAACAGACAGACACACAGACAGACAGACAGACCGAGACGTTCAAGCAGAGCTTGAGAAGGAAGACGAAAATTGGGGTTATGGGACCAATTCGACTATGTTAAGACCCATCGCCGCTCGCTCATTGGTTGTTCAGCCTGGCGTTCGAGACAATATCGCCCCCGGGAAAGCTGTAGTACTGAGGCCAAATTGCTGGCTGAAAGCGCAAATGAGCCCAAAATGGACCCCAAGTATCGTGATGTACTGGACGAGCGCCATGTAACGGCTGCTGTTGAACGCGGGCTATTTTTCCAGGTCGAGGCCTTCGTTTAGAGTGAATACGTTCAAATCACGACTTTCTACGCGTCCTTGGTCGCGCCCTAATCGCTGTTCTCGGACTCGTCATCGGTGAATTACGGAGCCCCCTGGCGGCGGAACTAAGCTAAAAGCGAAGGCGGATTGCATACCCAAGTCGACTTTTGCCCGTCTTTTGCAACCGGTCCCGACTCTCTAGCGTCGCTATTAAGCGAACGGCGGCCATCGCAACCCCGAAAGAGTGCCGGTCCATATCGCCGTTGACTCATAATGGGAGAGTCGGCATGGAGGGGGGTGCACCTCTTGCGAGCGCTCTAGCGGCCAAACTAAGCGTCCTAGAGCAATTCTGAGGTGGTTTCGATCAGCCTAGCTCACATTTTTCTCCCCGTTCATGCCAAATCTCGGCTCCCTAGCTCAAATATTGACCGAGTTGTGGCCTCGCAAAGTTCAAAACGCCACTTGACACGTACGCTGAATATTGATTGGCCGATTACTCGAAAATCGTTCAGTATCCGGAAAAATCTGAGCGAGTACTGCGTCACCGCCTCTCCCTGACGAATACTCTCAAACAAACAGCGAATCTCTAGACCCGATATTAACGGAGTTACGCGGGAAAATCTGTTTCGTGACCTTGACCTTGCTGTGACCTTGACTTTGGAAGCATGACCTTGAGCAATATAGTTATTCGTGCCCAATTACTGATATCATGTAAAAGGCCAGGTGGCGTTTGTCTCACTTGTACCCTTCACGGAGAAATTGAGACCATTTTCCGGCCAAAATGCTGCCGTAGGATCCCATGTTAAATTTTGGGATTTTTTTGCAGAAGAACTATTCTGACGATTTTCAAAATTGAAACACCATATACAAGGTACTTACGAGCCCAAAGCGTGAATTAATTTTGACCGTCATTAAGCAAACACTCGGAACGCTATAGCGATTTTGCCGATTTTTGGTCCTATCTATCAATGGTTAGGCGAATTTCGAAAAATTCCTGTGACCTTGACCTTTGACCTACATGGCCCATCTACTAAGTTGGCCTGACGGTCGGCCGTGGCATTGTCTGTGCAGAACGAGGAGTCAATATCTCAAACTTTATGAAAAAAAAAAAAAAAAAAAAAAAATCAATTTTTTAAGTGCCCGTAGCGCGAAAACTTTTCATCCTACGTCAAATTTGATGTCAGCAACGCGAAAGACCTTGAGGAGCTGAGTATTTTGACACTAATTGCGGCTCTCTAGCTGCAATATTAAGAGAGCTAGAGTGGAAAATGTGTTTTGGACGTATGACGTCATCGTGACGTTGACCTTTGAGTTATATTGCCCATCTACGAACTTGACCTGTCGATGGGCTGTCGGAATGTTTTGGTAAAAGAAGAGAACGATATCTTTAGGCACTCAAGAGATAATGCTCCGACAGACAAACAGACAGACAGACTAACCGAACACACCGACATAAGACGAAAATCTACGATTTTCGTCTTAATAAATACGACAGGACAGCATTGTAAGAGTACATTGCGAGAAAATGAGACTACGATTGACATCAAGTTACATGAACCACTATTGCTACATCGCTTAGATCACGTACTCACTAACATATGAGGCTTGACATCATGCCTTGGCGTAGCAATGAATTACCAAAGCGTCGGTATATTTAGGCCCGAAGACAGCATTTATAAACAGAGCCAGACACTCATCAATCTGATGTTGGACAGCGTGAAGGTGCCTCCGCTCAGGTCCTGGGTACCCAGCTTGGAATGGAATGGAATGTTGGTGTTTTAGGCCACTTTTGTGCACATACAGGCTAAATTGGGCCAAGGAACCTCCCGAGACGATGAAGGATGAAGGAATGAAACATGCCCCAGATTAGGTGCCCGAGCCCGGATTCGAACCTAGGACCTATTGATCTGCGGTCTAGTGGGCTAACCACTACACCAGGGAGGCCCCCCGGGTACCCAGCTTGGGGCTACAGTCAACATATCTCACACAAACAGACCCAGACACTCACCGATCCGATGTTGGACAGCGTGAAGGTGCCTCCGCTCAGGTCCTGGGTACCCAGTTTGCCCCCGTACCCCATCTCCATCAGTCGGTTGAGTTCGGCCGCGATCTCAAAGATACTGAGCTGCTCCACATTCTTGATGTTGGGTACGAGTAGACCTTGTGGCGTGTCCATGGCGAAGCCGATGTTATGGGAGGCCTGGAGCACAAACCAAATGTTAGATACCTTACCGTGAACGGTAATACATTGTTAGTATCCTTTATTACCATCGCAAATTAAGATACATCAACCGATCTTTTAAAGTGTTTCGATGAAAGAATATATGATTCTAGACTTAATAAAAAACAAGGCATCGTATTGAATCACAGCCACAGTTATATTGTCTTCGGACCTTATGACAAGTGAGTAGAACGAAGGTAAGAAGGGCCTCCTACCTTGTATGTGATGTTCTCGCAGGCCTCGTCCACGGAGGCGTTCAGCAATGGGTAATGGTGAAGGGCAAGGGATGCAGCCTGGGGATTAACCATACAGGCCACTGAATATCACGTATCAAAGTTCTTCTATGGGAGATTGTTGTCCCAGTTTAGTAAGCAACACTAACCTATATAAACTTATTTCTCCACAATTTGAAAAATATATTTAGCGTCTGTGCTATTATTTATAGATGGTTAAGAACTATGTTCAGTCTCTTTTTTTAGAAGACAGGAGCGATGTCAACCACATCATAATGTCCATCACCACCAGAGGCGCTGTCAACCACATCATAATGTCCATCACCGCCAGAGGCGCTGTCAACCACATCATAGGTTGAGTTCGGATATGCGATTGGAGTAATCGGCCCAGATATTTGGAGCATGCGCACTCATACTTTCCGCTCATGTGCGGATCAAGATAAACCGAACGCAAAATCCGCGGTCCGCGTGAATGTTGCACCTGCTGAACTGCACAAATCACGAAGATCGTTAAACAGTACGATATAAAAAATCAACGGATGCGTGTTGTGTTCATTATTTTATTCTAGTTGTTATAATATTATGTACAGATTTTTGGCAGGTCGAAGTACTACTTTATATCTTTTTTACTTATTGTTGGGCCTGGACGCCATGTGGGAAATCCTCGTGATCCTCCTCTGGGTGGGGAGTATGGTCCGGGAGTAAAATGTACCACGTGACCGCGTTATCGGAACACAATCTCAGCGTTCGGTTATGCACTCCGCGGAGTCCGACTACTCCGCTCGCATACCCGAACTCACCCATAATGTCCATCACCGCCAGAGACGCTGTCAACCACATCATAATGTCCATCACCGCCAGAGGCGCTGACAACCACATGACTAGGACGAACCGGCTCCGCCTGAGCCTAGGGGAACGCCAACCTCAACCCCAAATGATGTGTTCGATGTTTTTTTCAATTACAAAATGTCTCACACATATTGCACAAAACGATGGAGATCGGCAAAAAATGAAGGATAATTATGGTGACCTTGACAAAACAATGGGACTGACCTTGAGGAAGACCGGCATGAAGGAGAACTTGATGCCGCGGAACTCCGCGGCCGCCCGCAGCGGGTCCTTCAGTTGTACAAGTTGACTCAGGTCCACTTCGTCCTTGTAGCCGAAGTGCGGGATGTCCTTGGCCTTGGTCATGGCCTTGACCATGGCCTTCTGCATGCCCCGGATGGGCTCCGTCTTGTCCTGGCCGGCCAGCACAGGGTGGTGGCGGGGGAGGTGCGGGGTGGCGGTAGACGGGACCTGGCTGCGGGCCTGGCGCGCGGCGGGGGCCTCCGCCGGGGGGGGCGCCGGGCGGGGAGGGATGACAGGGGTGGACGCGGCAGCGGCAGCCACTGCAGCACAAATCGGTTGGCCGTGAGTCGAATTAATCACATTAATGTTGTGCAGAACGTAGAATTCCTCGTAGCTCGCCAAAGTGTACTTAATTATTTTCTCCATGGGTAAGCTGCCACCCAATATGATGAATACCATGATGAACAGTGAACGTTTTAACATATTCGCATATAACATATGTTACCACACGAACGGAAGACAGTGGTGACGGGGGAAAAGTCTTGACATAGTCAACTGAACTGAGGGCAAGCGAGCGTTCCATAGTTCATGGCGTACGGATGTGATTAATATTCTAATAATAATCGCCAGCCTATTATAACCACACAGCCGTATGATAACCTGTACCCATATTTAACCGGATAATTTTTTCACACCTTTCACAGTGAAATGGGGCGTCATAATGCGCCCAAAATCGTCAATGCGCGAGGCAAATATACCACACCCGCAGATTGGGGTGTTACAATACTAGGCTTACCTGAGGGCGGAGACGAGGCAGATCCCCCGTCCAGAAAGCGCAGAATATCTTCCTTCAGGATACGACCGTCCTTCCCGGTGCCAGTCACCTTGGCCAGATTTGTCTGGCGAATATATATATCAACTTATTTACATCTTCCTTTTGGGTAGATATTGTTATGACGTGGAATCCGTAAAAAGAAATTTATGTTGCAGCAGGAATGGCATTTATTTGGAACCAGTTCAGCGACATTAACACTATTGTTCGTTACACGGTCACTCCAAGTATACAACATAACAATGTCAAGCAAAATGTGGAGACCATAATCCAAATAATTATGCATATTCCGCCTATGATCCCACAGGACTCAAATTATTAAATGGGTGAATGACGCATCCCAGCGTGTTGTTAACAGAGCTAGTGGGTTTCTTGAGAGAGTGACTAGGTGGGACTTACCTTATCTTGAGAGAGTACTGGGTGGGACTTACCTTATCTTGAGAGAGTGACTAGGTGGGACTTACCTTATCTTGAGAGAGTGACTAGGTGGGACTTACCTTATCTTGAGAGAGTACTAGGTGGGACTTACCTTATCTTGAGAGAGTGACTAGGTGGGACTTACATTATCTTGAGAGAATGACTAGGTGGAACTTACCTTATCTAGGGTGACAGACGAGGCGGGACTTACTTTATCTTGAGAGAATGACTAGGTGGGACTTACCTTACCTTGGGTGACAGATTAGGTGGGACTTGCTTTATCTAGGGGGACAGACTAGGTGGGACTTACCTTACCTTGGGTGAGTGACTAGGCGGAACTTACCTTCTCTAGGGTGACAGACTAGGCGGGACTTACCTTATCTTGAGAGTGACTAGGTGGAACTTACCTTATCTTGAGAGAGTGACTAGGTGGGACTTACCTTACCCAAGGTGACAGACTAGGCGGGACTTCCCTTATCTTGAGAGAGTGACTAGGTGGGACTTACCTTATCTAGGGTGACAGACTAGGTGGGACTTACCTTCTCTAGGGTGACAGACTAGGCGGGACTTACCTTATCTTGAGAGAGTGACTAGGTGGAACTTACCTTATCTTGAAAGAGTGACTAGGTGGGACTTACCTTACCCAAGGTAACATACTAGGCAGGACTTACCTTATCTTGAGAGAATGACTAGGTGGGACTTAACTTATCTAGGGTGACAGACTAGGCGGGACTTACCTTACCTTGGGTGACAGACTAGGTGGGACTTGCCTTATCTAGGGGGATAGACTAGGTGTGACTTACCTTACCTTGGGTGAGTGACTAGGCGGGACTTACCTTATCTTGGGTGAGTGACTATGCGGGACTCACCTTATCTAGGGAGACAAACTAGGTGGGACTTACCTTGTTCTCTGTGGCCAGCCTACGCACTGCCGGTGTCGCCAGAACCTTTCGCCCCTTGATGTTTTGCATCATGGAACTGTCGGAATCGCTGTGATCTGATTGGTCCACGAGATCATCAACGGAGGACGTATCTATAACAAGAATCGGTTTGAGTAGGACATAGTAATCACGACCAAAGTATAATGACGTCATAAAGTGAAAATTTTTGTAATGTTCTAATACACTTTCTGCTTATGGTTGAGCTACATATAGCAAACACCGAACAGCCGCCATTTTACATCAAATGTCCCTCACGCGCTCATATTCATATATTTCTTAATTTAATTTGATTTGAAAAAAGGTAAATGCGTAAAATATCAAAGACAAATATTGGATCAATATTGCGGTCAACTTGTACCTTTGGAAGGCGACTCTCCATCGAGCTCGATGTCCACCAGGGGAGTTCCGACCAGTGCCACGGCATCAATCTCATGGTATATCTTTCTAACAATGCCATCGAATCGACTGCTTATGGTGACCGACGCCTTGTCACTCTGCACCTCACAAATACTGTCGAACTGCGCAACTCTGTCGCCGACTTTTATATACCTAGAATGGAGAATATCATTGTTATTATCTTGACACGCCATGTAAAATGCTTATCACGCCCTGTATCTACATGTGAGTCTTACTGTATTTAGGAAAAAGGAAAGGGAAAAAAATACAAGGAAAAAGTCATGAGGACCAATCGTATACCATTGGCCATACAGATGTGCCAATGCTGGATTTGTACAAATTACACTAATTGGTCATAATCAAAGTGTCAATCAGTATCGATTTTACTCATTTTTTTTTACCATAATTACCTCAACATGCTAAATATAACTCTTCAGATATTTCTTATATAATATGTATCGATAGCTTACCAGTCTTTCACATTGACCTCCCGAATACCCTCGCCAATATCGGAGAGGTTGAATTGAACTATCTGACCCTGAACAACTGAAATATGCAGTCAATCAACAAAATGATCAATCACAGCAGAAGATGATAACAAACCAGCTACTTTTTTATACTTGTGATTTCTGTAGAACATAAATTAGGCACAATTGAAACAATGACTTAAGTAGTTCTGGTAATGATAATAGCAGAAAAGCAAGGTACTGTTTTCAATTCCAAAATGTTCGTGGATTGAAACTTATCAATGATTGAAAATTATCACATTAATACATTAAAACTTGTTATATATGAGTCTGGCAGATAGGTACCGACATATATTGCAATACATATAGATTGTAATGTAGAACAGCTCTTGATCTTGAAGTCTTGGAAAATGCAGGAATTATATGAATGCGGAACTTCCCCTCTATCTAGCATTTCCGCCAAATACCTTTCTTTCAATTTGGAAATTTCTTCCAAACAAAGTCTTAATATTACCGGTTAATTAACATTTTGTAGTTTGATAGTCATATTTACCTTTTGATGTATGAAAATTCCTAATGAGCCCTGGTCTTCTAACACAGGTGTTTCTGTTTTTGCTATGAGAATCTTTGCAGTGAACAGATCCCTGGTCTTGTAACAATTGACAACCTCCAACAGATCTGACATTTTTCTGAAATAGATGACAAAATAAAATAGAAAATTGTTTCTATTTGTGGAGTTGTGCCTAAACATGCCTTAGGCTTCCTCTCCCTTCCCTCTTCCCACTGCTGGTGTAAATAGCCTTACTACAGTATTCCCCTCATATTATTTGAATGTATTAAGACCAAATAATGTGAAGGTAGATGTGAGACTTAAAAGCCCATACTGGTATATATTAGGCTTGATTTATTGATACATAAGCTTCATAATTAAGAGGGATCTAAGATGAACAAGGAGCACAGAGGGGGGGGGGGGGGGCAACAAAGGATGGAGTATTGCAGCTCCACAAGGGTATGTGCTTGGTGTGCTTCCAGTTGGATGACATTCACTTAGATGACACCCTGTTTTGTTAATTCCAGAAGGTTGACTTCTAATTAAACAACATTATATATAAATACTTTAGATATTGTCAAATATGGATTTTTCAGACGTTCTCACAGGGCCTGACATTATTGCTGGTCCGGGACAATTGATTTTGCCTGTCTGGCAAGAAAACACTTCTCTGTACTTGTCTGACAGGACAAGTGTTAGCCAAACAAATGCAACAGGCTACCAGTCAATTATCACACAATTATTTGTTAGCATCACAGCTTTGCTACTGCTGGTGAAAGCGGGGTGGCCCAGGCCTTCTACTTGAGCTCCAGGTCAGGCCATCTCAAAACCTGCATGCAAATGAATTAAGACAGTGACCATGTTGCTATAAATGCAGTTGAGATTACACATTCTTATCATCCACTGCACTTGTACATTACATCATACTTCACCATCCGCTGTTATAGGTACAGATGAATGGTGCTGTTTTGACACAGAGACTTCAACCAAAATATTAAGATTAGTTGTAAGATACAATAAGGCAATAGTTTCTGGAAATGAGGTTTTTCAGGGCTACTGAATAGCAAGCAGGCTAAATGCAAGTGCCCCTAGGCAAGCAGGCTTGCCTAGGGGCACTAGCGCCAAGCTAAATGCTTACCTGCCCTGTTGGGCATATGACCAGTATTCTTACCTGTCCTACCATGCAATTCAACTGTCCTGGGCAGTCAGTTATGTCTCTCCCTGGGGTAAGAATTTAGCCCCTTCCCAAAAAATCGGTGTACACTCATAATGGCCGAACGGCCAAACGGCCGAAGGATTTAAGGGGGGTGGAGGGGACAGAGGATGGGGTGGGGGATGGGGTGGGAGGGGCGGGGGTGTAGCGAGCCAGCGGATTAGTCTGTTCGCCCCTCGACGATTGGGTGTCAGCCGACTGGGAGGGGGCGGGGTGGGTGGTCAGGCTTCCTCAGGGAATATCACTTTTTACAAATTTTTGGGGGAATTCCTTAGAGCCCCGTAATGAGCATTGATAACGTGGATTTTAATGGTAATGAGGGTGTAGAGCAAGGATTTTTACAGATATTCTTGCGGCCTGAATTTCCTGCACTTTGGTTTATGATTATGAATTCTCATTTATTTTCTGGTATTCACCTATTTACTGGCGGATAACTCGCATATATTGCCAATTGAGAATAGCATTATAACAATCTACAACACAATGCCACATCGTTTGATAACAACTTGTTAAATTTCGCTGGCTTATTAACTTAGTTACGACTTCTCTGCCATCTGGAATTGGTAGCCCTTTGAAACTCTATAGTCACATTGGCATGTAATTGAATCCTGGCTTCTTCTTTGCCAAAGCTGTCTTTATAGGGGTTGTCACTGTCTACCTGCCTAAAGGTTTCAGTACAGCAATCCAACGATTGATTATGGATATCATGGATAAATTAGGTATAAACTGAGTTGTAGGTCTATGTTAAATAAAATTATTATTAAATCTCTATAACTCTCTATAAACTTTCGCTGCCTGTTCTTCCATACAATCGATCACACCAACACAGACCGTTGTATACAACTCTGCAATAGCCTCGCGGTCACTCTGGCGAACAACAGACAGTCGAATCGCAGCAGGCTAATCCCCTCGACCCCCCACCCCCTCCCCCCTAAATCGCCGCTGATTAATCCCCTCGCGGCTAGACCAACCCCGACCCCCCCCTCCACCTATGGTGGGGGGTGGTGAGAGCGACTCGGCCGTTATGCCGTTCGGCCATTATGCATAGCATTCCTCAAATCACCCTGGCCACTGTGGTGTACCTGTGTACAGGCCTGTACAAATTCTACAAGCCAGAAGTTTCTCCATTTCTTAGCATAGGCATAGCCATAGGTTGGTTTAGTTGAAATTATGCTTCTTCGTTTGATACTGACCCCAGGCGATTGAAGACCAGAGCAAAACTCATACTGCTTGCCTCTATTCCACTAATTCTGACACATGAATACTCACCATCAACGGTAATCTGGCGGCAAACCTTCCACTAGGACGAAAGAACTTGACAAGAGCGGCCATGTTGACTTCCAGGTCACACGGTCTCACTCGTGTAACTGTAACTTACAAGAGACGTACGTAATATCCTAAATGCCCGCTTGTCGTTCCAAGATTTCAAAATGGGGGGCCGATAGGGAGCGTGTTTCTACACTAGCAAAGACGTAATCCGTCAGTCGTCTAATGATCCCACGCTATTCTTTTCTAACCTTCAAGGTACGAAAATCCAAGAATAACCGTTCTTGTCTATTTTTAATTTATTGGCGCGTTATCGATGTTGATAAGGTCATATAAGGATGCAGGGAGGCTGACAGGGCCTTATCATTGATCAGATCAAACACCTCCTACATCATTGGCACTAGCCCTGATACATTGGCACAAGATCGGTCAATCTGTCATTTTTTTTCGTACCATCATCTCGTCATTGATGCTTCTCCCCAGCATAGTATAGGCAGGGGGGGCGGGGGGTGGGGGGTAGGCTCACAGCAGAGAGAATTTCAGAAGTCTCGCGCGTCTAGCCGGAGGCGCAAACAACCCGACCGGCCTGGCGATCAGTCCACGCGGGCATACACAGGGGGTTGGGAGGGTGGAGTGGGGGCGCCGGGCAATGCGTGCTGTGCTCTCCAAAGTCTCATAGCTACCGTGCCGTGATTAATGGAGAGGGGAGATGTAGATGAGACCTAGATACGGTGTTAGTGGGTGGTGGCCGGGGGACATGCATCGGTCCGGATTACCCCGCACCCTCACCTGCAATCGATCCGCGTCGAGTAGCGGGATTTGAAAGTCAGCGGCCCAAATGGAGGCTAAAGTTGATTAAATAAATTAATGTCGAAGCGGGTGCCGCCTGACGGATTCTTTTATAAACAAATTAAAACATTTTGCATTTTGCGGCCGGTTCAAGTCCAATGACAACCATGCACTATCATGTCGAACCAAGTCATATCAAATATTCCGCCAAGTTTGCATTTATTTTATGTATTATCAGCAAAGACAAAATATTCAGTGCTTGCATATATAGTCTGGAAGGGGTAAATGGCAACACACGTACAACACAGGCATATTTGAAAAATCGACATTCGACACTGAGAATTTTGAAACATAGACATTCGACACTGACAATTTTGAAATAGCGACATTGGACGCTGAACCCTCTTCCACACCGGGTTCCACACCCCTATAATAATAGGTTATAAACGCACCGAAAGGCACATTCGACACTGAGAATTTTGAAACATAGACATTCGACACTGACAATTTTGAAACATAGACATTCGACACTAACAATTTTGAAATAGCGACATTGGACGCTGAACCCCCTTCCACACCGGGTTCCACACCCCTATAATAATAGGTTATATACGCACCGAAAGGCACATTCAACACTGAGAATTTTGAAACATAGACATTCGACACTGACAATTTTGAAATAGCGACATTGGACGCTGAACCCTCTTCCACGCCGGGTTCCACACCCCTATAATAATAGGTTATAAACGCACCGAAAGGCACATTCGACACTGAGAATTTTGAAACATAGACATTCGACACTGACAATTTTGAAACATAGACATTCGACACTGACAATTTTGAAATAGCGACATTGGACGCTGAACCCCCTTCCACACCGGGTTCCACACCCCTATAATAATAGGTTATATACGCACCGAAAGGCACATTCAACACTGAGAATTTTGAAACATAGACATTCGACACTGACAATTTTGAAATAGCGAGATTGGACGCTGAACCCCCTTCCACACCGGGTTCCACACCCCTATAATAATAAGTTATCTACGCACCGAAAGGCACATTCGACACTGAGAATGTTTATTTATTTTTTATATTTTATATTTATTTTTTATACAAATCCGTAATGATGCATTGATTCTTATCTTCTTTAGAAGGTAGGTGTGATGGATAACAGAACTGATGGTCTCTATGTTAAATGGCCTGTAAAAAAGGAACCCATAATGCTGTATGACACGGGGATATCCGTGCCGTACGTTGCCGCGACCCACTACTGAACCAAGTCAAGTTCGTTTCATAACAACACTTCTTTCAATCAATTATTCCTTAGCGGGATTTGAAAGTCTGGTTATGTCTCGGGGTGGGGCACAATAGACCGGAAGGGGGTAGGGGGGTAGGGGTGGTTGGGGGAGGGGTGCATTTTACAGAAGGACTTTAAGGGGAAGTTTCCATTTACTTTGACATAGAAAGTGCGACGCTCAGTTTGGAGACTATAACAGCCTGAGTGAACATAGTAAAATAATCATCAAAAGTAATCATGATTACGATTACTTTAGCAATGTAATCGATTACGATTACGATGACTTTAGCAATGTAATCGATTACGATTACGATGACATTGCTTTTAAAACCAATGTAATCGATTATGATTACGATTACTTGGAAAATGTAATCGATTACAATCGATTACGATTACTGATTATGATTACACCATGGGTTGAGATGCGGAGCACGCTCGACCGCCGCGAACATTTTTGGTCACTCGGAGCTCGCTATGCAACGACATTGGTCACATCGAACTATTTCCCTTTGTTGCGGGGATATCTACTAAATAAATGTCCTTACTTTGGAAATAGTAGCGCAATCTAAATAGTGTAAATATTGATAAATAAAAGATAACTATAAAGCATTGATATTTACGGGTTATCCCCACATATTTGAGAAGAATCGTCGTCCAGAGTTAAATATTATCATGCGGGGCTGCTCTTAATCGCGGCGAACCATACCCCACTTCCGGTTCAAAATTGTACGCGTCCTTGACCAATCCGCCAAGTTCAAATCCTTATTAGTCGTTGCCGATGGCGTGCGCACGCGATCGACACCCATGTGCAACGCACCCCGGTTCATATTATTGGTGGTGTGATACATCAACAAATCGATGCCCGTTACCGGTTGTTGTGAAAGAAGTGAACTCGTGGCTAAAATGGCTTCAGGAGCGATAACGATTGATGGAGGAATGCTCGAGGGGGTATTATGTTAACCATGAATATAAATAGCTAATTGAAAATGTACCTCTATCTACTGACTGTATAAACACTATGATATATAAGGGTAACTCGTTAACTCCTTTTATTATCGCCCATTAATTATTATCCGGTGGGGTGCCGGTGCCCTAGCCCCATATTGTTCTATGTCCATAAGGACGGCCTATCAGTCTGCCGTAACCATTAACGCCATCAAACGGAGCTACCGGTGCCCAAGCCTTGACACATGGCTCTCTTGACCTTGCACCTAAAGGAGACGAGAGAGAGCCGATGAAGCCAGTTTCGGTTGTGAGCGTTGATTTAAAAATCAGCGCCCTTCGGCAGTCGATTGCAGAAAGTACAGAAATAAACGTTCCTAATCAATTTGTCAAGTTGTTCTTTATACCTTTATAGTTCCAAATGCAATGAGATTGAAAACAAACAAAATCCACCACTTTTTTGTACTGGTGAAAGTTTTCAACAACAATTTTCAACAACTCACCCCGCCACCATGTCGCTGTTACGTCACAGTTCTCGTCGATCTCCTGGCAGACGGAGCTTGTTCCTCGCATCACAATTTTTCCTAGGACTATGGCGTAAGCGTAACGCCCTCTGCCGGGAGATCAACGAGAACTGTGACGAGAACTGTTATATTTGTGACGATCATGCATTATTGTTTTCCTCACACATTAGGCATCATTTCTGGTTTTATTATAATTAGAGTATTGTTTCCTGATTGGTCAATCGCAGACACACCTCCAAAAAGGGCTGCTGCCCTGGTTCCGTGGCAAAATTTTAAACTTCTCAATTTTATTGTGAACTACAGACAGGACTGAAAATGCTGTAATTTGGAGGATAGACACTTGCATATTACAGTGGTCCCTGCATTATATGGTCCCTTCATCATAGACTCCCTCTGTTATCCGGTCGTTTTGCTGTGCGCAGAACACTTTTACATGTTAAAGCCTGTTTATTATGCAACTCCCTCGCTAATGGGACTTACAACTGACATTTCGGCTCAATATATGAACAGCACACAATTTAATCCCTTTTTGTTAACCTATTACATGACAGCACAGCGTGATATTTGACCCGAAAGGCTCTTAACAAACAACACGTTGGGCTAATCTGACTGGTTGTTAAGGAGCAGACATCTAAGTGGACAATATTGTTATTCATACCTTTTGTGTATATTTGATACATTCAACAGCACAGAGCGGGATAAACCATAATCTGCATGGCAGCTTTTTATTTGACTGAATGTTCATGGGAAAGAGGAGCCAGAACTGTATCAAAGAATCTGAAGCTATATTATAGTGCCATTTGAGTGTGTGATGATACTTGAGCGAAAATGGCCCATCTCAGGGCATCCCTCTAGTATATGGGTGGGCAGAGTAGCAGTCGTATAACGCAGAGACCACTGTATATGAATCGGTAAAGTAGCATTTGAGGTTGGCGGTTTTCTTTTAAGGCTTAGCACTTTGCTTACATGGCCACTTGAATTGACAAGCAGTGTTTCCTTGATTTCTTATTGGTTGCTTACAGATTTTTCCATGGGTCATGAACCACCCATAATTAGGTAGATATATAATTACCGTACTGGTAATAAATGTATGGATATTATATAATTTAATTAATTTATTGCCAACTAAGCCCATAACCAGGGCCAAATATACAAGCAGTAAAATGTCATATACGATGCTGCCAGCTCTTGATATATACACACTGTTGCATATCACACTGAAGACATAAATCCGCCATAACACCAAAATGTCAAATGATGATACATTTTATTTCATTCTCATTTTATGGTTATTTACAAGGAAGCCAAGCAAATGAAATGACCAATGAAAAAAAGGAAGTCCTGTCAAAACAATAATATATTTGGCCTGGGACCCAAGATGGCAGCCATGTAGCCATGCCAGTATCAGAAGCTGACTATTATCAGGCAGGGAGAGAGGTACAACTGGACACCTGTTGAACTTCCGCATAATGGGAATACCCCTACCTCAATCCAGTTCTTGGTGGTGGATGCATGCCCTCAGCCCCATATATCGGTCCTTAATTCAACAAACCAGGGGCAGTAAAAATGGACATCTTAATATATGATTGAGCTATGAATCAAAAGATGAGTTCATGCAGCCATAACAGTGAGGGTGTTTACTTGTTCTTGTAATACTAGTAGTACCTTGCAAATATGATGCCTAACTTACAGCAAACCCTACAGATTGGTGTGGTTTATGCATGCCATATGATGTTGTGTGTGGTACTCCTATTCAAGTACTGTATGGCTACCATACTGGTATGCCTAGTGGTGGGGGGGGGGAGCACTTTCAAATTTGGTATTTCAGGCAGGTAGGCACTCACCTGTCACTTCCCCGCCCCAAAAATGGCCTTTTCGGCATCATTGTCCATAATAAATCAAGGCACGCACACATTTATTAGATGACGAAAACTGGTAATAGTTTGGTAGAACTAAGGCAAGAACGAGGACATGCGAGAGCTAGAATGCGAGGAAGTGTGGGTGAGATCGTCCTATGGTCTTCGAGAAGCTGTCTTTTCACCTCCTGCATTTTCTTGTTGCTTTCTCGCAATCTTGCCGGCGTTCTCGCTATTTCACCTCCCACGTTCTTAAAAACTTACCTCCAGCATTTCCCCGAACTCACCTTCATGGTGCTCGCGATTTCGCCTCTCTTAATTAACTTATTTAATTTCATTTAGTTTTTCTTTAATTTTACTCTTTTTATGTGTCTTGTTCCTGAGAATTTCCAATCAGTAGCCACGTAATTACAGGAGTAATGTGTATACTGTTTTTGGAATTGATCTTATAAATCTGGATGAAATATATAGGCATGTAATGTGTTTCAGGGAGGACAAATACTACGTAATGCTGCAGCATTAAGCTGTCTTTTGAATGTACCTGTGACAGTGAACAATATTAGAGCTGGGCGTAGCAAACCAGGCCTTCGGTATGTTATATTATAAGTTACATTTTCTGTAATAAGAAATGATATAATACTATGTCATTTACATGTATTTCATTTAATAACCTACTCAGTCACGCAGTTAATTCCGCTTTTTGTCTTGTGAATAACGCTTTCTGAAAAGAGCAATATTAACGTTTCTTCAAAAATTATTTTTGTTAAAACAACTAAAATTCATAACTAATAAAGGTGATGCCTTATATGATTACAATATTATGTGCCATTGATGTGGCCAAGTAGTGACATAATTACTTGCATTCTACCTTCAGTCCTCAGCATCTGAGTGGTCTGACGCTCATTAAAGATATCTGTAGCGGATCACTCATTGGCGGCAATGTTGGCTCCACGGAAATCATGTTTTGTCCCAAAGCCATCCAAGGTGGGGACCTGATGGCTGACACAAAGACTGCAGGGTGAGCGTGATTGTCATATCGTCTCCAATCTTAACCACATGACTATTATACGTGGACATATTATAAAGGGTACATGTACCAGCATTTTTATTTTTCAACCACAAAATCAGTTATTACTTGTATAAATTTGCGCTGTTTCTTTCTTATCGTTTCAGGAGTATCTGCCTCTTGCTCCAAGCTGCTTTGCCGTGTTTGTTCTTTGCGACTAAACCTAGCGAGTTGAAGCTGCTTGGCGGCACCAATGCTGATATGGCGCCACAGATAGACTTCTTTAAATGGGTAAGGCGTAGGCCTGTACAATGGTGATTTTTTTTACCAATGTATGTTTCAGGAAGCTTGCTTTTAAATGATGAAAAAGAAATATTACTATATAACTGTGTGAATCTACACTGGTCTGAATGTTATCTGAATGACCTTCATATCAATTCCTAATGTTACCTGCGTTACCCGATGGGTAGGGCGGAGCCGTCATTGGGTGGCTAAGTGGTCACTGAATTGTCTCGTGGACACTGCCAGGACTGTTGTAGACGCCCAAAGGAGAGAAAGTTTATTTTGTGCAGGAGGAATTTCCGTTGTTTTATAACATTTGCATTTAATCGGTCGATCGATCCTTGCTTTCTCTCAATGGCGCGAGGTGGGTCACACACAAAAAAGAAAATGGGAAGATGTGGCACTAAGCTGTGATCGTATGGGAGCCTTAACAATAGTTATTTCTTGCAGGTATTCCAGCCAATGGTGGAAAGATGTGGAATCAAATTCAACTGTGAAATAGTGAAAAGGTAAATATATTTCTATTTGTGGCTTCCAGCATTCCACAGAACGTGTCACAGAAGTATTTGTTTGATCATTTGCTGACAGAGATTTACTCACACAGGCACATAATAAGCCATTACGTCATGCGCTCATTTCAGAGGCTACTTCCCAAAAGGTGGAGGCATAGTGAGGGTAACAGCTGAGCCCATCAAGGTTATCCAGCCAATCGAATTGCTTGATCTTGGCCACGTGACTCGTATTACTGGCCGAGCGTTTGTTGCCGGGACTCTACCAATGAAAGTAAGTATGGCACAACAACGTGGGCAAAACTGTTTGTTACATTTTATATATCTTGTATTATGACTTCAGTTTGAATGGCTCTGATCTCAGTTGCAGTCCCATTCTCCATAAACACTGTTTCTAACCATATGGGCTCACCCATTGTGACAGTCACAAGCGTTCTTCACAGACTTTAACGTTATTTATATATGACATAATCTTAGATGGCTTTCTACTGAAAACAAATCATATATTTGCGGCCAGCTGTCGATATTAACCTGATGCGTTAGCTAATGAACCAATTATGTTTCGTTCAAGATGTTTCTTTGATGTCACTGTGTTTTCTCGTGAATCCGCTGCTTAAATACACAATCCTTGTCCAAGATGAGGTCGCCATATAACCTTTCGTCATGTTTTTATCATCGTAGCTGAGTCACATCATGTCACAGGAGGCACGGAAGGCGCTGTTGGCTCGCTACAAAGACATTCCCATTGATATCCAAGCCGTGAAAGAAAATCCGCACGGCGCAGTGGGCAATGGGTCCGGAATCATGTAGGCGTTATGTCAATTACTCGTGGGCTTGAATATATCAGATTATTGTATACGGTATATAAAAAAACGTCGTTGTTGTTAAAAACATCGCACGATATTATTAGTTGTACTTGGTGTAAAATTATCAGGTGACGAAAAAGCTGATTGCCATAGAAAAGGCATGGAGTTCTACCTGACGTTTTTCATCACTCATTATATGTCTTTTTAGTTTAGGTTCATATTGGCTCTGGCCCTTTCTCACTTTGCAAATATGGAAATGATGTCATACTGCCCTTTCTTGTTCCAAATACGGTAGTTTTCCTAGGGATACTTATGTATGTGTAGTCATAAAGTTTCTTTGTGTTATGTATAAGAAATATGATTAAACTGTGTGAATCTGATAGCAATGAGGGGAGAATGCTAATATTTCTGACCTTTATCATTAGGGTGACTAATTCACATGCTACAGACCAAAGAAATCCTCGGGGAAAAATCACGAATTTGTCATGGAATAGTCATGTTGCCAGATTTGTGTGGGAACCCTGTCATATGGAGAAATCTGATTCCGCGATAGCATTAGCGGATTGTCTCACACCTCTCATTCCATTATTCCCGGAGAGTTGTCTTGCCGGGATTAGACAATTAGTTTAAAAAAAATGTACCTTAAACACTAATCGTCCCACCAATCCATCTATCAACCAAGTAGGCATTTTGACCGCCATGTTCTGTGACGTTCTGACACAACACAGATGTAGCTGTTCCCGAGATTTGTGCATACGTCATTGGTTGATTTGCTTAGACAGGTTTTTGTATTATTATCCCAGACTAATGGCAGAAACCAGCACCGGCTGCAGATTGGCAGGCACAGCACTGGGGAGGAGAGGTCAGTACTACATCCGGGGCCCAGGTCCCGTTCAGGCTAGTTTACTGCCCTCCCAGGATGTCATGTACCACTGACCCTGGCTGGCGTGAACGAGTAACTTTTGTGTCACCTTGTTATTGCTGTGGTATTAACCTTAATATAAGTTTCATTACATTTTCACGTATAATGCAAGCATGTCATAGCATCGGCCAACTATATCTCGCCTATTTCATCTTCCAACTAGACGCTTAGCCATGTATAATTAAGTGTCATTTTATTGTTACCGCTATCGTTTACAATGAGGCCTGTTTTCACGCCAGAAACACAAGCTGAAGCCGTCGGATACGAAGCTGCGGAGATGCTGTTGAACAACCTAGAGCATGGAGGCTGTGTTGATGAACATCTACAGGATCAGGTACAATACCACTGGGAGTGCTACTATCATTTCATACTGTAGGACCCGGTGTAACATAATTACTATCACCTTATGCTGCAGAACCCGGTGTGGAATCATTGTAGATGCTTTTATCACATAAAATGCTGGTTTAGGTATAGGATAGTGCAGGACTATGAACATTAATGGTGTTGTGATCTCCTTGCGATCCAGTAGCGACTGGATATAGGGCCACATTGATGTTGTTATTATTATTTACTGCCAGACTTAATGCAGGGATGTCGCTGGTGCTAATATGATCTTATACTGCAGGTCAAAGTACAGTACAATTAATGGGATGCAGGCAATATAATGCATATCACGAATTATTTATAACTAGATCTACATGTAATCTATAAAAAAACACTGCACAATTGTTGTATTGACCATTGAGCTATATTTGGGGTCGTTGAAGGCTTCAATGCAAATCAAATCCAGTGTCCTTACTGTCGGAAATAATGTCTTGCAGCTTATCATCTTGATGGCGCTGGCAAAGGGGAAGTCTTCCGTGAGGACGGGACCTATCACACTTCACACACAAACCGCTATAGCTGTCGCCAAGCTCCTGACCCCGGTAAGTAATGTACGATCTAGGTTAATAAAGCAATCCAGAAGTTACTGTGTACAAATAAGTTACTCTGTCGAGGAGTTTTACATGTACTGTAAATGTCTTCCTGAAACAAGGAAATTGGTTTTATTACACGCAGTATGTAAGTGGTATGGACAGGACGAGTTTAGTATGAGGTGTAATATCATATCAAGGGGCGAAGACAACAAATACAAGTAACGTGAAGTAGGATTAAGACGTCTAGGATGAATAAAAGTACTGTTATAAACACCTCTGCTCAAAAACCAATACATATTGCTGTTGCTAGCAGTGATATTACATATAATCTATGTATGCTGACTCGAATCTGTGTCATAGTTGCATAATAAAACTTGTTTTTATTTCAGGTCCAATTCAATATCAAGAAGATATCGGAGACTCAGAACATCATAGAGTGTGATGGAATTGGTCTGGAAAACAAACATATTTGATGCTTGGCAGCTGAGGCCATCGACTGTGATAGTGATTGATTTATGTATAGGTTGAGATGCTACTATATGTAATCTTCCTTCCCTGGGGGTTCGTATGGATTGCCATGGTTTGAAGCCTCGTGAATACCTCGTTCTTCTTCATAAGTCAATATTTCCTTATTTTGTGCTTTTCTTTATTATTTATTATTTAAGAATACTCTATATATCTTTTGCGATTAAGAACGATTTTTGACCATACAAATCCAGTTGTCGAAGATACATTTCGCCACCTCCGTGTGGTCTGTGACGTATTGACTATTGTGGCTAATTATATATTGGATAATTCCATTAATGGCGGTCCTCTGACACGTGTATGTGAGCATTCTAAACCAAACCTCCAGTATAGTTTTAACGCTATTATACTGAAAGTCTGGGTGCGGTTCTGTCCTTGTATTGAACTATCCAGTATGTGTCGATCCATAAATAGTCGAGCGTCCCAGGACGATTGGGTTGTTTACAACTAATACTGGAACGGACCTGTGATAATGACACATATATTCTATTGAAACGGTTTCACAGACTAATCTGAAACGGACTATATGCGCATGTCCGGGATCTCACCTTCTCGATAACGTTCCCATGGGTAGATCAAGCGGCCAGTCGGTAGGTGCAAACGTCACTTACGTAAGAATCCGATGTTCGGGCAGAATAAGGATTCAGCAATGTCTCGCTATTGAAGAAAAGTGTATTTTACCTTACTTTAGCGTGGTAACGTTTAAAAGCCCTACTTTAAAGTGTTTGTGCCACGATTTTGTCTTGCTCAGTTAACTTGGTTTAGGAAAGATAAACTAATAACAATTTGTTTTAATGGGAGTTTACATTTTTTATTCCACGATAGCACTATAAACGCGTTCGTCAAAGTAGCAAAAGTGAGATCCGGCGGGTTTATTTCTGGGAGGATTGCATCTGAGCGTTATTTAGAAAGTCCCCAATGATGTCACAAGATTGACAGGTGAGCTTTGATGCAGTGCGTAGACATCTGGGGTTGAGGGCATGTATTGTTTTTATAGTTGAGTGCGGTTCGTTGAGTTCAAGCCAATGAGCAGAGAGAATCTGAGTCTCAATATAAAAGCACATGACGTCACTTTCCTCGCCCGCAGAAGTTAAATTGGTAGGTGCGAAAACAAGTGGAAAAAGTATGCCCTTCTACTATTTGGGGCGTTACAGCTCGATAATATATGCGTGGAAACACAGAATATTAATATGAGCTAAATTTGTGTTGGCGTGGCACGAACACTTTAAAGCGACGTATCAGCGCTCAAACACTCAATTGTAAGCCATAGTTATCGGGACGAATGTTATTATGGCTATTGTGGGGTATGATATGACTGAACGTCCACCCCCACCCCCACCCCCATCCTAATTTTGCGGTTTATTTTATTATGCCCCTTTATAGTAATGTAGTAATGTATCAACCATTAACTAATGGTAATGTTCTTATAATGTTTATATGTTGAAGGTGCTTAGCAAATTGGTTGAAGCAATCCTTGTTTGAACTTAGGATCTTTCTCTTACCCTGCTTGTGTCTATTTTACCCTGCCTGCTGCGATGTTACTGAGTTACATGTCCCTCAAATATGAAATGATTTCAACAAGGAGTGAAAGGGTGAAATGTTTATTGGTCACAAGTAATACATTGACTAGAAAAACTGCCTATGAATATAATCATAGACAATAAAATCGTTATAAATCTCAAAATTATAATGTCACCAATATCTGTCGCGTAGTGACTTCATACACTGCCACAACCATCGCTTAACAGGAACTCGTCCGTCAGGCTCATAGTACCCGCTATTACTATAACCAGGAATCGTAATGATCTGTTGTACTGACGTCATGCTCTATGACTTGTTTGTTACATATACGAGAATACGTGTGATATATGGGAAAAGGCGTTAGTAGGCGACGAAACCATCTTTTGTAGTATCTGATATCTTACTTTTAGTCCGTCAGATTTCTCAATCAGCGCTCTGAGAACAAATATAACAATATTGTTGTTCGTCTATTTTATCATATTGGAATTCTAAAACCACGCAAAAATGGGATGTTTCCTAATAAAACTAGGAGTCTTCCCTTTTACCTTGCGTGCTTCGTCACAATTTACTTATTATAATTTGGTTATATTATATTATAATTATTTATAAATCCTCAAAAAGCTATGGTATACGAATCAAAAAATTATATTTCTGTTTCGTGCCGAATAAATTCTGGATTGGATCTTTGGTCTTTGGCCGCCACCTTGTAGAGTGTGCATTCCTCTTCACTCCCATGCGGAGTGCCGGTTGGTCTTAAGTGTTCTCATTGAAGGTCTGGTTTGAATACTGTCCTGACAAACAACGTTATCTCCCAAGGTCATCGAATCGTTTTCACAACCCGGCCTTTAGGCATTGGACCGGATATGACGCAGATCATGGTGAGAGTAGCATGTAACTCATGTCTTCCATTTTGAATTTTCGTGCGTTGGCTTCTTTTGCGGCTGCAACAAAAAAAGTAGAATTTGATGATGAGCTATAATTTGCGTTGGGATCGCATGCAGCTGTAGAACGTGACTCTATAGTCCTTGACGAAGTTCTTATTTATAGCGATAGTTTCCAAAAGCGTGCTTTTCCCGAAGAATCCTGACTTTATGCACTAATAGACAAAATAAATACGTAGGAAATATATTTGTTTTTCGTGTTCTTCTCTGGAATAATCTTTGCGTTGACGACTGACTGACCTCTACGACTGATGACGTGTTCCGTCGCTTTTGCTGCCCGCTGTTGCCAGGCGGAGAAAGAGGCCGTGTGGACAGGTGGCGCCACTATGTGGAGATTGCAACGCATACAATAATACATAAAAATACATAAATAATAAGCCGTCATCGCCACGCCGCGATAATAACGTAGATACTATCTTGATAACTATAAAATCAGCACAGATCATATGTGCCAGCTTATAATAATGGACGCTTCTCTAAAATACACGTGACTGCCTGGTAATATAGAATTCTGCATGGTACTGTATATAGCTATTGAAGCAGTTGTTTTCATTAGCGTATAACATCGAATCTAGTCACCGCCAGTGTCTAATGTCGCCAATAATACTTTCACTCCTACCTTGCACTGGGGCATTCGTGTTTTCCGGAGCGCAGATATGTTTGATGATGTTCACGAGCAAGCCGTTGAGCTGTCGTATTTCGGTCGAGTTGAAGTAATGTTCATTAACAGGATCTGAGGCGATGGCCTTCAGTTCTGCCTCGTTAATCTCGTCGGTGACCCCGACCACGAACAGCGTAATGCCCTCCTGCTTGGCGCGCTCGGCCTCTGGCAACGTCAAGTTCTTGTACGTCGACTCGCCGTCCGTGATGACTATGCCGACGTTACGTACGCCGGGTCGGTCGCCGCGGTCAGGGTGAAACACCTGTCGGAAATATACCATCCGGTATTTAGTATGGAAATGGTAGACATTTATGGAGAGAACGATCTATGGCCAGAATGACTGGTCAGATTGTGCTTTACTTACGTGATGCCTGGTGTAGGTCGTTAGGGAATAATGCGATATTCAAATGTAAATAAATGGCTTTTAGGCGATATCGGATATTCTGCACCCACAGCATATTGCATATGCTGGTATGAACATCACTTTATTACATCTATGTTTTAAGACACGGGGCAGAGTGACATTTCATACGGACGTGATTCATTCATTAGGCAAAGTAGTTATAACTATACAAATTTCATTATTTGTATGCGTGGCAATAGAGGTTGAGAAGATTGTACAAGGCGAAAGTCAAAAACATACTTGTCAAAAATCAGGCCATGATAACATAACGTAAGTCATAGTTAAACCTCCATAATAACTTAACGAAAGTCATAATTAAACGTCCATAATAACTTAACGGAAGTCATAATGTGACGTCTATTATGACATTAATATTGTTCCATCAATATTGATGGTTATAATACAAGTAACATAGCTTTGTTAATAACATGGCGTCAGGCCCCACCTCTTCCCGCATGGTGTACAGCCCCCCGGAGGTGTTCGTGTGACCGCCTCCGAAGTCCATGTTGTCGATAGCTCTCTGCAGGTCGGCTGTCTGGGTGTAGGCGTCCAGCGGAAATACCACTTGCGATTTGCTATTGAAGTAGGGATATTTGCTTTATAAGCTTATATGAAATTAAAAAAAAAAAAAATTAAAAATAATTTGTGAAGTTGTGAACCTTAAAAGAGAAGGGCCACGTTGGTATGTTTCTCTTCCTTGTTTGGTGACATATTTTTCTTTTCCCGGATTGAAACCGGCTTGAATTACGATATTACAAATTGTAGGAAAGAATCATCTTTCTCCAGTCCCTCCTACCCACTTTCCGGGGGCGGGCCGTACAAACGCGTTGGATTTGATAACACGAATCAGATGTCCCAAGAAGTTAACACTCATTGACTGACCTTGAGAAAGTGATTGCCGCGACCCTCGTGGTCTCTGGTCCGACGTCTAGTCGCGCTATTAACAGCTTAAGGAAGTCCTTCAGCAGCTGATAGTTGTCGTAGGAGTTGTCATCCGGGTTCTTGTCCCGGATGCTGCCGGAGCTGTCGATAACCAAGGCTAGGTCGGCGGTCAACTTGCACTCTGAATGAAGAACAGCTTTAATTCGTACGCATTTAATTTACAAGTTCTATTCAAAATGGGGTAGAGAGGGAGAGAGAAAGATACATGGTACTGTTATTGTACTCATGCATAGCCTACGGTCATTTTGGCCAATAATAAGATATTTTCAGATATATTTCTTCCAATCATTCAATTGTTTACACATTACTTTTTATTCATATTGTAACATAATGTACATAGTGTACACTTTGCGTCCATAATATACACTTCGCGTACATATTGCACACTTAATGTGCATATTTACACGGGTACATGTACATATGGCACACTATGTTTCAGGTGCATGGACACAATGAAAACGGCAACGAATTAAATGAATCCCTTGTGAGCGGTATCGATATATTGTTGCCTTTAAATATACCTTCACATCGCTCGTGTTGGGGCTCCCAGTACCATCCGAGGATGCATTTATCACACGTCTCCTGTTTGCGACAAAGATCGCAGTGTCCCATGCAATCTGTGAGCAGAAAAAATATAGCTACGTATCACATGATGCTCTTGCAAATTGTCGATAATGGAGTATATTAAAATAGAGAGGAACGTAGCGAGTGGAGGAGGGAAATCTAGGAAGAAAGTAACAGGAAGACATGGGTCACTTCAACCCTAGGTTTAAGTTTCTTCGACTTCGATTTCGAGACGGTCCTAGGATAATAAGGAATAACCTATTATAACAAAAATCCTAATGATCTTAATAATAGTTCCGTGACTTTCCCTTTCTTATCAATTAAGTGTTACATAGGGGATGTATATATATATATATGTTTGATAGATACATGTATAAATCACCTGCGCAATGTGTCCGATTGAAGTATCTGCCTACGTCACACAAGTAGCAGTACCTCACAGCGGCGCAGACGAGACAACCTTCCACCAGACATTCTGTTGTGATGGGCATTTCCAGAGAAGGCGGGAATATAAAGATAGTTCCAATTAATGAAAACGTAGCACAAAGATTAAGCCGACTATTAAGAGTACGTGAGAAAAGGCACGGCAAGCGATAACATTCCGGTGAAAACTTACCAATGTAAAATTTGGTTTGAATTAATGCTCACTTTTAACAAAATGTGTCTTGCGTTTTATTCTGAAATGCTAATATTTGACAATATTTGTTTTAAATAGCACTAGGTATATATTTACAGTTAGCTTTAGATCTTTACGGATACATGCACAATCACTGGCTGCAAAGGATAACTAACCTGCCGATTAACTGTGTCCTCGTGTATCCAACAGTACTCTTATCTCTTTACTAAACGTCCCAATGTGGTGCGGATTAAAAACGCACATGCATATTTCCAATGTAAGTAGCAAAAGTGTGGAACAATATTTCAAAGCAGCAGTGATCGAGCATGTATCCATTGTGCATTCATTGCATGAGCAATAAGAACGTAGCACCAACACTTTATGGTATGCAGCTTTTGTGGTCAGAACCACGGTGAAACAACGTTCACTACACTGTAAAAGGCATATCCACATGTATCTCTACGACATGGCGAGTGACATAAGTGTATGAGTCTTATTTGTTGGTCTTACATATTGTAATGCCCGTAATACAACCATATTATGCTTGCCATGCATGCTGTAACGTTCTATACATTCGCGGCTCTTTTTCGTGGGATCAAACTTGATCTTGAGTGCAATTTTACGTATAAATATATATATAAGCTTCTGGGACATACACCCATGTATATGGATGCGAAGCTTGTATTTTATAACGTTCTTATATAACAACATTACGTCATATGCGTCAACGTCCATCCACGAGGAAGCAAGCAAAAGTTCAAATATTACAGCAGTATACGCATTAACCCCAAATATTCATAGCGTAACATGCGTGCTCAATGCACACACATATATAGCAGCGGCAACCCAACATGAACCGGTATTATATAACATTTAAATTGCGAGAATGCAGTAACTCAAAATCAGGTTAATTGAACACACATATGCGCAGAGGCGGAGGTAATCTACATAACATATGGTACATCACGAGACTATGAATATACAGTAAACAATTTCTGTATATAGAGCTTACCTCCAGCCCCCCCCCCCCCCCCTTACCCCTATATGTCTCCGCGAAAGCACTCTTAGCCGTTCCTGTAGTAGCAGATAATGTCACTAGTGCACTGGTAGACATAGACATTTTTACTACAATAGCCACTGCCATTGTAGACAATCAACAGTTTCACTATAATATACAACAGACATTGTCACTATGTTAGACCATAGACACTGTCACTATAGAAGGCAATGTCACTATAGTAGGCACTGTCACTAAAGTAGACAATGGATACTATAGTAGGCACTGTCACTATAGTAGACATTGGACATTATAGTAGGCTCTGTCACTATAGTAGACAAGGGACACTATAGTAGGCACTGTCACTATAGTAGCCAATGGACACTATAGTAGGCACTGTCACTATCTTAGACAATGGATACTATAGTAGGCACTGTCACTATAGTAAAAACTGGACACTATAGTAGGCACTGTCACTATAGTAGACAATGGACATAGTAGTAGGCACTGTCACTATAGTAGACACTGTCCCCCTGTAGTAGACACTGTCACTGTAGTAGACACTGTCCCCCTGTAGTAGACACTGTCACTGTAGTAGACCGTGTCAATACAGGACACACTAGACTCTAGACACGATAGTATAGACTAGACACACTAGACTATAGACACGATAGCATAGACTAGACACACTAGACTATAGACACGATAGTATAGACTAGACACACTAGACTATAGACACGATAGTATAGACTAGACACACTAGACACCGCTACGCACGGAGTGACGACCGCGGCGACGTACCGGGTTCGACGACTGACGACTCGGGGTCTGGCATCCCGCAGATGCGGTGGACGAGCACCTCGACGATGCCGCCGAGCTCGTCCACCTCCAACACGTGCAGGAAGTGCCTGTCCTTGGGCTCAGAAGCCATGGCCAGGAGGTTGTCGCGGTCGATCTCCGGCGATACGGCCACGGTGAACACCTCTGCGCTGTTCCTGGTCTTCACGTAGTCGGCCTCGGTCAGCGTGAAGGCTGTGTCCACGTTGGCGATGCCGTCGCCGATGAAGATGACGATGTTTCTCGCCTGGGAGCGAGCGCCGTTGTCACCGTTGAAGATGTCCGTGCGCACCATTCGGAAGGCGGCAGCGGCGTTCGTGTTGCCTCTCATCTGGCGCATGCCCTGGATGGAGCCCTCCAGGGAGGCCAGGTTGTCGTGCCAATTGAGGTAGAAGGCCACTTGAGCTGTGCTGCCGAACACCACGGTCCCCACTTTGGTCTTCTTGCCGATACTGAAATGCCGGACGAGGTCCCGCGTGAAGTTTTTGATCGCGCTCCAACTCCGTCCCGGTTGGTCCATCGGGTCGTGATCTCGTAAACTCTCGGAGGAATCGATGACGAACGTAAGGTCAATGTGTTCTTCGCATCCTAGAAGCACACGTAAATAAAAATTAATGGATGACATGAACAAATGCAATATGGTAGACTATTTGTGGATTTATGATTCCGATGTTCATTTAAAATGAGGTTGCTCTTGTCTATCTGAGAGCGTTCAGAATTTTTAGAAGACGAAATATGACATTATGGCTGCAGTTACAACCATCTGATGGTCGCCGCAGTCACAGTCTTAAAATCCTTTACCTGCTCACTCCAATTGTCCCTAAATAACTTTGTTTATTGAATGTATGGAAATCGATTATACGTGTTCATGATCTTGGGAACTGGACATACCCGCCTGCCGTTCGATCCCTAACGACTTGAAGTAGTAAATACTTAACCAGACATGAGGCATTAAAAATATGACATTCCTTGTGAAACGACACATGTACGAACGTCCATTGTCTAGAATATTGACGCCTTCTGGCCAGTTTATTTCTCAAACTTGGTGCATTTATTTATAATGCAGAAATCTTTCGAAGGCTTCAAAGGCAAAAGTTTCTGATCAGTTAGCGCTCAGAAACAATGGGAAAAGAAATATTGCTACCCTTGCATTATTTGTGGCCCATATGGCCTAAGAGCTTGGTCCCATGTTAACCGTGCCCTGAGACGGTTCCAACGCAGCTAAAGGTCGCCACTAGGTCGTCAAGTTCGTCAATGCTCTGTCTACACCCTCAACCCCCAGGTCAATCCCCCCCCCTCCCCCTCAATTGCAAGTTTTCAGTGACCACTCCCCCTCCACCCCGCGCCCCGTTGGTAATTTTGTTAAGGGGATCCCCGTCGTAAATTATTTAAACCCCCAGCCACCGTTACCTCTACCCCCTTCCATGTGCACGCCTAAAGGCCAACTCCTGGAACCGCCCCTGAACGCCGTATCAACTACTTGACTTTAACTTTCTGCACTCCTTTTGTCACATCTGTTGCACGGCCAGCAGGCTAAACGCACCAGGTGTTGGCTTCGACCGCTCGAGCGTGACCGTCAACTGTGAGTCACCACTGTGTTCGTACTGACAATAAAGACCTCGCTCTCCTTGTCATGGGGATTTAAAGGTTTATTGATTACTCGTGGATTTCACCCCCTGGCTCACCCTATTCTGATGCTGTTGAATTCATGCTTCTGGGTTCTTCTATTTTTCAGTACAACTTGCAAAATATTCGTATTAAATGGCATTTGATGTTGAAATGCTAGACGACTTTTGATTTGAAGGCGCACAATTTGATCAGTCATAACACAAATCGATTTGGTGTCACTTTGATGTCTCCTTAAATTTGTCTTCCCATTCTCCAACTTTTGTTTCTGAAATGATGTTTTCCCCCTTTGCCTGGGGGACTGGGTGTCCGTGGCAAATAGTGAATATTCCTTCAGCAAAATCCGGGATTATTCTAACAGGTTTTCATAATACTAGATGTGTACATACTGTTAGTAATAAAGCTACATACGCATAATAACCAGCCGCCAACATGAGTACTTAGTAAAATGGGTCAAGCAATTGATAAAGAAACTACAAATAAAAGCAGAACAGACGTCAAGTCTTTTAAAGCGATACACATCCGTCCAATGCATGTTATTCACAAGCCACATTCATATATCATCAATGTGTTTGCGAGTTTTTAGACAATAGTTTGATGGAAGAAACAACTGACCTTCTGGGGCGCCGTGACATACGGACAGCGTCATGCTGGTCACACAGACAACCAGCATCCACGCCCGCATGGTGTGGCTGGCCAACCGCATGGTTCTCCTCAACATGCCGGTTGTGGCAGTGTGGCGGCCCGGCCCGAACTCGCGTCACTTTGTAACGTTGTCGCAACGTCACTATCCTAACTTGCTGATCATGCAGGTCCCGAGATGATTTTCGACTCTAAATAACGACGGTCACGCTAACGATAGGTTCGCCCAATGATGTTGGTTGTCATCAAGTGAAGTACTTTACGGTGCGGTGCGATATGTGCATGCTGTTGTCCTAATACTATAATTTTCACATCGCCAAGGCGTCAGTTCGCTTGTAACAATGAGTCGATTGGATGTGAGCGAATCTCAGGGAGTTGTATGCGCGTGGCTCGGGCAGACCGCGTCAGCTGGGCGTGCGTCCCCTTCGCGTTTCGCGTGCTGGTCGCGCGCGCGGAAGGCAGTCGATAACGGATAGCTAGACCACACGTGCGCGCTACGAACCAGCCACTACCCCCCCCCCCACCCCGTAGCGGTCACACATGGCAGCCCCGTTGGAAAATTACAGATTCAGCCTTTTTTCAGGGTCATGTTGGGTGTGACGCATGAATGAGCGCGGCGCAGCTGGTGTGTGTCGCCAGTATCAGAGTATGGCATAGCGCCATATGCTGAGCTGGCCAATGAATGCGACTTTGCTCTCGTATGGACGCAGGGGCGGATCCAGAAAATCTGGATAGGGGGGAGGGGGGACCGGTTTCAGGGTCGGATTCAGATATGCTCGATAGGGGGTGCCGGTTTTGATTTTCATATGTTAAATTGTATAAATTTCAGCTCTAAAAGGGCCTTGGAAGGTGGCAATTTTGTCCTAATCATATACGCATTAATATCTCATGCTTCTTCTGGTCCACATCTGTTATGCCTACATGGCATTAATAATGCGTGCGAGAAGATATGGGCCGTAATGAATGGGTAACGTAGGTCTTTTAGGCCACATTTGGACACAAAAGGGCTGGGTCGTATCAATGCAGAGCGTATTTACTAACCAATTATCATTGTCGGGGGAACGTTCCATTATTAACGCGGGCTTAATTAGGGCGGGGGGGGGGATATGGAGGTCGTTATGTGTGGATCAGATAACCGTTCTGTGCATCTTCACGCACACAAGAACAATGGGGACGAAACTAGGCAGATCCTATAGGACTTTAAGCTAAACCACGACTCCGTTAATTATGTAAGGGGGATACATTTTGTCATTTCTGTAAGACACTCCTTTCTTTGTACATAATTAGTGAGTACCTAATAATACCAGAAAAAATCGTACATAATTTTTTTTTATTACCCGCTATATAGGTTACAGTTCGACGACGCCCGTTCCAGGGGGAAATTTTGGCATGCGCGTGTTTCGGGAAAATCCAGCTCTTCGGAATTTATAATTAATAATGTTCAACGGTTTATCAGGATAAACAACACTTCGTATATCAATATTTTGACGGCCAAAGGATACCGTTTAAGGAATGAGATGGAGGCATAGAAGGCATTTTTGAAAACAGCTGATATAAATTCTAACTGGCACTATGCGTAGGAGGAAAGCGGTCATATTCCTGAATTGTTGATGTTTGTAGATCTCAAACATCTAATTCAGGAATATATATTTTGCAGAATACGTAACTTTTTATCTGATGTAGATCCATTGTACTAGGGATATAACATACATAGTAGATCTATAAAGAAATGACATGACAAACTTCAAACAGCTGATTACTTTTATTCATCTGAGGTCATATCTAACAACTGTATATACGTATATTTATATAACGTGAAGTAGAAGGGAACGAAGGAGCAATGCAAACCTGCGGGACTGGCTGAAATAAATACATATTCACATGCCGTTTTTTCTTTACACACACAGCTCTATATAAGAGAGATCTATAGATACATTTAGCTACTCGCCTAGCGGCCATGTTGACTACAATAACCAAGCTATAGTATGACACAGTTCAACAGTTGTCTGCTTTGTTGGCCAGCCTCACTTAATACCAACTACATTCACGTATCGTCGGTTGTTTACTGGCAAACAACTTGTTGTCGAAAAGCTATATCGAATGGTGTGTATGGACAACAACAATTAATAACAACAAGAAAGCGTCACACTGTGTTTTGTCTACATATGGTTTCCCTTTCACCAGGAATGTTTGTAGCTATACATCTCCACGAGGAAATGTATGACAGTATCTCGTTTTTATAATCTTGAGATGATGTGGGTTAAATAAACAATCATATTTCGTGTAAACAAAGGGCGTAAAAACAATGGCGTCAGTCAGCGCCGTTACAGATCTCAGTTGCGCGCGCGTGAGTCACAAAACATAATGCAGGTTGGAGCTAGACGTATTGTGCACAATGACGTCACAACATATAGACTTCAGATTCCAATAGATTCCACCGTTCTTGCCGCCACATTCACACTGCCACGCGAAATAGACACCTCATAAAGTATAGTCGAATATTTTCCGAAATCCGTGCATTAATTTCAGCTGGCTTTATGGGATCTCTGCTACCTTATTTACACACCGCTCGATACTAAACAATAAACAACAAACACACAGATACGGGTTAACAGATGAGGTGACGCAGCCCACACTATTACATCAATTATCGTATATTGCTTAAATAATGTACGATCTTTGCGTCTGACTCTCAGAAACGAGTTCACAAGAAAGAAGTTAGTGCATTATATCCAACATGTCCATATACTCAATATATACAAACAGCCAGCAAGCTCACAATTACCTATATATGGAATGAAATAAATTTGCCCACACTGGCAAAATTTGTATTACTTATTATGCCATAATTGGTATTTCACAATGGTTTCAATCTCAGCGAATGAACTAGACAGCATTAAAAGCGGCATATATTCTCATAGAAGACATAATTGAGTTATAGCAAGAATTTTGCTTTATACCACGTATGAATATTGACTTCCACTTATGAGTTTATTAAGATCAGCGAATACATATGGAATATATGACTTGAAACGCAATGTCAAATGCCGGTACCAAAAAAGCCATATAACAAATACAAGAAAGAGCCTTGCTTGACAACCCAAGTGTCACACCAACATCACCCAGTTCGCCTGACGGGAGTCCGTTGGCCTTCTTTGGGGGCTCGTCATGCAGTGCGGCGCCGTCGCAAACCCGCCCAAAAAGTGGCGCCGCCTGGCGAATGACATCCATTCAGACATTAACATAATCACTGCAGTCGTTGCAGACGACACACCTCCCCTGTGGCAAGCGGTGAAAGCTGGGGATCACTCAGGCGGACTTGCAGAGCATACCGAACCTAACATTCACGTCACAATAGGCAGTATATAGAAGGATTGCGGGTTAATATTAGTTGTAAGTGGTTAAAACCAAATTTAAGACAGCCACACATCCTATGTTAGTTGACTTATTCTAACGTAGACCAAATGAGATTCTCTCTGTATTGTAATATAAGTAGGAAGTAAAGCCAGAGATTCTTACTTTTCACACAATTATGGGGACATGACAGGCAATCGTTTTTCTTCACCTTCATGGTTAAGTTAATACGGTGACTAGAAAGCAAGTTTATAGAGGGCGCTGATAACGATAAAATGCAAGATTTCATTAGATCTTTGTTTACAGTACGTATACAAGGAGACAATATTAGAGACCTACTGATAACGATCGACAATCACACATTTCGAAGCACATCTCGTGGTAAGTGATCGCCGTTGACATTATGACTGGGGCATGCCTGTACCACCTCGTACCCATACCGCCAGATAGCCATACACCACACGTCAGGTCTCTGTTTGTACCGCTTATTAATGACGTGACCGGTGATACAGTGTCACAACACATCGAAACCTCCTCCCCTGGAACAAAACCGACCGACGAGGCATAGGACTGGATATAGGTGGGGGTAAGAGGGCATCGGTGGTAGTGGGGGGGGGGGGGCCTTATAGGGCTATAAGACTCAACGATGGAAACATATAGGGAATTTTTTACGACGATAACTAGAACAATACGGTGTTCATTAGGAAAGCGATCGCCCCTCGAGTGTCACTTGGTCTGTCACGACTGACAGGTGACAGGGAGGTGATAAAAAAAGCTTGGGCTGCACCCAGAAGGCCGAAAAAAGGTGTATCGGCAGAGATCGGTATCTTGAGACGAAGCGATCCCACATGACCCGTTGTCTATATAGGTGGGGTGTGGGTGTCAGGCGCTGGCAATCAAACATGGCATCTAGTGGGTGGGAGGGTGGGGGGCATAGCAGCCGAGGCCGGGGAGAGGGGTAGCGTTGCATGTACCACACACCATGGTGATTCGTCAGGCTCCACCCAACGACCTTTGCCGGCGTCATGGTAAACAGAACCGATCTGATTTTCACGGCAGACTGCTGCAGTTTGACAGGCCGCCGAGAGGCTGATAGGAGAAGCCCTTTCAGACAATATAATGTTATTATTTGAAGTACTCCTGCTTTAGTCCCACAACAATGTTTAAACAAAATTATGCTCCAGCTACGCTTCATTATTATTCTCCACCAACATTCGATTGATTTCCGTCCACTGTATCGTGTGCTCGAACTGCATATAAATGCGGCAAAATCACTAGACAAGGACACGAGATTAGACGTTCGGTAAACCTCCACCTTCCAGGGTTATGTCGAGACGACAGCAGAGTCACGTCTTGTCCCGGGGTAACGTCGCATTTAACATCGAAGCGATGACGTCGGCCATTGTTCAGCAAACTGCGGCGGCCCGAATGATAAAGGGCTCCCTAGAAGGACGCCGAGTGATTTCCTGGCCTACATCCCCTTCACCTGTCGTGGCTTCTTCAGAGAAGCACCCGTTAGCCAGGAAGAGCAATTAGCTATATTTAGATGTATGCCTCTCTGGCGCAATGACGCCCCGTCGGTTGTTGTTCTCTGCTGGGGTCTTTGAGGCCAATGGTCGCCGCGGGAAGGCGGGCTTTCATATCATATCCCATGAGGGCGTGCGAGGTCAACAAGGAGGGAGACATGTGAATGTAGCGGCATGCGAATACATCTCATGGATTGATTGGTGTGTCAGGCCACTTTGGTCGGGCTTCGGTACGGCGCCGCTGTATCTATAGGGAGGACTGGAATCTCGGGTAACGGCGGTAAAATTAATAGACTATCGATACAAGCCCACAGACCGATAGTGTGGGCAGACTCACCACGGGAAATTGGTGCAAAACGACGGCCAAAACCTTCTCACAGCAAGCTCCATCCATCCCGCGGGTTGGGATTTTGCAGCCCGTTAATAAGCCACCGCATTGAAAACATTCCGAGAAGAATAAGGATAGGTTGCAGCCCAAACAAGTATGATTGCTCCCACATAAAGCTCAGGCTGACGCGATAAACCACTACAATTGTTGTAGGGTAGGGGGGGGGGGTAGCGTGTGGATGGGGGAGGTCATTATGTCATATGTGGCAATGGTATGATACCGAGAATAGCCTTAAGAGTCAATGCAATAGAACTCACAAAGCAAGAGGCCTTCGGACAGATCATATAAATAGCGTAAGTGGCCCATAGTGCACGATATGGGCCGGGAGGATTGTGCCGCCCACATGCCCGAACAGTCTATCCTGACGCCATGCATGTAGCTCGAGCAACAAGCGCCTGTCTCTCGGGCTCGCTCGACAGCGGCATGTGGGCGATAATACCGGCCTCCTGGGAGTCACACGATCCTTAACCGACACAACACACAACAAATCTCCTTTTGTGCCTCAGATGTCGTCTTAAGATGCCACTGATGTTCGCACAATACAATAAGAAGCATATACCGTACACCATTCCGTTTCGAGGAGGAAGATATAATAAATATAAGATATAATTGCTGTTGAGACAACAACTTCATTTGCCCATGTATCAGAGACAAGCGCACGCGATAATGCGTCTTGTACCAGTTGCGGTGGGTCTGTCTTATCTATTATGTGGCTATAGGCTGCGAGACACTCATCCTTGGTAACACAGGGTGACAAAGTGACACGGCCACGTCAAGCTTATATACGATTCTGAAGTTCCCTGGCGACCGGTTATTGATACTGACGATTTAGCAACCAATATAAGCTTCCCCGGGTCTAAAACAGGCTCAGCTGGTCACATAAACACGAAGCTGTAGTGTCCAAGCAAGCCACAACGTCTTCACGCCAGAATGAGACATATAATAAACGACTTGTTTGAGGAGTCGGGACTTAACAACGAGGACTAGATCAACAGACGGCAGTGTCTTCCAACCACAGCAACCACATGACAACCCCCCTCCTACTCCACCCCAACCCCCATCCCTTCTACTCCCCTACAACCAAATCAATCACTGGAGTGAATAAACCACTGTAGCTCAGTATCTCGACATGGAATGCTAAACGCATTTGAATTACGTCACAAAAATACATAAATACGGATTTAACAATTTCAAGGCCCTACATTTGTCCTACATAATTATGACACAGCTAGATAGATAGGAATCGATAAACTAACAAATGTTGCCCCGATGTGGGATGTATTGCACATTACAGCCGTTTTTTTACCAGTTTTTCATCCACAGTCGAGGCAGGCCACCCCAACTTGCAGACCTGTGAACTCCGCGTCAAAGGATCTACGCCACTCCGACGGGGAATATGGAATGGTCACAAGAGTATGATGACGTATTCCTGCTTTTACACCGACAAGAACACTTGTATTGACAAGAATATTGATCACGTGACATGGAGGACATATATCCGGTTAACATTAATTCACGTCAGAATACGGCCTGTTTTGCCTGTTTGTTAAAGAGACATCCTAAAGCCACGTGATCGTTACCTACTACACACTTATACACGAACATACACTGGATAATTCACACACTTAGATTTTCCGTGCACACAGCTGCAAAAGCTAAACAGTATCATTTTACTCGTCCGTATCCCAGCACGCACGTTTTCGTCAGCGTTACCACATATAATTAAGAATGAGAACACCACAGCTCTTCCGCAGTTTGGCCCCCTCCTAGTGTGACTACCGAACTTGAGCCGTCCTAAATAAACAACCATGCCACGTTGTGTTCCCATGTCGAGAGAAGTCAGAACGCCAGGGAAGAAGTCCCGTATACCATGCATTAAAAAGGCGTTATAAATGTACGATCAATGTGAATACTTCCTTCATTCATATATTAATCTTTCCATGTTTTTTGACGAGGATTCTTATCGTATTATCGTATTTCTTCTGCGGCGTACATGTACATTGATTATAATCAAGACAGCTTTACACTAATTCGCCTAACCCTCTTCTCTGCGCAGACGCATGGCCACATAATGGATGCAAGTTCTATGTATAATATACACCCGTCGTACTTGCTACAGACGTCTCCGTTACGTGTGAGCGGTAGATAGGCGTTACGTAGGGCAGTAGAACAGGTGGTTACGGTAGCGTCACGCAGTATACGCGGTATGTATCCTACTGACTGGGACAACTAATATGTTAAAATGTCCTGGAGTGTGTTGCCAGATATACCACCCCTACCCCCATAACCCACCACTACCACCATACACACCCCACCCTTGCCGAGGCCACGTACTATGTAGCGGACAAAACGGAGAAGGCGGGTAGAGACGGGAGGGGGGCGGGGGGAGGGTGAGGGATCAAGGAATCATAGAGCGCGTTCTATTAGCACTGGCAGCCGCTGTTCTGTGGGTTGGGGTTCTCAGTCAGTCGCTTCGTCTGCGGGTTGTTGACGATGGTCGGGTCAGAGTCGAGACTTTCCGACATCTTGTCACAGATGATGTCCACCAACCGCTCGAAGACCGCCTTCACGTTGATGTTCTCCTTGGCCGACGTCTCGAAGAACTCCAGACCTGAATAAATCGACGCAGACAGATAAACTTATAACTACAGACTGAAAGATCGAGAGGAAGGCAGTGGGGAAGTTGATAGGTAAATGCTACAACGGTCGTACGAGCCACTGAAAAAGTACCATGTCGAGAGAGAAAACCGAATACAAAAAGTGTCGACGAACGACAGACACGAGGAAAGGAGATACCACCACTCGCATTACCATGGACATTAGTACGTATGTGGGACGTGAAAAGCTGCAACAAAAAAGCCTTTCGCTGCCGGATGGCAGTGTGCTACCGGCTCGGCCACTGCGGGATAAGTCACGATATACGTCACTTTATAAAACGCCACATATCAAAGGAGCGGGCAACCCCTATATATGGTTAGGCAAGTCATAATTCCATGATCTTGCGAAACAACAGGCACCATTAGTTGAATTGATTTACAGGTGAAAAAGTCATGATGCCAAACATCGGCTGAACTACACACACAAAAAATCGGTGAATTAGAACTTAACCTACCATACAAAACGCGACAAATCCGAATGTGAATCGCAACCGGGAACAACGCAATAAAACTGAAACGTCCTTTCCAAGACGAGAGCGAATAAAGACTCCTGAGAACTAATTGACAATGACTTCCGCGGCTTACACTCACAGGACACAGTTTTACACACAGGCGCCGCGCGCTCGACAGGGAACCAACCAAAAAAAAAAAAAATCTTTGTAGAACAAGACGTGTGATTGAACGTATTGCCTCCCCGGGGAAGAGTCTCCATTTTGGTCGAGAGCACGCTTTTCCTCACCCACCATAGAAGCCGGAGAAAGATACGACGTCATTTATCTCCGGGGTAACCGGCAGGTTTGGTCGCTCCCAAAGGAATCTTCCTTTCAGCGAGGTTCACATTGGCTACCTTAACTGGCCCATAATTGGGGGTTTCCGGGACTTCCGTGCGGCGGATTTATAGCTTCCTCTAGCGGCAGGTCGCGAAAGCCGAGAGCGAGAGTCCGGAAGTGACGTAGATGGCATGAGGCATTTATGACGGGAGAATCGGTCTAGCTATCGCAGAAACAAGCTGCAAACACATTATTTTCTCTGATTTCGTATTAATGACAAAAAACGACCTCAAGTCTCATTTAGCAGGGAGATCAAGCAAAAAATATTTGCCAATGTTATTCCGAGGTGTATCGAATTGGGTAGCTTTGACTACAAAGCCCCCAACACAAGAGCGTGCGAGGAATCCTTGTGTTGGGGGCTTGATAGTGCTCGAAGCTACTACATGGGTAACTTCATGCAAAACAAGAAAGGCGTGACTGTACCAGAGATGGATTTTGCAATGAGTGATTATTATCAAATAGTAACGTTTTATCTCAGCTGAAACCGTATTAATTATCCATAGAACTGATTTAAACGAATAAAGCTAAACGTATTACACGACGCACGTATGGCATCGTCTACACAATACGAATGTATCACATACTCATAGTACCACAGTTTCCTTGCGCAGTAGTATTTATCTAACCGGAGGTGGAGTCCATTTACACAGGACTTGCCTGTATTACAAATGTCTCCCATCATCATAAAACTAATAATTACACAACAGTCCAGAGAGACGCCTACCCCAAGATTTACACAAGGGGCTGGGTGGGGTTTCTATGCCAACGGTGGTTTGTACATGGACGCCCGACACGCAATACCAGTCACTGGATTATGGACGACGCTCAAACATGATCGGTCTTTTGATGACCTGACAATGAGGTGACAGCGCCGCCAGCCATGATATTAGACAGCCTTTGCTATTGGAATTGACGTTATGTCACGTGGTCACGGATATATATATACATTGGATGGCGTAGCGACAGTAATATTGGGGCAATGCGGCAAGATATCGGTTGTCCTGTGACAAGTTCTTTCCCCATGACTCATAATAGAATAACAACAATAATAATAATAAATTGATGACGGTTTTGAATAATAACTTGTGTCCAAATGTTAAACACATAAAGGTGTCAATACATTGCTAAATACAGCATCCATGATCGTTTTGTTTGGGTGCTGACCATTACGGATCACTCACCCAGCTGATCCGCCAACTGCTTCCCCCTCTCCATGGAGACGACTCGCTCGTCCTCAAGGTCACATTTGTTGCCAACCAGCACGACTTGCGCATTATCCCACGAATACGTCTTAATCTGCGTACACCTGGCGAATGAAAAGAGAACTAACAGTAAATGACCGTACACATGGCGAATGGAAATATATATAACAATAAACGATCATACACCTGGCGAATGGAAAGAGAAATAACAGTGAACGATCGTACACCTGACGAATGGAAAGAGAAATAATAGTAAACGATCGTACACGTGGCGACTGGAAAGAGAAATAATAGTAAAAGATCGTACACCTGGCGAATGCAAAGAGAACTAACACTAAACGATCGGTCACAAATGTACATCTTAATTCCTTATGAACAAAACGGGTATTAGCACGTGTCTGGCGTATATGTCAGATTAGAATGTAACTTTTTTCATTCTAATTTTGCACAGAAAACATGGCTTACTTCCAACAAATTACCTTTTATTTTGCGCTACTTTTTGTAGATCGATAATATAGCAAGAGTGTAGTGTAATCCATCCCGTATATAAAACCCATTCAATGGAGATTGTTCTTAGAGTCAAGCTCTTACACGATAACATTTGAAAGGATGTATATATCTGACATTAATAAATAATAAACCCACACACAGAGTCAGACATGATGTTATTTATTGAGTGGATATTGAGTGCCTATGGAGGGGACGGGGTTATTCTCGTGACAGCGTTGAGCAACAGGGAAAAACAGGCTCATGCCAATTTCTTTCACGTCTTTTAGTTCTTTACCACAGGTAATTGGACTGAAAGGTTGTTTGATTTGTCAAGAGAAAGAACCACCCCTAAAGCGGCTTGAGTTTCGTCGTCTCCGTCTGCCCGTGACAACCGGACAAAGCCAGCTGGGATGAAGAACGAGCCGTGAGATGGCAGCACCGTCTTTGAGAACCCGTCTCGCAGCATCGCTCTGTTCTCCCAGCCACAGTTGCCCGAGACATCGCCGTCGGTTCCATCAAACAACCCGCCAGCCAGCCAGAGAGTGAGCCAGAGAGCCAGCAAACCAGCCGGCTGGCGGGCCCTCTGGCTGGTTGGGCGGCCAGCCGGCCCCGTCGGTCGACATGCCGGTCTACCCACGCTAAGACCATAGAGGGACAAATCTATATTGAGATCGACTGGAAGCAAATTCCATAAAGGGAAGGAACGCGGCAAGCGGCTGCTGCTGCTGCTGCTGCCGCCGCTGCTGCTGCCGTTGACTGGCGGTACTAACAAGGCGGCTGGCTGGCTGACTGCAGGGGTTGTCGCGCTATACTGTACTTTGTCCACGGCGGGGCCACAGAGACGGGCACACATCGGTGGGGGCGGGGGGGGGCGTGGGGGGTGAAGGCAAACTAAGTTATGCCCGCTGTAGGTGCACAAGGAGATTTTCCTTTTCCTTTTTCTAAGTTTTCACCCATCGATCGTTGGTTGGTATTGTTTGACGACCACCCCTCCCTCCCTTCCCCTCTCACATCCAATACCCAAACTTACCGCCCCCACTCCCTCGGCCAAGCCTCCACCCCTACCCCCCCCACCACCACCGCCTAGGTCGCAGTCGCACGATATGGCTACCTCCCCGTCTTGGCGAAGACGGAATGTGTTGTATGTTCAATATCTCGCCGGGTACAACGATGGTATACGAGGAAGGGTGGTGGCGGGGGGGGGAGCGGCGGGGGATGGGGCATCATGTACTGTATGACCACGACTGGCGGTGGCATGGGTGTGCGCCGGCCAGTAGAGACTGGTCGACAATGGATGGACCTCGGGGGAAGCTCGTTGGGCCAGCGAGCCGCCCAGAGAACCGTCTAAGGGGACCAGGCCCGTCAGGCAAGCAGGGTAGGAGGGATGAGGGGGTAGGAGGGATGAGGGGGTGGGGCGGGGGAGCCAGGGTGGTTGCCTCATCCCAGGCTTTGGGCTAGAATTGACTCACAGCCCCTAGCGTATTAAGACCACCTATGGGGCCAGGGGTGGCATTGATGGGTGGGGAGGGGTGGCGGAGGTGGAAGCTTGGCCAGTTATTGAATGCGTCAACCTCTTAAGGAAATTGTCTTGGGGTAAATCCCTGTTTTTTATGGCTGGTGTCAAATGAAGGTGAAAACAAAATGAAGAATATGAACAATTCCACTGGGCCGGTGGATATACAACCCATATTGAACTGCGCATGCGCCAGGGGGTGACACTATTCCAGCGAAGTCATGCGTTTTAATCCGACCACAGCGCTGCCTTCTGTTGTGTCTTTAACTAGGGAAAGATTAGATTGGATCAGGGTCAGAGAATAGGGCTGGACGGCAGGGTCAGAGAATAGGGCTAGACGGCAGGGTCAGAGAATAGGAAAAGAGGGCAGGGTCAGAGAATTGGGCTAGACGGCAGGGTCAGAGAATAGGACAAGAGGGCAGGGTCACAGAATAGGGCTAGACGGCAGGTTTGAGAGAATAGGACAAGAGGGCAGGGTCAGAGAATGGGATTACAGGAAGAGAGAACGGACACAGGGAAAGGACAGAGAGCAGGGATAGAAATGTTCAACGGAGAATGTTCAGGGAGAAGGGACAGAAAGAAGGGACAGAGAAGGGACAGAAAATGGACATATAAAGACAGACAAGGGGCAGAGCAGGGACAGAGATAATGGACAGGGGAGGGACAGTGAGCAAGGGTAAAGAGACAAGAGATTATGGACAGAAAAGCCACAGAGCAGGGTTGAGTTGCGGAGCACGATCGACCGCCGCGAACAATTTGTTGCGGGCATATCCACAACATAATTAACCCTAATTTGGAAATAACAGCACACTCTAAATAGTGTAAAATATTGATAAATAATGGATAGTTATTATGCAATATATATTTACAGGTTATCCCCACGTATCTTAGAAGAATCGTCGTCCAGAATTGAATATTATATCGCTGAGGCGGTCGATCGCGGTCGACCGTGCTTCGCAACTTAACCAAGGGACGATGAGGAGCTAACTAGACTCGTTTCCCAGTGACGGGCGAGTCGTAATCTTATGCCTCGCCCATCTACCACAGGCGAGCACCCGCCCAATAGCCACCACCCTCACCGTTCTTCCCGCGACCAGACACACAGTACAGTGCCCACTCATCCCGTCGCCGAGAGCGTCGCCCGATTTACAGGCGTTTAGCGATCACGTGGTTCACAAGCTTTTACGGTGTGCATCATACCGACTCATCTTGTGCGTCACGCGTGACGTGTGACGTCATAGCGGCGGGTGACTCAGGGCCATGAAAACCTTAAGACCATCGATTAGCACGACTCTCCCGATCGAAACGAGTGATCACCACTCTCCTTTGGAAGGCGAGGAGGTGCTCACTCGATATCATGGGTGGGGTCCATCATCATCATTATCTCCTCTCCTTTCCCAAACCATGCCCTCGATTGTACACCAATATGTTCCATCCTGGGTTATACTGACTCAGGCGATCAATACTATTGGCCAAACATAACCTACGCCAAGCCATGCCTCAAGCCCCTGTTCCCCTTTCGCCTTAATACACGGGCGTTGGCGCGGACTAACATCATGGGGGGCTGGCACCTTAAGGCTGGATTCCTCCTCTTCATATTCACGTAGGCTCCCTCCTCCCTTCCCTCCACCCCCACCCACTTGTCTCTTCCCAAGCCTTCATAATGGACGTCCTCTATAACCACCCCCCCCCCCCTCTACTGGCAATATGTACCCGCAATACTCTGCACCTGCCAACGTCCCCACCACCCACTCCACCATCGCCAAACCCTGCCCTACAACACCCCCCCCCTCTCCCCCCCCCCATCCCCACCCCGGTGAGCTGGCCGTTCTCCTCCTAGCAAGTCACTATAAGGGGAGGTTTCATCATTAAGCATCCAGACCGGCCCAGCCACCGTTCGCCACCCCTTTAACACCCCTTCCCCCTTTCTCCTCTCTCTCCCAACTACAGCGTCCCTCCATTCTCCAGGAACGAGTCCCCTCTGATCAATACAACGACCACCTAATCACAAGGCGACTCGGCCCGAATGTAAAATTCGCCTCCATGCTACACCAAGCGCGGCCGCCCTGGCGAGGATGAAGGGGGAGGGGGAGTGGGTTCGCGGGGTGTGAGGGTGGGGGGAGGGGGGGGGGGGGGGCAAGATAAGGCCACGTTGGAGGCAGGCCAAACAGGGTGGCGGGACAATTAGGGAGGTATGCCCAGCAGGGAGGGTTGCCAAACAGGGAGGTTCGCCAAACAGGACAGATGCAGGACAAGTAGGGAGGCAAAAAATGTCTAGATGCAGGACATGATGGGAGGTTGGACGTCAAAAGAAGGGAGGTTGTCGAGATGTGGGACAAGCAGGGAGGTAGGATATCACAAGTTGGGAGGTGGGCCAAACCGAGAGGCAAATAGGGAGGCATGACATCCAGGAAGGCACGACAAGTAGAGAGGCTTGATAAGTCGGAAGGTAGGAAAAACAAGAAGGTATGCAGGAAAGCCAAACACGGGGTAGGCCCACTTAAGAGGCAGGATAAGTAGGGAGGTATGACAAACAGGGAAGGTGGTCCAGCACTTATAATGAAGAAGGCAACCGTAACGGAACAAGGGCCAACCTCGCGTCCCTTACAGTAAGGAGCGGCCGCTATGGTCGCTGCCGCACCATTCCCTCTGAGGGAGTCCATACCAGGGACAGGGCGACGTACCCATGCCTCCCATCCCCGCAGGCTCTGTGCAGCCACTGTCCTGTCTTCCGGTTCTCTGTGGCCGACCCGGTCCCGACCCGGCTCCACACACCTTCTCTACCCCCTCATCCGCCCTCCCGTGTCCTTCTCCGCACCATTGTACAGCAGCAGCAGCAGCAGCAGCGGGAGCGGTCGAGACCGGATGGATTAGAGGCATCTGTCCGGCTTCGGGCCGGACAACGCAATAGTATAGACCACTAAGGCCATACCCCTCCAACCACACGCATGACCCTTACCCACCCTCCCAATACCACCCCGCCCTCACCCCCACCAAGCTCATTTCCCTCCATCAGCCATCTAGTCGTACACCACTACCCCCCCCCCCCCTACCTGACACCCCCTCTCTCTCCTCTCCCGTCGTCACCTTGTCACTCATCCCTCTATTTCCGGCATCCTTGGCTTTGGGAGGCCGTCCCAAGGGAATTCCCTGCCTGATCCCTCTAGAGCCCAAGAATCACTCGGGTGGTATTTAAACTAGGTACCCATATCCAACTGATCCAACGCGGGGCACGGCCATTTTCCTCTAAAACCTTCCCCATATAGACACACGCCCTTGCCGGTATGGATGCTAATATACAACTGGCGGAAACGGAAATGGTTTTGATATTATCTTCACATGTAGACCACATATCACCGGACATCTACTATACACGCAGGTACCGAACAAGGGGTAGTAAACAGCACACGTGCTTACATTCCCATCGCCAAACATCCATATTGGTAGTTACATTTGCATTGTTTTGCCACATACAGCATTCCTTTCAGCTCTAAAATCGTCATTTTCACCAACGTGCACTGGCGTGATATACCAAGAATGGACAAAATATCCACCCCGAAGCCGAACGACAGACACCTCGAGAGAATATTCATGCCGTCCTTGACTGCCTGACAACAGCGGCTCGTGTTGGCTTTGTGATTGTATATCCCTGACGAACCATTAACAGCCGCGCCAATCCCCTGACAGAGACAAAAGGCAGGCCGTTACCAGGAGCAACCATAGCCATAACACCCGTAGAGCACGTGCCGTCTCCATGGCCACGGATTATGCGTCTAATTCGCTCTTTTTGCGCACATCCCATGGTCTATTGAACTGCAGGCCGCGCACATGCCGTTACACGGCCTTCGGTCACTGCCCGGCATACAGATAGAGTATCACTCAACTCTATAGGGAAGCTTTATAGGGATATCCGGCCCTTTCTTCTTTAGACGGTATGTGGGTCAGGTCAGCGGGGTCATCCCGGTGAGACCGGTGATGCGGAAGTAATGACACTCGGCGATACCCGGACACAGTCGGCTAACATTGACCATTGATCGTCTTGTCCCTGTGATGACAGTGGGGGGCGGGGTACTCGCAGCTGTGGGTGGCGGTATGGAGGTAAGGAAGTCAAGGCAAAGGCAGGGGAAGAGATAAAATGGCAGGGGAGAGGGGATGAAAAGAGGAGAAGAGGCTGAGGGTAGGGGGGGGGGGGAGGGGTGTTAATGATGTCAAGGCTAGACCAGGGAAGGAGATGACACGAACAGAGAAAGTGGGAACAGATGCATGGATATAAAGGCAAGAATATTGGAAGAAATAAAAGGGCAGAGGATAGGAGATGACAACAGAAGAAAAGGGGGCTTGAGGAAGTCAAGGCAAGGGCAGAGAAAAAAATGAATGGATGTGGGTGCGGAGATGAAAAAGAGGATAATATGGTGATTGGAGAGTTAAGGAAGTACAGGCCAGGAGAAGGGGAAGGTAGGGACAGATATTCGAGCAGCGAAGAGGAGATGAAGTGTGAAAAGAAGGAGGGGTTAGTTAATCAGGGGAATGATAATGGAAGCCATATAATAGCACAATTCAGGGGAGGATAAGGAGAAAACTAGGGGGTAAGATGGAGGTAAGGACAATGATGTCGCAACAAGGAAAATGGAAGCCATATAATAGGGGAGAGAGGAGAAGAGCGGCGACGAGAGGAAACTGTATTGGAGGCGTTGATAAAGAAGCCAAGAGGTGGAGGTTTGCGTTACATTGTAACGACGGAGACCGGAGAGACACAGGAAAAATATGCCATCGATCAACATGCCATCCTAACCAGACCTGCACTGACTCAAGTGTTTGTCGAACGCCCCCACGCTCAATCACATCTACCAGCCCGCCCGTCCGGCCTCACCCACCCTCCCTCCAACCGCTTCATGTATATATACCACCATCCTCCATGTATGGGGGTCGGCGCGATAGCTCAGTGGGTTAGAGCGGTCGCATGGAGTGCTCTGGTCACCTGAGAGCCTAACGGCGCGTGGATCGATGGTTCGAGCCCTGTTGTGGCCATGTCTGTGTGGTCGCAGAATAAAGATCCCATGTCTCTCTTCGTAAAGAGTAGGGGAGTACCCCCGGAGACATGGCTCCACTCTCCCTACCTTCTCCCATTGACGAGATATGACCAAAAATGGTTGAAACGTCCTGAATAACCAACCAACCAACCTCCATGTATGCACGACTGTGTACCCCCCCCCCCTCTCTACCCCCATCACACGCGCTGCCTTCTTCCTGTGTAGAATCTGTACCTGGGTATCGATTTGGTTTGTTTCCCCCGACAGACGAAGACTTCATTTAAACACGTCCTAGCTGTCACCAATGAGGACCATCGACATTGTACCAGAATTATTCAAGTGTGCATTATCAGCATGCTCCAATCAGGAATTAAGAACATATGTCACTTGGCAAGCAATGCTTGGCACACAATGTGAGCCCATACAGTTACACATGTCGCACCCAGTACATGTGATATCTGGCTGGGGTGGGGACATTGTAAGGCCTTAATCACAATTGACGCAGCAGAGGGATTTTTGTCCAATGATACAGCTCTATTCCCATTCCAAGTCTCGATGATGGAAGTGTTACGGCGGGGGCCGGGTTGGTCCCCAGCGGGAGTCGAACTCACGAACTCCCGATCTCAAGTCAACCACTCTACCTCTTCGGCTAAAGGGGTGATCCCTCTAGCCGAGGCTAGTAGGAACGGTTTGACTCACTGCTACTGAAGCATAACGCAAGACGTGTAGCTCTTGTATCTATGCCAGATTAGCTTGTTTTATATGGCTTCATTCTATTCTTACTGTTTTTGTGTATCGGATAGGGATCCTTACTATAATGATAATACATATGGACCAAAGTCGGATATTCGAGAAAGAGTTATAAACCGATGGAGTTTTTGTAATGTAAAATTATATATATTCTAAACAATTATTAGAAACCATAAACACAATAATGTATAATTTAATCGTGGATGTCATTCTGAACAATTATTAGAAACCCTAAACACAATAATGTATAATTTAATCGTGGATGTCATTTCTCAAAGTTTAAAATGATCCTATCGTATTTATAATGTTAAAAACACAATATATAATACAAACGGGTAAGAATAAAAAAGTGATGAGCATTGAAAAACAGACACTTGCATTCATCCATGGGCCTAGCTGCCAGTGCACTGACCCAGGGGCGGTCAGACGGCGGAGGGGGCTATATTGATTAAACTATTCGGCCCGAGATCCATGTCCCACACCGGGGCAGTGAGGCCGTTGCTCCGCCCCCCACCCCCCCCCACCCACCGCCACCTACCCTACCCCCCCCCCCCCATCCCTTGATCCTCATGAGGCCGGCCGGCCAACACGAACGAATGCACCACGTGTAGCCCGAAGGATGAATCATTTACAGGTAATTCCAGGGCGCATTACATGCTTGATTGCCACGCCCGAGTAACGGACATTATGCCGTGAGTGAGGTCCAGCCCACGCCGCGCCCTGGGCCCCCCCCCGCTCTCCTCCTTTCTGTTTTTGCTTCTTCCTCTTGCTTCGTCTGCCATCTCCCTCCAGATCTCCCTTTCTTCTCGTCTGATTCGCGTAGCCTCAGGCACATCACTTTATGACGCCAGTTCCTCTTATAGCTTGGTTGGCGATGAATTAAGGTTTTGGGCCTGTTTCTCTGTAGTTTGATGATATCCACTGCTACATGGTACAATGTTTCCATGAAATCCGTCATTAGCTCAAAAATATTAGGCCTAAATCTTCTTCCGCGACTTTCATGTGCGGCTATTTGTGGACCGAAGCCATCGCGACGAAGACAAAGACAAAGACACTGTGGTGAAACAAGTTTTTGTCAGGAAAATAAGCCATGAGGACGAGGAGAAAGAACGAACGGATTCCGACGGTGGGAACTAAGAACGGGGGACAGCAAAGGGGATTCACGCAGACAAGCCTCCGGAGACAGCAACCAACGACAGTCTAAGAGAAATATGGAAAAACTCTAGGAAAGATATTGATCAAATATAATCGATGGTTCATAAAGATGGGGTTGAAGACACAGAGCGGGCCCGCAATGGGTAAAGCCTTGTTACGCAGCGGGCTTCCAGTGGCCCATGATTATTAATGATTACCAGTCGAGTGCCCCCTCACCAGCCCCCCCCCCCACCCTCCTCCCAGCTGTACCATTCCCGTTATCAGACCAAGCCTCGTTACATACGCCCCACACAGGGGCAGCCCCAGGGCCCAGCCCTAGTAATACCCCACATTCACGGTCCGTACAGGCCTCCGTGACAATGCAATCCTTCATCACATCTCTATATATATCATCCTGGGCGGGGTAAGGCATCGGCGTGCCATCCCCAGGCTATGTAGACGTTCTCCGGTCCAAGTTTATCATCGGTAAACGGAGTGTGTGTTGTCCTACTGACTTCAAAGTGATAATAGTAACCGGCTCACAGACTCACAGTTCTATAGAGCGCCCAATGCTACCCCATCCATAGCGGCATCAGTCAAGTCTCTGACGATGTCAATTTACAAGAGATTCGTAATATAACGCATCGGAATGTAGCCATATTTCCGAAAAAACATAGCAATACTGACCTTGATCAGCTGATTTTTTTTTACTGGAAATGCATTTTTATTAATAGTATATAAGTACACCTAACCGGAAATGTTATTAAGCGAATCGTTTTAGCCAAATTGGTAGTAGATTCACATGGTATCTTTGGTTGACTGGTTTAAAACATGGTTTGAGGCGAGCCATGTAGGGGGTAGCCATGGAATGTTTACCCGACAAAAATAACAGAGAGTGGCACAAGTTGGGCGCTAACCCACAAATAGACCATTTGGTTGTGGCCATAATCAACAGACCCACCCCCCCCCCCCCCACCCCGGGTTAATACAACTAAGTATGTCAAAGACGGTTTAACTAGCGACGTGCTTACCAGTCTTGGACTGCGTTGAAAGACTCTTCATTGGTGACGTCATACATGAGGATGAAGCCCATAGCACCTCTATAGTAGGCTGTGGTTATAGTTCGGTATCTCTCCTGTCCGGCTGTGTCCTGCAAGTAAAAAATATAACATATTCAGGTTACCTTTGCATATGAAAATCTTCTAAAAGTTACCTGGTAGAAAAGCCCATGGGCGAAAATGTTATGCGTGAAAGGCGATGTGTGAATTCATTACTACATGACATGGCGGTGTTGGCTTTCTATCGGGACACACGGCTTAAACCAGGTCAAGATGACAGCAAAACTAACCTGCCAAGGGAAGGAAAACAATTTGGGAGTGCAATACCAGCCAACCATATCGTCTCTCCACCATCATGACAGTTTCTTTTCAATTCTTTATTTCAATACATAAATTTTCATGGTATAAATGGCGCGGTAAACACACATATGAGCCTACGTAGAGTATGCACTGAATGATGTTAGGTATTTTACAAAGCATATGTAAGGACATCAGATCAAAAAAAATACAACTTGGGGTAACAAACACTAAGTTTTCAAGGTAAAAATAAGGCGAATGGAAAATGTGTTGATGTCGCAATAGGATGTACAGTGACGTGGGGTATATAGGTGCAATAATGGCCAACGGACCCACAGTTTAGACCTCCGTCCCCAGTACATAGAGAGTGCAGGTCGCTGCACCGGCCTGATCTACCAACCGCCATGACACAACTCCATAGAGGTTGATCAATTGCGGCCTGTGTGAGTGAACATTTTTCTACAGCTCCGACTCCCACCTTCCCCGGTTGCAACGCCGTGTTCATACACTTAAGCATTCGACACATTATCCCCGTTAATCCCATTGTCCAAGCAGCCTTGTTGCACCAAAATAGTCATTTGTAAAGCGTGAGTGCAGCAGAGCATCGCGGTTCATTCGAGAAAGACGTCACATGGAATAGATCTTTGGCTTGTTCCATTTCATTCAAGATCTGACTGTTTGGTTAAAACGAGGAATTATATCGTCTATATGAGTTATATGAGGGTTACAACAGTGGTCGGGAAATGGAATTGAGGTTTTACAACGCATCAAGAGAACATAATTAGTAATACCAAACGGGTGCCGCCGGTGGCTATGCTATCGCTCAAATGCTGCCATGTTATCGCTCCACGTGGCTATGCAACTATTGCTCCACGAGGCTATGCAACTATTGCTCCACGAGGCTATGTTATCGCTCCACGTGGCTATGCAACTATTGCTCCACGAGGCCATGTTATCGCTCCACGTGGCTATGCAACTATTGCTCCACGAGGCTATGTTATCGCTCCACATGACTATGCAACTATTGCTCCACGAGGCTATGTTATCGCTCCACATGGCTATGTTATCATTCGACGTAACTATGTTTTTATCCTACGTGTTCCTACAGCTCAGCAGACGTGTCATACGGAACCCCAGCCGCTGAAGCCGATTTGTTTAACATGGGCAAACGAGGGACTATATTTAAAATTCGACATTTCTAGAATTCTTCTTTCTGGCATGGGAAAGCCGTTAGAAGTCATCCTTGTGGAAGGAGATCGAAGAATAACGCTACCGACAAACATCGCGTGAGGCCGGCATCTAGTGAAAATGCCGTCGAAATAATATCCATTTCCCCCGCGGTAACTAACTTAACCCACGCCTGCTCGCATCATTAGCGACGGGCCATCGGCCGACACTGCTTCCTGTTCGTCTCCATTACACATCTCCAGAGGAGGCTGCCGACAGCACACCGGAAATAACGTATTTTGTGACGTATGTACAGCAGCCCTCATGTACCTCATAAACGCCAGGTGACAGAAGCAAGTTGACGTGGAGGAAGAGGAAGAAGAGGAGGAGAAAGAGGAGGAGAAGGAGGGGGAGAAGAGGCGGAGGGTGAAGAAACGAGAAGGAAATGGAAGGGGGAAGAGGCGGAGAAAGAGTGGAAGAGACACATAGAAGTCAGACAGAGCTGCTGAGGGAAGCGAACATAAAGATATTTAAGGATATTAGACACTATTACATGTAGAATATAGCCCACGGGGGATAGGCCAGCCGAGGGAACAGGACATGGGCCAGGCAGACACCGGATAGAGAGAGAAGGCTACAGAAAGGAGAGGGGGCGCTTGGGAGAGAGACAGAGAGCAGGAGGCCACAGAAATATACAGAGATATGCATAGAAAGGCCCCGGAGGCCAGAGTCAGCGAGATAGACAGAAAAAGGTTGGGGGAAAGAGAACATACCAGAACCAGGATAAGGACAATTAACGATCGTTTCTTGATGGCATATCATTGCATGCAAGACGGCTGACAGCGTTGCTAACGGCAAACCAACGGTCATTCCAGCATATAGGCCGATAACACGTCAAGGCGGATAGAAATCAATACCGCCCAGTGATTTAACCCATGAGCGGACCTGGGTGAGTGGTGGTCGGCGATGTGACAGCCCGACAGGCTCGGTGGGAAGATGACTCGCGGTGCGTAGGTGCACTAAGATACTGTCCAAGGTTACGCCTGACAAACCAGCCCGGGCTGGAAGCGTTGTAATGGCTGATCTATGCCCCATGCGTAATCTGTGGTGACGTACCAACAACGCCGGTCTATTAATTATGAACACTTTTTTTTTCTTCAGGGCCGCGTTATTTCTGGACATGGCGGCTACTAGATGGATTAGCATTATGGCCGATTTTCGGTTCGTTTTCGACGGTTCATTTTGTATATGGGATACGATTTGATTGATCGTTGATATTATCTCTCATAATACAAACAGACAAATTACACTATATTATGAATGGTGGAGATCTCCATGGCATTGATCACAGTAATACTTGGCATGAATTGTCTTAGTGGAAACAAGACTAAACTTCAACCATTGAATAAATAATATTAAATATGCTAGATTGGGGGTTGCAAAATATAAATCGTTATATGGAATAGAGCTATATATATGGGGACGAGCGGCCAAGCAAGAAAGCATAATCAACAATGATCCACATATATTTCCACTTACACTAAAAGTGACGTGCTACGCCCACAGGACTTCCACTCCCAGCTCCAATCAATAGAGGATCACAATGGCAAGGGGCGAGATGACGTCACTGACACGCGCCCCCTCAGGCATACGGCGACCACGACACTCAGCATGGCATACCATACACAATATAACCGTTCTCGCCTTTCCTGGAAGGCTTTGTCATAACACCTATTCACACAGATCCGATTAACTGCCTCATAAAGTATCTGCGGCCAGTAAGGCGAAGGGCAGGAGCATACTAATAATCTGGAAACCAGCAGTGCTGCTAGCAATATTAAAGTGTTTTCATGCGAGGTTCGTACGTGAGCAGTCTGCGTAGTACTCATCACATCTTCCCAAGACGATAGTAAACACAAAAGTCTGTTTAAAGGCATATCGGGCTTCATTATCGAACTAATTAATTGCCACTTGGTAGATTTGTTCCTCTCCCGCTGAGGCTAAGATTCGGTGGATATACGCTAGAGACAATACTCAACAGTCGCACTTCCCTATTTGATGGCGTTGATAACTTAATACCTAAATACATGATCGCCATCCAGTGTCATTCGATAACACATAAGTCCACAAATGTGGCGTAAAGCGCAAACTTCAGTTTGTCGATTCACGATGAATTACAGTGTTTCAACTCTCGTTTATCACCATTATCAGGCCATAAGGTGACTTTCGTTGTTTAGCTCACGTGTGTGTACACAGATGGTGACAAAATATCAATTTATATACCTGGGGGCGGGGGGGATCCAAGTCACGGGGTACTCTCCTATATGTCACATCCTAGCTGGAACAATATGTGGACAGGACACCGGATAAGAAGCCGTGGGCGCCCCACTCGACCGCCTCCCCGTAGGTCAATAGCACTTGTGCTAATTTTTATTGTTGACTTTTACATACCGACGTTAAATAAAACTTTAACTACCTTATCTTATCCCCCACAACACCTCCGCCCCACAACACCCCCGCCCCACAACACCCCCGCCCCACTCGACCGCCTCTCCCACAACACCCCCGCCCCACTCGACCGCCTCTCCCACAACACCCCCGCCCCACTCGACCGCCTCTCCCACAACACCCCCGCCCGACAACACCCCCGCCCCACAACACCCCCGCCCCACTCGACCGCCTCTCCCACAACACCCCCGCCCCACTCGACCGCCTCTCCCACAACACCCCCGCCCCACTCGACCGCCTCTCCCACAACACCCCCGCCCCACAACACCCCCGCCCCACTCGACCGCCTCTCCCACAACACCCCCGCCCCACTCGACCGCCTCTCCCACAACACCCCCGCCCCACAACACCCCCGCCCCACTCGACCGCCTCTCCCACAACACCCCCGCCCCACTCGACCGCCTCTCCCACAACACCCCCGCCCCACTCGACCGCCTCTCCCACAACACCCCCGCCCCACAACACCCCCGCCCCACTCGACCGCCTCTCCCACAACACCCCCGCCCCACTCGACCGCCTCTCCCACAACACCCCCGCCCCACAACACCCCCGCCCCACTCGACCGCCTCTCCCACAACACCCCCGCCCCACTCGACCGCCTCTCCCACAACACCCCCGCCCCACAACACCCCCGCCCCACTCGACCGCCTCTCCCACAACACCCCCGCCCCACAACACCCCCGCCCCACAACACCCCCGCCCCACAACACCCCCGCCCCACTCGACCGCCTCCCCCACAACACCCCCGCCCCACAACACCCCCGCCCGACAAACGATAATAAGCTTTGGCCAACGGCTCCGATGAAGTTATTTACACTTCACGCGCTTAAATATTACATTATCGTGCATGCCGTTAAATGTTAACACCTGTTATCACCTTGCATCAGCATTTGGCCACATTCTATAACCGTAATCTGCAAGCTGATTTAATTTTTATCTGACAGCCGTTGTATAACGACCACTGAGCAAATATAAATTATCGACCTATGACGAGTGACTGGATTTGCGTCTTATGTTTAACTGTTTTACACATGGGGTAAACCGAGGTCAAGGGAGGTCTTCCTCGGCGAATCACTGCTTTATTAGATAGCTCACGCAGTACTCATCGTTAGCATTTACCACAAGTAACCGATGTGGTGGACCTAAACATGGCCCAAGATAATAAATAAATCGACATTCACAAGATAGTGGGGCTAAAAGGAATAGAAGACACATTTTATATGCTCGACCGGAAAACGTTTCTGCGGCGGCGCAATGGTAACATAGGTCCAAGGTACCATGCGAGGACAGCTTCGGAGAATAGAATAATCGGGAATGCTCTTCATAGCCACGTCTCGATCAGCCATGATCACCGGGCTGTAGCGTGACATTTTAATTTAAACTGACTGTGTCTACAAATAGCCTTTGGCTCTCAACGCGGTCGAGGCAGGGTTGGGTTTTTTATCTGCGTAAACGCAAAAGGCCAACTAACCACCCCCGCCTCGGCTTCTCCACACCGGGCGAGCATGACGCGAGAAAAGAAGTCCCGGACTTGTTTTGTGACGTAGCGCTGCGAGATATAAATGGCGCGGCGATGAAGGCGGCGGGGAGTCGACATATCGATTTGGCGTGTGGATTTAGGGAGAAGGGAACGGTCTGGAGAGAGGGAGAAGGGGGGGGGGGGGGGAGGGTAGATCGGGGGTTGCAGACGCAAATTTAAAAACCCCAATTGGGTAAATATATTATGGTACAATAGATCAATGATGTGGAAGCTAATGAAAAGAGAGAAATCCCAGCTGACGGAGAAGAATAACGAATCCCAGGATAAAGTGCAGACTACGATTTGTGAAATACTAGGGCCGGTAATAATACAGGCTAGAAAGTACACTTCGAATAATGTAACATGCGTATGCCGTCTGAAGGCACGATGATACCAGTGCCACGTGAACACTCGACGGACGGCGGGTGACAGGGAGCGCCAGACAAGAGCCTGAGGGAGGCAGACAGACAAGGGACGACCACGGGATACAGAGGGAGTAAAAAAACGGCGGCTAGGGAACGGGTGTGTGTGTAGGGAGGTGGAGGAGGGGTGGGGGGTGTACGTGGTAAAGTGGCATGTAATAGGAATAGCAGATCACGCCCCGCCGGCGTCCTGTGTGCACAACCCTGCAGTCCCAAGCCCCCCCCCCCCACCATCGCATGGCGCTGGCCTCATCCGGGCCATGGTTACCCGGCTACTGTTCCTCCCTTCGCCTCCATTTTCAGCCTGATATGGATATAGAAACGAAGCAGATTATTCTTTCTGGGTAAAGGTCAGCAAAATTCAACCTAATGTGATCTGGCTTTTATCCTTATCCTATTTATATATTCATCTTAAAAAAAAATCCGCGAATAGGGAATAGAATGTTGAAGCCACATTTAAATGCAAACGGTTTCTCGTTGTCATATGTAATATAACTTTGGTGATGCATGCCATCATTTATTTAATACCGCTGATAGCATATACGCCTACAGACTGGAATAGAAAGACAAACAGTATATCGTTATACAACGGCGGCGCTGTCTCCGCAAAAAATGTCTTTAAATTGTGAGGACAGGGACACACGATGCATCATAACATCTGAAAGAAACGTAAGAGACCAGAAACTGTGAGCTTCTTTGACCACCTGATTACCATGTGAGGAACGAATGGCCCAAGGGAGGTGCCAATGAAATTGGTTTTGCCCTCTCAATTAAATAATGCAGACGGCTAAAGGAGCCAAAAGCCATCGCAAAGTCTCTTTGAACGCCATGATTTAATCGTGTTCACCTCCGGCACTTGCAATCGGACGTTCATCCAATTGTGACTCCCTTAAAGATGAATGTATGGACACTCTCTGTTGTATTGTTGAAACTATACAACGTGTCACAATATTTTGCATTGGCACGTCGTCCATAGAGCAAATCAATAATTGCAGGAAGCCGCGTGATTGATAGGTAAATTACTGACCCTCGTGTAGTATGCACTACATACAGTCTCAGCCTCTACAGTTATCGATCTGTGCAGCACATGGCCAACGGGTCCCGGTAACACTGTGTCAGAAAACTGAGCTTGCAGCGTGCATAACGGCCACCACCCTCCCTTTATCAAACCAACCACACAGTTCCCTCGCGAAACTGGAGATTAAGGCTCTACATAGACTAAAGTTAGTAACAACTACCATGGCAACTGACGGTTTATATCTTTACGGTCTTTGGTCGTTTTTTTAGTCATTAGGCATTCATCTGTTGCTCGCTTCCATAGAGGAAATAAATATTGAGCCGGTCACGTTACACGAGTATCATGTATATTTATCTATATCATAATAATGACCATTATTCGACGCAGGTGAGGCGTGGGGTTGCAGGTAAGGGCAGGAGAAGGGTGGGGTCACATGCGAAGGTGGGTGGAGGGTGGGGTTACAGGCGAAGGTGGGTGAGGGGCGGGGTTTCCAAGCGAGGGCGGGTGAGGGGCGGGGTTGCAGGCGAGCGAGGGCGGTACCGCAGTGGAGGCCAGGAGAGGGGCGGGGTTTCCAAGCGAGGGCGGGTGAGGGGCGGGGTTGCAGGCGACCGAGGGCGGTATTGCAGTGGAGGCCAGGAGAGGGGTGGGGTTTCCAAGCGAGGGCGGGTGAGGGGCGGGGTTGCAGGCGACCGAGGGCGGTACTGCAGTGGAGGCCTGGAGAGGGGTGGGGTTTCCAAGCGAGGGCGGGTGAGGGGCGGGGTTGCAGGCGACCGAGGGCGGTACTGCAGTGGAGGCCAGGAGAGGGGCGGGGTTTCCAAGCGAGGGCGGGTGAGGGGCGGGGTTGCAGGCGAGCGAGGGCGGTACTGCAGTGGAGGCCAGGAGAGGGGTGGGGTTTCCAAGCGAGGGCGGGTGAGGGGCGGGGTTGCAGGCGAGCGAGGGCGGTACTGCAGGGGAGGCCAGGAGAGGGGTGGGGTTTCCAAGCGAGGGCGGGTGAGGGGCGGGGTTGCAGGCGACCGAGGGCGGTACTGCAGGGGAGGCCAGGAGAGGGGAGGGGGGTCCAAGCGAGGGCGGGTGAGGGGCGGGTGAGGGGCGGGGTTGCAGGCGAGCGAGGGCGGTACTGCAGTGGAGGCCAGGAGAGGGGCGGGGCTTCCAAGCGAGGGCGGGTGAGGGGCGGGGTTGCAGGAGAGCGAGGGCGGTACTGCAGGGGAGGCCAGGAGAGAGGCGGGATTTTCAAGCGAGGGCGGGTGAGGGGCGGGGTTGCAGGCGAGCGAGAGCGGTACTGCAGTGGAGGCCAGAAGAGAGGCGGGATTTTCAAGCGAGGGCGGGTGAAGGGCAGGGTTGCAGGTGAGGGATTATGAGCGGTGTGGGAAGCAAAAGGTGGATGCAGTGGGAGGGCGGACTTTGAGAGCAAGCCACGGAGTGAAATTTGGTTGAAATCGAGGGCAGAACTTGAGGAGGGGTTTGACTCAAAGGTAAGACGAAGACAATGGCGTGGAAAAAGGTCATGGTCGGGCAGGAATGAGAACGGGGCTACAGCAAACGATGGGACTAATCGCCAAGGTCCGGGCGGGTTTGAGGGCGGGTTTGAGGGCGGGTTTGAGGGCTGGTTTTGGGATACTGGATGTGCGGTCGATGACAGGCGAAAGTTTGACGTACGAATTATGTAGAGATGAGGGCATGTTTAAGGGTGATGGATCGGGAGCAGACATTAATGCGGATCTTATATTGATTCCTCCACCGAACCCTGGATTTAAATAATCATCATTGGCAGTAAGGACGCGGGGTGTTTGTGTGTGGACAGGAGGGGAACAGTGGCGGACAAAGGGGGAGAGAAACCAGCGACTGGCTGGAATGCGAGAAAATGTCTGGAGTGTCAAGTATTTACACTCGAAGAATACGAATAAACAGCCAATTATCAATCAAACAAAAGCCCACACCGAGGACATAGGGGAAGCGGTTCTCTGGGGCGTTCGTGAGGGAGACGGTGGGAATGAGCTGCGGAGGGGCCCGTTCATTGCAATATGTACTCAATAGACAGAACACAATCACTAATGAGCGACATGCCGTGAACGAGCCATGCCATGACAAGGGCAAAACAGGGCAGGGCTGGGCAGGCCTGGCTGGGGAGGGCAGGGCTGGCCAGGGCAAGGCTGGGCTGGGCAGGCCATGGGCGAGAAGCCAACAGCTGATAAATATTTCATTCCTCGCACCTCAGAAAGCGACTGACTCTTTTGACAAATGTGACCGACGCAACACGCTCCGTACCACCACCCCCCTCCCTCCCCTGACCACCTATCTCCACCCTCGGCTGCGAGGCCGCCCCCTCAACCTCAACCCTGGTCTCGTCGTTACACTCCCAAATCCCCTGACCCCTTGTCGCCACCTCCCCCCCCACCCCGGCCCCAATGCCTAGACCCGTAGCCCCAACCGCTACCGACCCCAGCTCCCTTACCACTAACGCCCCCGCCGCCCCCACCCAATCGGCCGACCTCTCGCCAGATTGCTCCCAGCCTTCTTGACGCCCACCCACACGCCTCCGCCACCTAATCATTCGACCCGTTCAGACGTTACCGCCAGGGGCCTGTGCAGGAATCCTGGAACGAAGAGGGCGGGGGGGGTGGGGGGGACGAAGAAAAAGTGTTGATGGGGGGCACTGAAAAACATTGCGACCAAGAGGTCTATTATTAGTTTGACGACCTGAGGGGGGGGGGGGGGCACACACACTGATGATATCTTGCGACCGGGGGGGGGGGGGCACAGATATACTTTGAAAGGGGGGGCACGGGCCCCCTGTGCCCCACCCCCTGGACACACCCATGGACCCCACCCCACCCACCCAGATCCTTGTCTTGCACCTTGGCCACCCCCCCCCCCACAACCACCAGCCTCTCTCCACTGCAGGGCCTGCCGCGATTTACACCGGGGATCCACCATTCTTTTACTAATCTATATAAGCGTGTTTTATATGCTTTGATGGAGGCAGAGCTTTAGAAAACCTCCCACTAATGATGGTCTTCAATCATGATACTGACAAAGCCGTGATTGAGCATCAACAACAAGCGCTGTTTGCTCGTGTAATATGAAAATCGCATCACGGGATGAAAAAAACGAACAGGACAACACAACTCGGTGGACAGTGTCGGTATGCATGCCGGTATGGGTGGGTGGGGAAGGAGGGGGGGGGGGGTGGGTCTCAACATAAATAACTGAATGGAGGTAATTTGTAACTGAGGAAGTGGCCGGCATCATGGGATGACGAAACAGTGACTAAAGCTTCTGGCAGAGGTAGGAAAAAGCCTAGTTCAAAGGGACAGAAAACAAAAAACAAGAGTAGTTGAATGAAGGCAATTTGTAGATGTGGAAGTCCTCGAAGCAAGGTACATGACATAAAGGGATAAACCACGATTAATGCACAATTTGATTTGAATAACATTTTGGTGTTGTGTTGTGTTGGTTTGATGACTCCAGCTGCAGGTGATAGGACGCGAACCCACGTCCTGTTGATCTGCAGCTCAATATGCTTACCAACAGAGCTACCATAGTAAAACTCAAATCATCATCAATGAAACTATTATCTGCTACGTAACAATAAAAAAACACCTTTCTTAAGAAATATCAATAGTTTCAATAGCATGAGGACGTCAGTTTATTAATTAGCATGCACATATATTAAGTCACTTACCCATATTTGCAATTTGACCCTTTTGTCCTGTCTGAATACTGTCTTGACCTTGAAGTCGATGCCGACGGTGCTGACGAAGGCCGACGTGAAGGAGTCGTCGGCGTACCGGAAGAGGAAGGACGTCTTGCCCACGCTGCTGTTGCCGATGATTAACAACTTGAACATGTAGTCGAAATTCTGGTCGGCGGCATCCTTCTGCCATTTACTGTCGTTTGCTGAAGCCATCTGCAATGAAAACAAACGTCATCACATGGGCATCAATATTAAATAACGAAATAAATGTAAGTCATCAAAACACGTGTTTTGGGTGAAAAGCTATTCGGCAGGGCATATTGTGGGGATATCAGTGTCGGTTGATGGACCGCCATGGGGTATTGAGCGACGTTATGTTTCACCTATTGGCTGCAATCCATCCGTGATGCTGCAAACGTCATTAGGACGTGATTCGCCAGCTGGATATGACTGAATAATCCTCTAGCATTTTGATTTGTTGGTTATTCATTTGTCATTTTTGCAGTTTTCGTCCGGGAGGGTCATGCACGGTTAGGGTAAACATGTCAGTCGATTTATTCCGATATAAAGAATCCAGTGATCCGCATTGGAACACTTCACCTGTTGCAGACAACCAAATATTGCATTATCAATGGCGGAAATAATATGCCATGGCGCAAATATCCGATAAATTTGTGATGGGGCAGAAGCAAATCTCACCGTTCGGCCATTAGCGTTACAGACTGAATACATACCCTGGCGATGGTGGGCGTACGCCCTCAAGCTGTGATAGTATCAGTCACATGATACCGCAAGGGTTTTAAGGGGAATACCATGTTTCCTGGGTTATTATCTTCCGTTGGTGAAGAATAGATATGGGATCTGTATGGTGCACAGGGATATACATTGACAGGTGTGTGTGGATGTGGCGGGTGGGAGGGGGGTGGGCGCCAGCCCGCATGTCGGGCGTATCAGCGGCCGACCCAGCCAGGATGTTACCCCATGCCCCACCCCCCACCAGGCCATTCCACCAACCGTGAGGTCAACAGAAGTAACCACTAGTACCTGCCCACCACTTTCGCTTCTCTTAATGCAGCAACAAAATATTTCCCCATTGTTCGACTAAACTGAATACATACGATAAGTCACTAAACGAAGAAATAACACGAGTTATATGAAGGATGACTGCTTGGTAGGCGTTTAGGCAATAGTATATCAAAGGCAATATATTGTGACATATTTGGCTTGTTGGCCTAAATGTTGCCTGAGCGCCTGCCAATCAGTCATCCTTCATATAACTGGGTTATCTATTATGGAGATAATCTTGAACGAAAGAAAGTGCAGATACGGGACGTTTGGGAATTTACACCCGCGCTTTGTCCTATGACTACGACCACAGAGGTCCCGTACAACGTGTGGACGCTTCTGCCATCGTGACATGCCAGTGACGGAAAGTTCATGTAATTATTTTTTATATGCAGGGGGTGGGGGGTCATTTAAATTACGTCTGTTGGGGAGTCAGCGTCAGCTGAAATGCGTCAATGACAAGTTTATGGCGTTACCTGCATTAGTGCATAATTTATGTGGTAATATGTACCATATTTAGCTGTATATCATTTATATTGCTGTATATCATTCATATAGCTGTATATCATTCATATAGCTGTATATCATTCATATAGCTGTGTATCATTTATATAGCTGTATAGCACAAGTAAATAACAATTCCGCCTGAAGAAACAACGATCCAAAGCGAGACATTCACAAATAATCATCGACCCGTACTGAAGGCATTATCGCCCGAAACCTGCCACACGTATTCATTCTGCCTTGAGAATAAATCCGCGACCTGGCAGTAATCACACAGTGACACTATCGACTACAACAGAAGGTATTATCGCTCAGCACAAGTATCACTTCACTCCATAACAGTGGCGCTCTGCACCTGGTTTCCCTGGTTCATCGCGTGGTCTGTGTCGTCGACTGTCTGGTTCCACATGTCAAAGGAACGATCCGCGTAGTATTCCGAGTCTCTATACTGATCCTCCCACATAACGTCTCAATTCCGCATGCGCAAACACTCCTGCCCAATGGCCTTCCGGCATCCGTCCTTGGTGCACGTGGTCCGGTCCAAGCATCAACATGTAAATGTATCAAGTGTTCACTATGGCAGCTCCACGCCCATTGCTTTTATCGCCACGACGGCACTTGGTCGTCGTGACAATATTTGTAAGGATAAACTGTTTAGATCCCCTGCCGATTTCCTATGACGGGCAAATAAATGAAAAAGCAATTTGACGTATTTCCACTTTGGGATTTCAATGATAAATAGTACGGGGAAGTTGTCCAGGAATCAGCCATGCGAAGGAAAAAAAACAGTTGTATAATTCCTTTAACATGGAGAAATGAAAGTCATGCACCGCTCATAGAGTAGCGGTATTTTACATCAACAGGTCCGCACAAAGAGAGGTCGCGACACAAAGCCGACTTGGGGTTAGCCTTGAGGTCATAGGACACCTCCGGAAGCGGCTTCGCAAGGACAGATTTCACCTGGTATGTGACACATACAGCAGGTGAATATAGACGTTAGTTTGAGGCATGTCATAGATACATAGGCAAGTAAGAGTACACGACAAATGAACAGAAACGAACAAGGTTGACATGAATTCACCAGGGCAAGTACGTATACATAGAAACACTCAACTGGGGCGAATGGGTGGGGACCAGGTTGAAGGAAGGCAAGGCATTGATCAGGTCTCATTGAATACAAAGACGCGAGGAGGATGTACATGCGGGGGGAGGATGCGACAAGCTGGAGAGTCACGCTTGGTATTGCATGCATGGAGGCTGGGCTGATGGTTGACTGGTGTGACTCAGTCTACGAGTGGCATGCGGCGCTTAAGCCCGCAATGATTGGACGGCCTGGCCGATAACCGTCCCGGGCTTAAACCGATTCAAAATGGTAGCAGCACCCGGCGCGGGAATTTTTGCACACCGAGAAAGATATCCTGGCCGACTGCTCCCTCCAGCAGCTCGGACGTCACCCAATGAGAGTAGTCACACGACGTGCACGTGTCGGCGTGCAGGGGTGGTCAGCTCGCCGCGCCCAACGCCACCGAAACCGTCCCACTGGTGGGCAATATGTTAGCTTCCCCGGGGCCGTGTCACCAAGTCGAGGCCGCCAGCTGTGACATCACGTCCGGTAGGTCTGCTCTGCACGGCCGCCACAATGTGGACGCTTACCGCCACCCTTGCCGACGCCTCTGTCCCCTCTCTCTTTGTCCCGCCGCACCTCCTCCTCCTCGTCCGCCCTATTCCTTGCAGTCCTCTTGCTCTACAAAAAAACATCGGCACCTCCACCTGCAGACTCCACCACTACGTCTCCCCTCGCCTTCACGTCCCGACGGTGACTCCCCCTCGCCCCCCCCCCCCAACCCCCCTCTCCCAATCCCCCCAGCCCTCCAACCCCCAACCACAACCAATCGGCACCCTCCGCCACTGCAATCCAACCTTGCCTTGCAGGCTATCCCGGCCGGGCGGCCTCTATTGCACCATGCTACCCCTTCCCTCCACCCCCCGCCCAACAAACACCCATTCCACCCCGTCAACCACACATGCTGAGCTCCCTACCCTCCATCCCACCCAACAGGTCCTCCCACCCACCTTACCCCGTGTCCCGTTATAACCCCTGGCCGACGGCACCAGGCCTGACACCGGGAGCGCCTCCCGTATAAAAAGCTCCCGCAGAATGGCGATGCCGACTGCAGGCCGGCGAGCCGCCACATCCAGGGTTGTGGCTTTAAAGGACGAGGGCTTAACGTCGCAGGGGATGGGGATGGGGGGGGGGAGGGGGAGAGGAGGGGGGGAGGGGGAAGGGGGAGAGGGGGGGGGGGGTGGGGGGAGGGGGAGAGGGAACGGGAGGGGGAGAGGGCAGGGGAGGGGGCAGGGGAGGGGAGGGGCATAGAGCCCCGGGAGTAGGAGGTAACAGATGAGCAACCGATGAAACACCCTCTTTTCTAAGTCGCGTTGAGGACAAAACGGGATCTACTTGTGGCCAGCTTTGGAAGTAGATGGATCGTAGGTGAGGACGGAGGGTGGGGAGATACCTTAAGAAGATGCAGACCGGTTTGGCTAGCCAGAGCGGATTACCATGCTCAGGCTCTATCCTCGTGGTACGGCCACGAAAATCCCGCCTAAGTGAATACAAATTCGGACACCACAGGGCCGGGAGAATGTACGGTCAATGTATGAATGTTGCGCACGTCTCATGGCGTAATACTGCTGTGATGGACGTCGGCTTTCAATGGCAATAACAAAACAACAAAAAAACATAAAAAATATCATAAAAAGCGGAATGGAAAGCGAACGTCGGTCTGATAGCAGAAGCTTCGCGAACCAGTGATCACGTGGCCGGCGTCCGATGGCGACGCATATAGGCCTGAGTGCAATCAGTCGCGAGAGCCCCATGGAAACAAAAGGGGACAGAAAAAAAAAAAAACACCACCACCACCATGGGCGTAACAACATCAACGCCCAGCGCCATCCAGCGTTGTCATTACGACAGGACCCTTACGCGACAGGTCTCGGGGACGCGTATAAAGTGCATTAAATGTCACGTCTAATAAAGGCGATACCCTGACTCTCAAGGCGTGCCGTTCAAGTGGAGGTGATGGCGGCGGGAAAGCACGATAATAAACCTGACCAACCACGTGGCATCTGGCACTGTGCAATACGCTCGCCGCTACTGCTGATCTCCTCACGTTGCCATGACAAACTGACGAGTTAAAACGCAATAAACAGCCAGAGAACAGCCCATCGCTTCGTAATGTGTCACAACACTATGAATGGCGATTGTGTTGGGCCTTAGCAATAAATGCAGATATATATATATATATGTTGCATTCCCGACGCTGGAAATTCAATCAGACAGACCAAATCACGTCCATAGGACCGTTGATTGGATATATAAACATTACTGCGGTCTCGCTTCAAGCATGGTTGTAAATAATTCATCCAAGGACGTTTGGCCAATAAAGTCGAGAGCTCAATGCATGTACCCACATAACCAGTTGCTCCGTGAAACCAACAATGTCACATGGGGCCACCGCAGGTGATGCAACAAGTGCGCAAGGCGCAAGAGGGGAAAGGTATATATTTATATACACAAAACGTGTAGCAGGTAACAAAACACGTCTTTACAACAGTAATGCATGCCGGGGGCTTACGATGGAAGACGGACCAAGACCTGGTCTACCTCCCGACCCGAGCGTCACGCCTAATACAGGTGCCATAGCTGCCATAATATATATATTGTTCGGTCTAAGTGGAACAGAAGGCATGTCAAACCAGTCACATTGGGGCTGTAATTTATGCGGGCTGGCAGTATCCTTTGCCTCGCCCGTCGGCCCTTGACCTCGAGTTGTCGCAGGTGGCCACAAGCTGACTGACAGCGGCGCTGTATGGGGAGGAGGGTGGAGGAGGGGGGCCTTAATCCCTGGTCGGGCGGGATACCCATTCCCCCTGTCTCGAAAGATACCTCGACATATAGCCTATGTTCCGCCCGATGACAGTTGTGGCCTTGTGAACCCAGAGTAGGGTCTCATAGAATTGGACCGGCTGGTTTCCTTGGTAAAACGTTTCATTTGCCTTTCTTCCAACCTTATTTAGCCATATTGTTTCAGTTTGGGACATTAACATTGGGACATTGTAAAATTGCAATTCTTAAAAAATAAAAAAAAAAAAAAAAAATTAACTGTTAACTGTTGCCGACTATGCAAGAGCCAGCGCAGAATCCCACCCCCCCCCCCCCCCAAAAAAAAAAAGAAGAAGTAAATTTGTCTACACCATGAGGATATTTTTATGTTCATTCTTTACTGCCTCTTCGGAATATGCAATCAAAACGCTTCCTAACACAGTCATACGAGGAATGTCCGCTTGGGCTGTTCCGGCCACCCAGTTCTACTAGCCTCAACTGGAGAAAAACAAGCATCTGAGTCTACGCGCCTAGAACCGTCATGTGGAGTGGGGTTTGAATATATGATTGGTACCCAGTGACTTCCGGCAGTTTTCCCCTGGATAATAATGAACCTTGAGAAACAAGCACCAGCATGTATTTATGTATATACACGAGGATATATGCCCTTATGAAGGCCGTGACAGCAATATGAGGGTACATCAAGGCCTGAGCCGGGGGCCTGCTGAATCCCACCGCAGGCACAATTTGCATACGCCTCCATATATGTATAGTATGTAGAGAGATGTATTCTGCTCAACAAATATGCAACATGACGACTGTTAACCCACTTGGCTTCACGCATTCAGGCTTAATCATATGTCCAACAAGGGAATCGTGGCGTCACAAAGTTGACATTCATATTTTCACATGTACCGTTCGTTAGTTGCCGCCGTAAAAGTTACCTGGAAGATGGAAGTGACTAGGCGATATTGGCAAACCCCAGTGGGATGGTTCTAGTGGTTGCAAAGCAAGTCCTAGAGCCAATTAAACGTTTGATTTCTTCCAATAAAAATAGAGGCATGTTTCTAAGGATAAAAACATGGGTTCATTGAGTGGTGTGTTTACGCCACTTGTGTGAACACATGGGCTAATTAGGCAAAGGCATCTTGCAGGAGAATGCTATCCATAATATACTGAAACTCAGAAGCCGGGATAGCGACATCATTTCAGATGCATAGAGGTAAATTCGTGTGTTAAGAGGCCAGAGAGATTGGTTTAAGTAGGATGCTAATATCTGTAGGTCATGTCGCGACAGTGGGAACAGTTATGGTAGAGAGGCACCCGTCCAGCCAAGCGTATCAGCTCTAGACGAACTAACCAACTTTCTAAATGTATCGGTAGATCCAAAGATATATATTGATCCGTAGAGTTCTACATGTAAAGCCTAGACAATCTGGAACTATCCATAGTTCCAGGTTTATGAAGATATGTATGTGATTAGGCAACGGATGGTTTCTAAGTAGATAGATCTAGATGTGAAAAAAGGTCTACATCTGATAAGGTATGGATACATTAGGATGCAGAGGGTGAGCTATAAGTAATGGCCAGAAATGTTGATGAAAACATGGGTTAAGGAAAAACAAAAACATGCGTGATATGCACATGGCATGATTCAAATGCGAGATTATCTCAGCATGCTCCGCAATAATGAGCTTCGGGGACTCGCCACCACAGTAACCCCTTCACCACAGAATCACTGGGATTAAAGATCATACAAGTCACTGGGATTAAAGCGCAGCCGCCAAACAGCTAACGATGCCATAGATACGACGCTAGGAATGGCAGTTTGAGAGCAACGGGTGAGGGGATCACAGGGATGACCAATAAAGTGGAGTGGTTAGCACGTCAGCATACTTCATCATCCAATCGTCGTAGCCTTAAAATAATTCAGGTTCGTGGCATTATCAGTGCATTGGATGTCTAGAGATATATAGCTTTACAGGCTGAAGGGAACGTTAAACCCCAATCAAACCGCGTCTCTTATTTTAAAGCAATATACTTACATGCACCACCTTAGATTTTTTACATTTTAGAATCAAGACTGAAAGTATCTCAAAATTTATGATGCATATGTTTATATCTCTTTGAGTCTGTAAAACAAATATTTCAACATAAAATTGCGTGGATTATTTATATCGCGCGCGCACGTGATAGCGAGCCGCGGTCGACATGACACAAAAAATAGCCCACAGGCTTTCAGGATTTAAATTCAAGACCGGATGTACTTATTTGACATGGAGAAGAGGATGGTAATGCAAAAAAAAACGGAATATATTGCTTTAACTACTAGTACCGGGGGGCGGTATGAAATTAAGACGAAAAGAGTCGCACGGGCGTGTCCGAGGGAGGGGGGGGGGGGCACTGGCGGCACGTGCCCCCCCCGTTCAGACCCAAACATATATATGTGCCCCCCCCCCTTCTCATACCCACCCCCCCTCAATTTTTTTTTATTGTGCTCCCCCTTTCAAGGATGCCTGCACACGCCCCTGAATCCAGTGTATAATTTGACACTAGAGTGATGCTAAAGATAGGCGGCGAACTGAGAAACAATTGAGAAGAGAGGCAGAATCCTGTGGCGTGGTAGATCCTGCTGGAACGGACTGCTGCTGCCATTGGACACGCATTTCGCACATAAATCATTATCACTCTCCAACGAGGTGCCTCGGTCCGGCTTAGCCATATGCGGTGAAAAATAGCCTTAAACACACCAATCCAGCTAGCAAAAAATAATGGAAAGCGCTGGGCAAGCACTGTCCATTTAATTGTAATACGAGTCTGCCTGGCCAGCCATGCCACGTCTGGCCCCCAGCGCCTTGCTGCCATTCAACCATAGAATGGCGCCGAGCGCCGCGCTGCGACTCAACCATAGAGGGGCGCCGAGTGCCGCGCTGCCACTCAACCATAGAGGGGCACCGAGCGCCGCGCTGCCACTCAACCATAGAGGGGCGCCGAGCGCCGCGCTGCCACTCAACCATAGAGGGGCACCGAGCGCCGCGCTGCCACTCAACCATAGAGGGGCGCCGAGCGCCGCGCTGCCACTCAACCATAGAGGGGCACCGAGCGCCGCGCTGCCACTAAACCATAGAGGGGCTCCGAGCGCCGCGCTGCCACTCAACCATCGAAGGGGCTCCGAGCGCCGCGCTGCCACTCAACCATAGAGGGGCGCCGAGCGCCGTGCTCCCACTCAACCATAGAGGGGCGCCGAGCGCCGCGCTGCCACTAAACCATAGAGGGCTCCGAGCGCCGTGCTGCGACTCAACCATAGAGGGGCTCCGAGCGCCGCGCTGCCACTCAACCATAGAGAGGCTCCGAGCGCCGCGCTGGCGACTCAACCATAGAGGGGCGCCGAGCGCCGCGCTGCCACTCAACCATAGAGGGGCGCCGAGCGCCGCGCTGCGACTCAACCATAGAGGGGCTCCGAGCGCCGTGCTGCCACTCAACCATAGAAGGGCTCCGAGCGCCGCGTTGCCACTCACCATAGAGGGGCGCCGAGCTGCCATTCAACCATAGAGGGGCTCCGAGCGCGGCGATGCGACTCAACCATAGAGGGGCGCCGAGCTGCGACTCAACCATAGAGGGGCGCCGAGCGCCGTGCTGCGACTCAACCATAGAGGGGCGCCGAGCGCCGCGCTGACACTCAACCATAGAGAGGCGCCGAGCGCCGCGCTGACACTCAACCATAGAGGGACTCCGAGCGCCGCGCTGCCATTCAACCATAGAGGGGCGCCGAGCGCCGCCACTCAACCATAGAGGGGCTCCGAGCGCCGCGCTGCCATTCAACCATAGAGGGGCGCCGAGCGCCGCGCTGCGACTCAACCATAGAGGGGCGCCGAGCGCCGTGCTGCCACTCAAGCATAAAGGGCTCCGAGCGCCGTGCTGCGACTCAACCATAGAGGGGCGCCGAGCGCCGTGCGGCGACTCAACCATAGAGGGGCGCCGAGCGCCGCGCTGCGACTCAACCATAGACGGGCGCCGAGCTGCGACTCAACCATAGAGGGGCGCCGAGCGCCGTTTCAACCATAGAGGGGCGCCGATCGCTAATTGGTTAGGCAGTTGGTTTAGGTAGAACGCATGCATTTGTGAATGTTATATCGTGACAATAATGAGGCCCAATGTACTGAGGAGTTCATCATGATCACGATGATAACCTCTCTACCATGAGCTGCTGCCGCAGACAGCAGTGGACTCGGCGGCCGCAGTGGACAAGATCCCAAAGCGCTACCAAATAGACCATTTAGTGACGACAAAATAACATTCGAGACATTGGATATTATTATCTTTACATAAGTCAAGGACAAACACAACGGTGAGGCATCATCTAGAACCATTCATTCAAACGAATTAGGATTTAAATGGCTCCCAAGTGCATCACGGAGTGACGTAGAACCCGTTCGCTTCCTACCAGCGCCGGCTTACCTTGGGGTTTCTAAGTCGCTGAGGCCGCTATTCCATACGCCGCTCTGTGCTACCACAGCGTAATCGGACTGCTCCCAGACACCTTAGGACGTGTCGCTTAGTCAACTGCCAACCGTCTCTCGCAGATACGTCAGGTGAGCGGGCACTCCAAGCGGGCTCTAAGCAGAGACAGACAGACCCGGGCACAGCCAACCTCGCTATAGCCAACGTAACCAATGTAACGAGGTTGCAGTTGTAAATTTTGGCAGTGAGTGCCCGTAGTAGAGGGGCGGGAGGGAGGGGGGGCTGGGGGGGGGGGGTGGGATGTGGGGTAGAGGGGCAGCACACAGCTGTCCTTCAGAACCCTTCAGACAAAGGGTGGGGTGCGTGAACAATAGGAGGGGTCTGGCCACGGGAGTGGGGGAGCGGTAGGGGGGCGGGGGAACCGTTGGTGAGGGTGGAGGTAAGTAAGCGTGCGGTAGAGGGGTGCCGGTCTTATTAATAGAAATCCATCACCCCGCCGCTGGCATTAAACTCTCAGTACACCCCCACCTCCTTGCCGCTATTCGCTGCCGGACATCCAAACACCAACTTTGCAAAGGTTCCTCTACACCTCTAAACCATCACCGCCACTGTCACATCTATTACAGAGCGTTGACGGTGTACCCGCCAGAGACCAAGGCTAATGGGGGGAGTAATGGAAGATGCACTTCCAAACAAGATAGAAGAGAGTTGGGCCCGACAACGCACAATTTCAAAGACAGGCAGCGAAGCCCCACCGCCAGACAGACAGACGGCTCGATAGACCGACCAACTGTCTGCCACCTGCCCACCGCCCCCGCCATAACCCCACCCCACCCCTGCCATATCAGACCCCACCCCACCCCACCCCAACACCCGGCGCGCCCTGCTTCAAGGCCGGCGGGGCGGCGACATTCACCCCTCAGTCACGGGTTCTATGTACGTGACGACACCTGGCAACAGCCTCCAGGTCAGTCACACTGTGGTGGCGTGAGGGGCCAGGAGGACATGGACCTGGCCACCACGTTACGTAACCCCACGGCCACCTCACCATGCCAACACGTTTATCAATGTTTGCTCCACTCGCTGAGTGCAGTATACACCAGAAATAACTGTCAAATGTCAGGTCACCCAATACTTATTTAACGCATATATACATGTATGCAAATGTGTCTTGCGCCAAGACTTGTTATTTGTGGACAACTCAACCACTACATCAGTTACAAAATTGATACATTTTATGACATCGCCTTCGTAACAGACAATAACGGGAATAGGATTGGTGAGGTCATTTCACTGTGCCCCACATTTTGGGATGTTTATGTGACGAGGGTCGTTTTACGATTTTTGGCCTCGATGGTGTATTCAAAATTTAGAGGTTGGCGGCAGATGTCCTGTTTCGGAAAGATGAGCTCATCGAAGGCAAAATGGGGGTCGGAGGGGGTTTTCCCCAGAAGTGGATATAATTTGCACCCAGAAAGGGCATCCACGTTTAATGTTGGGATGGGCGAGGGGGGGGGGGGCTGCGACCACTGAACCTGGATACGCGAGGAGAAAGGCGCCCGCGGAGAGGGTGGGGGGGGGGGGGGGGGGGAGTCTGACCCCTGAACCTGGATACGCGAGGAGAAAGGCGACCGCGGAGCGGGTGGGGGGGGGGGGGCGCTTAACTCTTTCAGGTTATACCGGGTTGTTATTGGGACTATCGACTGGGCAATCGGCGCGTGATCACCCATCCACTCCAAGGGCCTTCTCTGTAACATCCACGCAACCAAAAGCCCCCCCCCCCCCCGCCTCCGTCCCCCCACCATAACCTTGTAACAATATCCCCCCCCCCACCCCGACACCCAGCCCTGCAGACGCGAGACGTTCCATTCGGCAGCGGAGACACAGCCGTCGCCATGGGAGGCTCTATCGTAGTACTATCTGGTAGTCCCAGCGACATCCCCTGCAGAGCGGTCCCCGGTTATGTATCGAACTTGCGGGAAGGCGAACGAAATATTGATCACAGCCGGATAGGCTGCAGCAAGTCTGGCATCAAATTGTGACTCCCCTGGGACCAGCGGCAAGCCGATTACTCCCTCACGGTGGCAAGGGCCGAGTGCCCTGCTGCCATCGCCAAATCAACCCCCCTCCATCCTCCTCCACCCGCTTTCCACCCATCTCCCTTTCCTCCCTACACGAGATCAGGCTTCTTACTTGCCATAGTGAGCGCCTTGGCCAAATTCGATGCGTTGAAGCAGGAGAGGCTGCCGCTGGGATGCATCCAGTCGAAACATTTGCCGTTAGGAAATCATAAAATCCGAACGTAAATTTCCAAATTAAAACGTCGCGGCGATGGTTGGCATCGCTCACTACACGATGTTAACGCGTGGTTAACACCCACATGGGGATATACCTACACAGTAACTACGTTATATCCCAAGAGTTAAGAGAAGGACTTCTCCCCAAGCTGGCTCATACGTTTTATATACCCGACCGCTAATCTAGTAACGATAATTCACACAAAAAAACTCCGTCGAGGCCATATATTTTTGTGACTTAATAATTTAATAATTGTGAATTAATAATTTACTCCACCCGAAAATATCTTATCCAGGTAGCACTTTATTTATTAAGGATAGTCGACTATTCATCTGGCAAGGCGCTCAGCTGCACTGGTAACGCTCTAATGAAAGGCTTCGTCCGACGGCGCGACCTTAGTCATTCCAAAAAAGCTGCCGGATTTAGTAGTACAGCGGTTTGTGAATACACCCGTCCATAACTCCCATTAAACGACCTATCGTCATGGACTATTTAGCAATATCTCGTATGAGCAGCATTATTTTATAAAATGTGGTACAGTGCATTAATTTCTATCACCAGATCCATTGTCATGGTTGTATGGCCGCCATATTACATTAATACAGCGATATCACGGCACCTACCATTACAGCCGGCTGTGTTGACCTCAATGATATCGGAGCTGGTACACAATGTTTGTCATTACATGTATGTATATATATGTAGTGTCTACGGTAAGCGGGTGTCACGCTCGTACATCCAATACGACGAGTGTTCCTGGGACGCCCAACTCACCTCCTCGTGGCGTTAATCTCCGAGAAATCCAACAGCTGTTCTCCGAACACGTGTATAATAGTAAACCGGTCACAGACTCTCAACAGAAAGGGCGGCAGAGACGAATAGAGATGCTGGCGCTTCTAGACTATTTTTTTTTCACTGCCACGGCCTAGAAGCAGCGTGAGGAGAAAACAAACACGCTATCTGCGTCACCGCCTGCCGACATTTTGAATCCATAATCACATCCGTTTGACATCAGTCGCAGGCTGGGTACGAGCGACCCATGTAGCTGGCCAGTCACAGCGCCCACCATGGAAGGACCCACGGTGTCCCCGATGCTGCTGCTTCGACCCCGCCCCCGCCCTCGCCCTCGCCCCCGCCCTCTCCCGCCCCCGCCCTCTCCCGCCCCACACCCGCGCTCCAGCCGTCCGTCCGCCCCGCCCCTCTCAGGCAGCCAGGCTGGCACGGCAGCCAGCCAGCCAGCCAGCCAGCCAGCCAGCCAGCCAACCAGCCCGCCCGCCCCCACTTCTCTCTCTCACCCCGACACGCTGCCACCCGCGGAGTTCGGGGGTCACCGATTTATTGATCCAGACAATTCCAACGCTTGTGCCGAGGGGTAAGCTATCGGCTGCCATCCAGACTTCGAGTCCCCGGGCGGGCCCCTGTACCCGCTTCAATCTCCATCACTTGACGCTCTGCTTAACTCAGTGATATCACCGAGGCACCGAGAAAAGGTCCAAACAGGACAAACAAAAGGTGACGTCGAAACAGGTAATTTCCCGAACTTTCCGACGTTCAATCCAGACACTTTTTTACGCCAATAACAGCACGTCAGTCATATGTCAGTTTCTTCTTCAAAAAGGGCCGAATTCATTCAGACACGCCATTGGATAAATTTAAAAACAGAAAAGTACGTGGCGTTCCTCCTTGATCCTTGATTCTTTACGTGCATAATTTGTACTTGCTGAGCTGCCTCAGAGATGTGGACCTCGACCAGCTCATTCAAAATAACAGTGACACATTTCCAGTGACACATCTGAAACCCTATTCAAGCTAGGACATCTCCCAAGCGAAGCCGACCCGGCATGCTTAGTACCTGCTTTGAAGTTCTTTATATTACTGCCTACAATGTCACTCCTCATACTGAAATCACTCCTCCATATATTATTCAATGCTTCGACATCCACCCATTTCATACGAGCGTGAGGTTTTGGTTCGTACGTCTCCTGCCTGTTGCCTAAACATCTTCATGGGAGTTGAAGCGTAAGCACGTGGCTGAGAGTGATACTGCAGAGGTAGTAATGGCGACTGATAATACATAATTATCATTCAATACAAAAGCCCGCCTGACTCTTAATGGACACTGTCCTGATTTATATATGATCACAGCTCACTCATTCGGGTATTAGATTCCTTCTTGCCAAGGCATAGTTGGTTTGATAACTCGATTTTCCTCTATATCTTTAAGCTTGGACCAGAAAACAAAAGGACTCCGGTCTCTATATAGAGCAACGATAAATATGACATCGGCCATTTCAGTCAATCTATCGAAGAGCTAGATACTCCTATTGTAAAAAGCAGGGAGAGGGAATATATGATACGGAATTACATGTCAGGCAACTTGGTGGGGTGCTGTCTTCTTTCTATTTACATAAACATGCACCAGAAAAAACGAAATGTCACTAAACGCTAAACGATCTGGCTCCAGCCATAAAATCGTTGTATTTACCAAGGTGGCCATATAACAGGCAGTAGTTCACACATATACATTCGATGGAAGCGTCTACAGTAGCGTAATACCACGACTGCCTTTGCATAATGCAGGTACAAATAAACCGAACCCACTGATTGGTTTGACTGAAGCTAGCCACATCCAGCGCACGACGGGCTGACTACCTCCGGAGATTCACTGTACATACCGGGTAGTATACGTGTATGTACTGCAGTATTGGGAAAACACGATGCCCGGGCGATAAACAAAAACCTTGCCCTCGATTTAACACATTGTCGAGCGAACGACTACAACTACCAGCAATCAATAGACAAATATCTATATGTATAGAGCGAACGTTGGTGTGCGTGTGTGTGAGGGATACGGGTGTCTAGGATACTCATCCATGCAGGCAAGGCATGCAGGGCCCGGCCTGTCAACAGCCGACACCGAGAACCAACCTGTCGATAGGGTCTGCACTTAACGTGAAGATAGTGCGATCTATCCATAGACTCAGAGGAAGACTACAATGCGTGGCTTTTTAAAGACACTGATATGTGATAGTGATTGGGGTGATAGCCGGGACCATTGTTGCGTGTGGTATAAATGTGATATCACGGGAGATGAGGCATATCAGTGGGATCGAGTGGAATGCGCGGCACGCCATACACTGATACAGGCGCGGGAAGCCACACAGGCGCGGCAAGCCACACAGGCACGGCAAGCCACACAGGCGCGGCAAGCCATACACTGATACAGGCGCGGCAAGCCATACACTTATACAGGCGCGGCAAGCCATACACTGATACAGGCGCGGCAAGCCATACACTGATGCAGGCGCGGCAAGCCACACAGGCGCGGCAAGCCACACAGGCGCGGCAAGCCACACAGGCGCGGCAAGCCATACACTGATACACGCGCGGCAAGCCACACAGGCGCCGCAAGCCACATAGGCGCGGCAAGCCGTACACTGATACACGCGCGGCAAGCCACACAGGCGCGGCAAGCCACACAGGCGCGGCAAGCCATACACTGATACAGGCGCGGCAAGCCATACACTGATGCAGGCGCGGCAAGCCACACAGGCGCGGCAAGCCACACAGGCGCGGCAAGCCATACACTGATACACGCGCGGCAAGCCACACAGGCGCGGCAAGCCACACAGGCGCGGCAAGCCGTACACTGATACAGGCGCGGCAATCCATACACTGATACAGGCGCGGCAATCCATACACTGATACAGGCGCGGCAAGCCGTACAGGCGCGGCAAGCCATACATTGATACAGGCGCGGCAAGCCATACACTGATACAGGCGCGGCAAGCCATACACTGATACAGACGCGGCAAGCCGTACAGGCGCGGCAAGCCATACACTGATGCAGGCGCGGCAAGCCATACACTGATGCAGGCGCGGCAACCCATACACTGATACAGGCGAGGCAACCCATACACTAATACAGGCGTGGCAACCCATACACTGATACAGGCGAGGCAACCCATACACTGATACAGGCGCGGCAACCCATACACTGATACAGGCGCGGCAAGCCACACAGGCGCGGCAAGCCATACACTGATGCAGGCGCAGCAACCCATACACTGATACAGGCGAGGCACGCGACACAGGCCGCGGGGTAGAAACGTACTGCATGGGCAGTCATATAAACGGGTCTTAAATATAAGTCAGGATTGACCTCTGGCGTTTCCTGGTGTGTTCTTGCCTGGATATGACGTTTAATTTTACATATAAATTAATATAAGTCTTTCAATACTCCAAACTTTGGTATATATATATATTTACATATATATATGAACATTTACATATATATATGAACTATCGTCATGTATGCATGGATTGAGTATGTAAAATTACCAACTCCATAAATGGGTAATGTTGATAAATAGTCTATTTCACACCATGGAATATATTTACATAATTCCCTTCACTGTAAGGGGGGGGGGGGGATGGGGCAGACACAGACAGGAATAACGATGTTAAGGTTTACAGCTTTGGCAGTGCATAGACACAGGACATATTTCGTTCACAGCAAACCTTTACACATGAAATATACACAACCAAATTGCTAACGTGTAATCAGCTAGCGCATGTGAGGTATGGCCAGGACGTGGAAGGGGGGGGGGGGGGGGGGGGCTATCAACGAGGTCAACTGCAAAATGCCATGTCTATACACAGAACTGAGGATGCATTTATTATTTTCTTATTTTTTGTATTTACAATTATTTTCAATCATCAGATACAAGACAACAGTCAGGCGACAGTGAAAGCCTGAAATTAAATGTCTATAAAACATAAGATTCTTCTTATCATTTATCTTTGTAACTCTCACAATTCACCTAGCGGGGATTTAATTAACAGGGAATAGTTCATGGGGTATCACGTGGTATTTAAGGGGCGGGAAAGTATTGATTTCAGTGAAAGGTGGGAATGCGTGGATGGTCAACATAATCCACTTTAAGAGTGTGATATCTGTATCAATTTGTGGCATATATGTTACATAAGTGTTAGCAGTATGAAGATGGAAAACTTACCATTTCAGATGTTAATGAGTAAGCAGAATAGCGATGTGCCAGAAACAGCATTAATACCCAGCAAGACGATATTCAGCAGACCTGAACCTCTGAGTAGTAAAATATTATAAAATGACTTATCTTTATTAACCCTGTAACTTGAATATCAGTAGACCAAAGTATTTTAAGTAGCCTATAGATTCTAAATTCTTTACATTAATTCAAAATATTCAACTATTTAATAGTAAGTCACCTGCAAAATAGCTGCTAATCTTAAAAAAATTGAATATTACTTGTTAATTTAAACACCAACTCCCTTTTAATCTTACATAGTATTAGTGCTTCCTTTTGTAACTATTAAATGCTAAGCTGTGAGAAAATAATCTAAATGTTAAAGGTTGGAGCCATGTCCCCAGGGGTAACCCCCTACTCTTTGCGAAGAAAGACATGGGATCTTTATCCTGTGACCACACAGACATGGCCACAGCAGGGCTCGAAGCACTGATCCAAATGCCGTTAGGCTCTCAGGTGGCCAGAGCACTCAATGCAAGCACTTTAGCCCACTGAACTATTGCGCCAGCCCCTCTAAATGTTAAAGAGATTATTAACCAGTAAGAAGCAGTCTTAGCTCATTTAAAAGAAAGTAAAAAAACAGTAAGGTGGTCCCTGCTTTGTACAACCCTCTGATGAAACTCACTGTATCTTTTTAAAGTGGAATAATAACATGTGAAAGTTGTGTTTTGTACACCTATGCAGAAAACTTGCAGTATAACAGAGGGAGTTGTATAATGCAGGAACTACTGCACTTAAAAACTTCCAAGTTAATTAGTATTTTAATGTCTTATTATTTATATTTATTTCTACTTTCAGTATATAATATCTTTTCATTTGATCTTTTCATTTTAAGTTGTCATCATGAATGACTTCATTAAATTTAACTGTAGAATCTTACAAAATACAATAATATAACCCTAAAGGTATTTAATAAACATATATATCCAAGTTACATTTATTGGTTTGACCAGTGATTTCACTGTGTAGAGCAGAATGTCTCTTTTAGAAAATAATATATATATCTTGAAATGACTACACCTTGTAGTCTAATTCTTGATTTATTTGATGTATTTTTCAGTTAACTTATATAATTATTAGTAAATTTGATATATAACTCAATCCTTTATGTGGAGAAGTGACTGAAATTATTTAACTACCCATTAATTTTATAAAGTGCAGTTGCCAGGACTCTTCATACACTAGGTATTGAATTGCATGATGTAGAATAGTAACCAGCTGTCTATATACCCCCCTTTAAGTAGGCATTGAAATGGTTCAACCAGTTTTAAAGTTGATATAATGACTGGAACTTTGAATAATCAGTTGTATAGTAATTGCTATATCACTGTAAGTATCATTACAACTTTGGCTGACAATAATCATATACAAGTCTATATATTTATCTATATATAAGGAAAAGAATACATGCAAAGAATATCACCCACAGATAAAAACAATGCAAATTAAGTTAATATAGCTGGATGCAAATATATTAGAAATCTAAGATACCACTCCAAAACATAAACATATTACCTGCATCACCGCATCCCCTCTCATTTTCTGGCCAATCTCCAAGATACTATTGTTGTCTATATCGGTGTATGGTATATATCCAAATATATGTTTTACTGCTATTTACAAATAATGAATAAAACTTATATTATATTAGCTTATTTATTATCATTATCATCTTTTCCAATTTACATTTATTCACATAGCAATATTTTTTCTGGATACACCTTTTTATATAAGCTTGATATTGTAACATTAAAAGTTAAGTCAATAATTAAGATAAATGAGTTGCATTAACTTTACTGAGTAGAATCTAGAGCCTTATATTCCGCTAGGCCTTGACTTAGGATTATTCATATTTAAAAGCATGCAACATCTAGAAGCTGAGCATGCTGTGCAACCTTTGACTTTGACAATAAGACTTCAGAGTTAAAGACCTATAACCCTTTAAAGTAAAAGTCCAGTAAGCTTTGTCATGTAGGCTATACAGTATGAATTCTCAGATTGCAGGCATAAAGTTCAGCCACAACAATGTTGCATTAGATCTAGCCACCAAGACACTTTATCTATATTATATAGATAACACCTATACAGTGATTCCGATAAGTATGCGTCCTGCATCATTTGTCACATAAGAATTCCCAATGATGCATTTCATTGAGTTGTGAGAGGACCATTCTCGTCACAATGGGGACGTATTATAAATATTAAAGTGAGCAGTAGTACTGATTACACTCCAAGTCGAAAATTAGCTAGATAAGTGAAACTGTATTTGGACCTGAATATAACATAATAATGGGGAAGCTAGCCCCTTGCTGTTTCTTCACTGAGAGCATTGAAGATTAGAGGATATACATGATGAAGTACACTTGAATGGCTATCAACCATTTGCAATGTACGTTAAAAATTATAGCTAACTAGGTCTAGGTACTAAATATCAGAATCTAATAGCACTAAAGTCAGTCATAAATGCTGTAGACTCACGTTTCGGCCCATATTTTTGCGTGAATTTGCCTCGATCACTCGATCAAATTCCTGACGTGAGCAAGCCAAACCAGACCATTTTAATGATACCAAACTTAGGTTTGTAATGCGATGTTATCCTTTTTGATGACACAAAGAATATTTAGCCATGCTGACACGCCATTGGCAGAAAACGCTCTGTCGCCAAAGGACTAAAACACGCATCATAAAATGATGGTTGCCATGGCGCTGAATGTGCTTTGAACAATACATGCTCTATATTTAGACCAGCCATGAGGATGCCATGGCAACTATAGCCTTTCATTGTCTGTGATTTAGTCTATTTGTGATAGTGTCTGCTGCCAATGGAGTGTCAGCATGAAGAAATATTGTTTGTGTCTTAATTAAAGGATAACATCGCAGTACAAACGTAAGTTTAGTATCATTAAAATGGTCTAGTGTTGCTTTTGAGAGTGATCGAGGTAAATTCGCGGAAAATATAGGCCGAAACATATGTCTACAGCATTTATGACTTTGACTTTAGCTGACTAGGTGTAATGAGAATATAAGCTTATAAGGGGTTTCCTTTAACTAAAATAGCATAGACTACAGACAATGCAAGATTTCATTTAAAATAATGTGCCATTATTTTCTGGATATCCCATAATCATGACAATTTTAAGAAGCTCTGGCCAGGAAACTGGGACCCACACACTGGCATACTTATCAGAATCACTGCCTACAGACAGTGAGTTGTAAGGATGACACCGCTGCCTCTAGAATGTGGGAGCGGTAAATCTATCCAGTACCAGAGCAGTGGCCACTGGCACTGCGGCAGTGCAGTGCAGTCAGTGGTCAATTCAGCTGGGTGTTTTCGAAGGGAGATAACTGGGTGTGTCCAAACAACACCAGGCTAACACTGTATGTAAATGCTTACCTTCTAAGGAAGGTAGGATTTAAAGGGTAGCCTTCTACAGATAAAATATTCTCACTAATCACATAAAACTACGTACCTTTGCTAATGTTTGTTAATGACAGACAACTCCTGCTACTCCGGTGTGTATTAGCATATCGACCCGTCTACGTCACCCGGATGTCGACGTGAACGCTCGTGACACCAAGCGGGCGTTTGCCAAATTAGGTCTGAAGCTGATGACAAAAGCGACCCCTGCATGGGTGCGCTATGATATTGCATTTCTAGTACTCCCATTCAAGCTAACTGAAAAAAAAGGTCTGGCTTTGGGATATTCCGTCAAACGGAGTGGATCTTCCGAGGCTATATGCATGTATAATTACGAACATAGACCAGTGGGGTATCGAATCACGCACCGGCTGCTTGGGCTGGCTTCCTGCTAAGGTAACCTCCGACTGTCCATTCGGGAACTAATAGCTAAAGACTTTAGCTACTAATGCGGCCGTCGACTCTATCTTTAATAACGTGACAACATGTAAGTCGTCGACTTTAGGGTGAGGAAATTTAGCAAGTCACGATGACTGTTTTCTTTGCTCAGTCAGCACTTACAATGTCACGCGACTAAAGCGCGGAATCCTTGACCATATCGAGCTTAAGTTCCCACGCCCATCCATGTTTATTGCGCACTTGTTACTTGACATGTAGAGCGCTTGTAAAGCGATTGCTAGCACACTTGTAAAGGTTGCTCTAATGCACCGTTTATTGACCATATTGAGGCTAGGCTCCCACGCCCATCCGTATTTATTGCCCACTTAATTGCTGTCATCTGTTTACCTTTCCTTGACCATATTAAGGTTAGGTTCCCGCGCTCATCCATGTTTATTGCGCACTTCCTGTCTTTTGTTCACTACGCAGGTTTTTTAAGGCTTATTTATTATCTCGGGTTGTTAAGGTTGTAAAACACCTGGACGCCGGTCCTCCAACTGTGACGATGGCGCATCCATGCGCGACTGCTGACCAGATGTAATTAGGCCCCCAGGAATATTGACCAGCGGGAGAGGTATAGATAGAAGAGTTAGGACAGGAGGGAAGAGCCCCGGAGACAGATCACCAGGAGGAGAACACCACGGACAAGGCCAAGACCAGGAGCACCGCCACGCCCGTCGAGACCATGTTATATGCATTAAATATAACCGATAGTAAGGTTAGGATGGCGAAATCGCTGATAGAACAAACATCCACTGAAATGCACTGGAATAGTTTCGTCCTTGCTCAGGCCCGTAAAACCCTGCGCAGCAGTTGAACCTGGAATTATCAAAACCTGCAAAGTAACTCCGGATGAACTAGCGAAGTGAACTCTTCAATGGCGAGCTTGCCAGGATGTCTTGTCGTATAAGGGTACAGGACGCCCCGGTGTCCACTAGGGTGGTCACCTTAATCCCAGTAAGCGTGAGACGTCCCGCCTGCCCCCCTACGACCGATTCGTTTCCCGATTGCTTGCGTGCGGGATTCCGTTGGTGGCATGTCCCGCATCGAAAACACTTTAGCTTACCCGATGCGTCCCATGCGGGTCCATGCGTGTTCCCTGTCGTCCCGCGGTCCGCTCCGGTGCCGGTGATCGATGATGTCGCGAAGGCTCAGACGGATCGTTTGCAGCTCGGTAAAGTTGCAGCTGGGCTTCGAGCTTAGCTTCGTCGTTAACTGGTCCAGTTTCCTACCGGTGAGGTCGCTACCAGCAGGAATGGGGGCAGTAGTGAGTTCGCGGATAACTATCCCCACCTCCATCGCTTCTTCTCTTCGCCCTAGGAGTATGCCTCTTTCCGCTCGCTGTACAATCCAACCGCGGCGATCGCCAAGTCCAGAGACTCGGGTTTGACCTCTTCCATTAGTTTCCGGGCTATGGCGTTCTGGCGTAACCCAAGGGCATAGGCGCGCACCAAGATTCTCTCCTGGTCCACATTCCGTTGCCTCCCGGTACGCCGCATCCGCCAAGGCTTCCAGGAAACGCCTGGAGCATTGTGGTTCGTACGCGGACTGGCGCTGGAGGGCAGCATTCAAGAACTGTGCCGAGAGATGTTCCCGCAGAGCTGCCCAGGGAATAGCCCTGCGTAGTATGTTACGGTTTTCGCTGCGACATCGATTACACCGGTGTCGCCGACTTGGTCGTAAGCCAAAGTGATGTCTGCTATCAACGCCCACACGGCAGGCGGGCTCGACCCAACACAGACCCTGGTTTGTCGAACAAAATCTTCCCTCACCTTGCGCTCTTTCGAGGCGACAAGGCGCGCCGTTTCTCTTCGCTGATCTTTTTCGTTATTCCGAAACACCTGGCAACGAATTGTTCAACAAAATCCTCGGACCGGCTTTCTTCGACTGGCTGCGGCCCTCGTGGGAGTCAACGGGACGCCACTTTAAGTGATCGGGCAAAGTGAGGTACTTGTGGACGGACTACACCTACCCGTGGAAGTCACGGTGGTTAAACACCTACCCCACGAAATGAAACTGGGGGACACGACTCTCCGGAAAGTTAGGGCTAGAGTTATCCTAAACTTGGTAAGCAACAATTGAGGGCTAAAGTTATGGTGGATGAGGTCATTGACGAAATGCTTCAGGACGAGGTCATTTCCCCCAGCGTTTTACCCTGGGCGAGCCCCATCACATTGGTTCCGAAGAAAGACGGCAGTACCCGCTTCTGCGTGAACTATCTGAAAATCAACGAGGTAACCATCAGGGATCAGTATCCCCTGTCCCTCATCCAGGACAACTTTGACCAGCTGGGTGGAAACGGGATCTTCTCTATCATGGACCTCAAGGCCAGTTACTGGCAGGTACCCGTGGCAGAGGAGGACCGACCAAAAACGGCCTTCCGATGCCACCGAGGTCGGTCATCGGGGTATTCGTATATCTGGATGATATCTTTTATAGAAAAAAACGCATCGGACGACGAACAGCACCTACAACTGGTCTTCGACAGACTGCGGAACGCCGGGTTGCGTCTAAAACCCAGCAAGTGCATATTTGACCTTGAAGAGGTTAAGCTACTTGGTTACGTGGTCTCGAACGATGGGGTTGCGACCGACCGCGACAAGGTCAAGGCCATCCAGGATTGTACTCCATCCAGTTGCTATCTGGGTGCCAGATTCGAGGACACAGATGAACCATAAGTGCCTGACGACCCGGAGTTCCGCTGTCATCATGCCCTTGCTTGGTGCCACTTCCAGTTGCCCCGATGGGACTGTCGAATCTCGTGACGAACGAGACCGTCGCGCACCACCTTTCAAGATGCCCCTGCATGAAAGACCCTGGGCGAAATCAAGAACATTAGCTCAGACACACTGCACGAATTCCCCTACCAGCCGCCACCGGTCACTTGAGGCTTTTATGCCAGACATATTCCATGTACTATTATATTAGTCATGGGTGGTATGGTCGCCGCCATCGGCATATTATATTATGTGTTATACCGATGAAAAATTATTGGCTGTCGCAAGAAGCGCAGGCAATCATACAATAAGCATTTTGCTGCAATAAATACACAGAGCTTGTTATTTTTATGTTTTATTCTTGAAAATGATATAATGTTATAAGAAATTACAGCTGATTTGACAGTTTTTCAAGAATGTAGAAATTTGTCCCCGGCCGACAGCAGCGGTAAAACCTATATATATTTTGAACGGAAGAGTTACTGCCTCATATATTCATAGCCCCCGTCAATAAACACGGCGATCGAGGCACAGTGTGAAACTGAAAGTGTGAAAAGAAATTACAGCTGATTTGACAGTTTTTCAAGAATGTAGAAATTTGTCCCCGGCCGACAGCAGCGGTAAAACCTATATATATTTTGAACGGAAGAGTTACTGCCTCATATATTCATAGCCCCCGTCAATAAACACGGCGATCGAGGCACAGTGTGAAACTGTACATTGGCTCCCAGATAGCGCAGGCCGTGTCGTTTTCGTCATACAACGTTTTGTGTGCTAACATACGTTCTGTAATATTTATAAGGCACAACAAGAATTAGACCACACCCGATTTCAAGTTTATCAAACGTTCGTCCTGTGCCGCTTGCAAACTGCCACCTTTGCTTGCGACGCACTTTGCGTTATGGTTTACAATTGACGCATACATTTTGTTAATTATTACGATCAAAGCGAAATAGCCTGCCCCCCACCCAACTCCCTTTCCGGCCCCACTATTAAATTTTGCGATCAATGTCGCACAGTAGGTATTTCGTTTAGTATAGATAAGGATATGGTTATTCTAGCCCTCTTCGGATTCATCGAATGAACTCAGAGAGCAGAGGCGCGGGCACGCTCTGGCTTCCTCCTTGTCCTTTCTACCGCTATCCTTTTTCACTATTCAGTGGTGTGTATTTTAAGCTTCGGCGTCAGAATAAACTTCCTCTTTAATGTAGGCTATGTCGGGGGCATATGGAGCCCTGTCGTACAGTATGTTTCTTCTTTGAAAAACAGATGTGTTTTTAAATATAAAGACTACAAGTGGTCCTAATTATAATCGTGCTGACGTTTAAAAATGTAATAAATATATATAGCAAAGATGTTTTTTTAAATATTTGTCTACGGCGTAGGCCTATGTACATGATGCACGCGATCAGTTAGTCAAAATAGAAGTATGCTACATGTTCGCGACATTTTCACGCGTTCATGTTTAAATAATAAGGCAGAGTTTGTGAGACTACAATGTGGTCGCGTGGGTGAGTTCAGTGGTCGCTTTCGTAGCCTAAAATGTTTGCACCACATATGGAACATCGTTTATATAAATACAAATAATAATTGTGTTTCCTTGGCAGGTTACCATTTTTGATCACCTAAGATCTTCCAAACTGAAGACCCTCCTATTTAATTGTTTGTGTATTGCACTATGATCCCATTTCAAATGATGTCATAATTTGGTGTGATCTAGGCTGTCCATAGAAGAGCTAGTGAGCGTACTGTGATATAGGCTGTACATAGAAGAGCCAGTGAGCGTACTGTGATCTACCCTGTACATAGAAGAGCTAGTGAGCGTACTCTGATAGTGGCGGATCCAAGGGAGGGGGGGGGGGGGGGCTGTCAGGGATCTAGCACCTCCCCACCTCAATCAATGTGACGTTAGTGAATGTTAAAGTTTTTCATCGTTTTCACCCACTCACCCCGGTCGCAGGTTTTCAGAGAGCAGAAAGTCCCCCCCTCCCCCCCCCCTCTCTGGTCGGAAGTTTTCAGCGACCCTCCCCCCCCTTTTCAAATTCCTACATCCGCCCCTGTGTTATCTAGCCTGTCCATAAGAGAGCTAGTGAGCATGCTGTCTCACTCTTGTCGTTGAGATAATAATATGAAGTGAGTCATAATCAGAATGTAAAAGCGGCAACGTTTTTATTCATCGTTGACGTCACTTTTCTAAATCCAACCTTAAACTGGACAGCTAGAAGGTTCTTGCCATATATATGCATTATGATGCAAAACTGATTTGGCGCGGCACAACGGAGGGAGGAGGGGATGGGGGGGGGGGGGGGGAGTAGTTTTGGGAATAACACATCTTGGTAGCTACTAGAATTACTGTGCGTAGCCTGAAGTTGCGGTCATCAGGTTGCGCACAGCGAAGAATAGCCGCGCTGGGGAAGAAATTAATGAAAACAATTATCTTCGTTTTGGCGATTGATAATGTGTGACAAGATATTTTACAACTGCGACTCATCTTTCATAGTGATTATTCTAGGCATCTGTACGGTACAAATGACTTTGCAATTATTAGGGCGATTTCGGCGATGCGTCGGGCAGGCATGGGTAGTGCACAAGACTTCGCATTTGCAGCCTTAAAATAATAAACGCTATTCATCAAATAATTTTATTTGTAATTTTGTCGTTCAACATAGAGCGGTAACTATATTGCGAAACAGTAGTTATTGTCCCGGTTCACTGGCATAGTGCATTGCAGTTCCCTTGGTCCCTTGGATAGCCTTGGTAACTTCAGTCTGGCCCAGTTGTGGCTCCAGTCCGCGCCACGAGCGGTTGGGAAGGAAATCACCTGTCGGATATAAAGGCGTTCGGGTCAGAAGATGAATGGAACACAACAGTGCTGTATGAATGGTTGAACGCTTGCTGGTTAGCGAAACGAGGAAAAGGTAGAGCAGAGACGTGCTTTCACCAAAAACCGACAGAGGGCGTTGGGTGTGCACAGTAGTCCGTGTGGCCCATATATATATATTCGGTCATAGTTCACCATGAGCTTTACTTGTCCCTCAGTTAAACTAAAAAGATTTTAAATAAAAAATCTATAATGATTGTGTCATTTGGCAACAAATGCATCACTAAGTCTTCACTGTGTTATTTATGTCGTAACGGACACATTATGATTAGTTTCAGATCATATTCTCTTCAAAATATGTTCCGGAATCTATCTAGGTTAAATCTGTGAAACTCATTAAACCCGACATTTTCAACTTAACAACAGTATTTTCTGCCTTGCGGAGTCGGCCAAACCATAAAAAACGGGATTCATAGAGAAACGGTCCTAGGCATATTCATGCGTCTTTGTAAATACTAGCTGCGAGAGTCAAGGTTTAAATTCCATAGAAGGTAAATTCCATTTTATTTTCAATGCCCGTTGCATGAAAAGTTAAGACAATCATATATAGATGTGAACTACCGATCGCAAAACTCCCACAATAAGCAAGACATACTGAATTTATCGATTTATTTATACAAGGCAGAAAGCTTGCACCAAGCAAATGGCGAAACTTAAATTCTTTATATCCTGTTACACCAAAATATTTATGTTACATTGTATGTATTATGGGCCTGACGGCCTCCTATACGAAATAAACTTACTACTATTACTACTACGGTCGGTATAATCGAAGCGTGGAGTAATTCGGTGATAACAACGTGAATGGAAGCTTCATAATTAATAGACACACGTCATTGGATGAGGTGCGTCATCCGAAACCAGCGTCACATGATGACATTCATTCATAAAGAAGTTTAAGACCGCAAATGTAAAACGGTGAAGAGAAGGCTTTAAAGAGAAACAGATAACAGCTGATAAATTAACGGTTGAATTAACTTTCCATTCTAGATGAACCGCATATTTGGGGGAACATATTTTTCCTAATAAAGTGAAGTATAGACTTCGGGCAAGGCCTACCAAAAAGGCCACCTTTATCGGAAGATGGTAGAAACAAAAATCGCAGTCATACAACTTGGCAGCTCTGGCAAGCACGGATAACAGACACCGCAGTAAAAGTAAAACTGAAGGTCACTTTTTTCGTCCCGGACTTTTTTCTGGTACACAGAAGGAGTCGATGTGCAAGAAGAGACGAACGAAGGAAGGATATATATATATATATGGAACAATAACGCAAAAAATAGATATCGCATTGACGTCAGACGCGCCAACGCGTTGTGGCAGTGCTCAGCGGGTCACGGCGACGGCTCTTTGTTCGCAGCCAATAACATACGACCGAACAGGAAATGAGCCTTTGTACCGCAGTGTATTTTCAGATAAACAAGACTCAATCTATGTACAGCTCCTATGGTGCCGTAACAATAACGATATCACGTTTCTAGCTCGCCTTAATAAAAGAAAAGACCGCAATAACGAAAGACCCAGATGCGTCGGGTATGATTAAAAGCGTCCACACAAAAAGCAATACAATGTTTTACTGAAGCGAAAAAACTTACGCTACCAAAATAGAATATATTATACAGATTTGTCGCGCATTGGCACAATAGAAAACGGCCGTTCGCAAACGCTGACGCGTGGCTCGCACCGCAATATATTTTCATTCATCCAAGTCTCAGTTCTAAAGCATCTCATGCCAATGTATAATAGAAAAGCAGTTCTATACTTATATTTATGCAGCGCCCATTACCTGGCGCTCAGATGGAGAGAATGCCGAAAGCACATGAATGAAACCCATTGTGACCACAAATATGAAAACAAATGGTATTGTGAACCCAAATACGAATATATATAAATTAATTTGGCGCTAAAAGGTTGAAACTCCCAACTCCCAACCAACGCTGAGATTCCAATTAATGCATCTATAAAGGTGTTCAACTTACATAACTTCGTATCCCACATAAAAAACTTAAATCTTATACATTTGTCGGAATAACATCTGCCTCACATTTCAAAAAATCTAAATTCAACTAACGGGCAGCAAAGATTTAAGCCCTTCAGTCAAGCACATGCTCGTGAAACTATTTATTATTTGTTATACGTGACTATTGGTCTAAATTTGAATTTGATTGACTTTCTGAAGTTCATGAAATAATGTGCAAAAAGGACTGCAAAACATTATTGATGCTGTCATATTCATCAATACCGCACTTAGTCTAATGCCTTTGAGCACTGGACTTGAAGCCTGAAGCTTTTTACGCGAGCTTGGAAGCACCTATGCGCTGCATTTCAAGTGTTGATGTTTTCATAGTAAAACTTTTCAAGACCCTAAGGCACGTTATGGAAGAACAGAGATGGCACTATCAATCAGGGCTCAATGCTTTATCGTAGACGTCATATTTCTTCTGTTGTCTGACCCTTAGCGAAATTGATGTCATAAACGCTAAGGCAGCCCCCCCCCCTCTCTACGGCTCCCACCGACTCCCGGACACTAAACTACAAACTCATTACTACACGCCAAATGTCGCACATCATATTGTCGTAAAATAAAGCAAGATGCCAAAGTGCCCAATTAGTTATTGTACTGTATCATTAATTGTCCTTAAAACGCTTCAATGAGAAGTGTTTGATATACGGTGGAGCTTACACGTTTCAACATAAACGAGTATTGACGGTAAGGTGGGTATTCACCATGCTTTAAATTGCTAAATATATTCGGTGAAGTTTGTGCTCTAGGAACTGCTATGAAAAACGAACTTCATATGAAAGTCGTTATATAAGAATCACATTGATTGAAGAATATTCCACTTTGTTTTTACGGAACGTAAATAAATAAAGTAATTGCATCGAACAATCATTTTATCATTTACCCATCACCACTGGAATATTGCATTGCTCCAAAGTCATTGAGTGCACCTCGAGCCCAGTGCTAATGTTTGTTTAAGGAACATCTAAATATGCCACTTTAAAAATAGTATACCTGGAAGAAGAGACTTATAGCATTGCGTCTTGTTACGGGCGTCTCGTTGCATCTTATCACAACAAAATGCAAACATGCGAACCGGTCGTCATATAAACTAATCGTCCGATTAGTCGTACAATCACGAACATTTCTTTCGAACGTTGTTACTTCAAAAATGACCACGGTTGGGAGCACCACATGTTTCAGGGAAAATTGTTGTTGTGATCCGTAAACCCAAAACCAAGCATCGGCCAGGCATCCTACGACGAACGGTCCGATGTGGTACATTGGGGATTATTTGGGTTTACCCCGGAAGCCAACCCACTACGATATGCACTGCTAATAGACATAGTAAACAGCTACTGCTATGGTCAGCTTCATTGGGTTATGAAGTCCACAGAGCAGTTTATTTCAACAATAAAGGGGATCTAAACTAAATTGACCTACCGGATAAGGAGGACACCGCTAAGTTGTCCCGTGCCGCTAAAGCCGTTGATCCAGACCCGGATTTGTCCTCCTCGGTGTCCAGCCCCATGCGGCGAACACCCCCGGTAACAAGTGACATATCCATCTGAAAATCGGCCGCGGCGTTCTCGTCAAATCTTTTGTAGGCCAAACCTCCTGCAGACCAAACATGAGAATTGTCATTGCGGTAATGGACTTGCGTTTATCTAATGCAGGTAAGAATCTCCATCTTTTCCTCCACCTTCTCTTTTTAAATCGAAGTGGTATCTAAACCCAAATGAAGTAAGACGGCAAGTGCTGTGCAGGATAGACAGATAGTACACGTCATCTATGTGCGCGCATGGGGCTAAAACGAGTGAACACACACAAAAAGCCGCGTTATAATCAACGTATACAGGTTTTAGGACAAAAATCGCTGACTCCTTTAGAATAAAAGACGTACCCGGCAGCAGCTCCCTGTAGTCGACGTGGAATTCCCCAGTCCACTGTCGGTCTGGGTGGCACGCCAGCTCCAGTTCGAAGGGCGTGACGACGGGCTTGTAGAACTCCGCGCTGTCGAGGAGGCTATTCTCGGGACAGGCCACCAACACGAACACGTCCACCTCCATGAAGTTGGCGAGCTTAGGCACATTGAGTTTGCCGACCGAGAAGATATAGCTTTTCTTGCCGGCGTGTTTGATGAGTGTCTTCAGGCGGTCGAGCATGGAGAGGTAGTCCGCCACGCCCAGGGTGCCGATGAGGATCCCGATGACCTTGGCGTCCTTGACCCTCTCCACCAGGTAGTATCGCTTCATCAGTTGTTTGTTGACGTTGCGCGCTTCCCTGCGACACGTCCTCAGGCCGGGCATGTACGTGTAACACGAACACTTGTTACATGTCATCAACAAGTTACTCAGAAACATATTTTCTTCGCCGACGTACATGATATCACAGTCATCCAGTGTGGCCTGTGAAGGCAATGAAAAGGTCCTGCCAAATTTAACGAATTGCATCGCCCGATCACCCGTAGCATCCGAACACTGTCTGGATTCAGTCAGACCACTATCCTGGGGGTGACAGTCCGTGTTCCGGGCCGAGTCCTCCCCGAGACAGCCGCGGGTGGCCGGATGGGCAGCGCCACCTGGGGGTAGTGCCAGTACTGGAACCAGAAGGCTCGGAAATTTGTCCTTGAGCAAACTCGTCAGTGCCTCTGCAAAGACATGAAAATATTGCAGAAAAAGTCCCAAAACGAGTCACGAACGCGAAATTAATAAAAAAGGAAATGTGGTTAATGATAACATAAAGATAACGATCAAGTACAGACAAAACATCCTATATATTTTTAAACAAATTGAGTGTCCTTTTTCCGTGTAAAAATTGCTTGATTAGCTTTTACCTCCTCCACGCACCTGTCTTGTGGCAGAAGTCCACATCAACGATGAGGACTAAAGGCTTGGCGAGGTCTGCCGGGACGAGTGAAAGGAGCTGGGCCGCACAGTCCTCCGTGTCAATGCTCAGCTTCCCCAGCACGTGCAGCACTGGCAGTCGGCGGCTTGGGCTGAGACACGAGCGGCCGAAGTGGATGAGGGCGTCAACTGCCGTGTGCTCCCCAGCCACCTCGTCCACACAGCAACTACCATGGCAGCAAGAATGTCAGACGCTGGTATACATAGCGGAGAAGTCAGTGATGCCAAAGTGCCAAGCCTCGTAAAATACACTGTTATTACATGTGAAGAATTCACAGACACAATGGATTGCTGCACGATAATAATAATAATAATCTATATTGCCGTGAAGAGTACACAAATCAAAATAATACAGAACTGGTTGGCAAGGAGCAGAAGCCGAGGCTTATTCGCTTAAAAAAAAAAAAAATAAAAAAAAAAAATCCGTTCATAAGTTTGTTTTCATTGCTCTTAAATTTACATGGAGGCTTTCAATTAGCATACAAAGGACATCGTTACAAGCTTGTAACTGTTTTAAGTTCTCCCCGGGTAATATATCACCCAATTTTCCAACTCTATCCATTGTAACACCCTTTAAGTAGTGTAAAACTAGGATACCGGGTTTATTGCTAATAAGAAAGTTAGGCAAGTCGATGCACATAAAGAAGTCGTTTACAATGGTTCTTGTACCTTCCGTATGATGTGTCAGCAAGAACAACAAGTTCAGCATTTGAAAACAGCTGCAACTCTTTTACCACATATGTTGCGTTTGATAGAAGTTCATCTGGAAACTGGAGAGCGACCTGTCAGATATAATAGAGACCATTAGTATCGTCATGTTGTGCAAAGGTTGTTCACATACGAAGAGTTTAAAAAACGTAAGAAATTTAAAATACAAACTGCATATTAAAACGTTATTTGTGTTTTATTACTGACAAATATATCATTTTAGCTGAAGGACAAAGACTAACCTTTGTGAATGAATGTGCCTCTATCCAAGATTTACACCGATCTAGCTCAAAGAATATAGTAGGATCATCCCAGTTGTCAGCCAAAGTTCCATAGTTCTGATCTTTTTCAATGAGTGTTCTGTGAATTGTATTGGCACCATCTGTACTAAATGCAACTGCCATATTTCCTGAAATGATACATCATACTATAGTTTAGATTATATTCCTATGTCAGGCCCAGGTTTAGGACTTTATAAGTTGGAAATAAGTTTAGGCATAAAGTGATGTGAGGTCTTTATTAGGTTAGGTTAGGGTCAGGTATTAGCTTTGTTTAGCTTCCATATGTGACAAACTCATCTTGAGACTAGAGTACATGAATGAAGATACAGCCATATCGTAGAAAAACTGTCTGGTGATAGTTTAGTTTCTATTTGAGTATTATGTGTCAGCTTTGTTGTGAAGTTCTTAACAGCGGTTGCGGTAGATGCAGACTGGTTATCTCTGGTATAGATCAGGGTCCTCCGGCATGACAAGTGGTTGTATCGCCCGTAGAAACCATGCAGCGACAGGCCTAGGACGTGGTGCAATGTACGGTGTGGTTGCGCCATGTAGGGGGTGGTGCAATGTATGATGTGGTTGAACTACGTAAGGGCTGGTGCGATGTTTAGTGTGGTTGAGCCAAGTAGGGGGTGGTGCAATTTATGGTGTGGTTGAGCTACGTAAGGGGTGGTACGATGTTTGGTGTGGTTGCGCCAAGTAGGGGGTAGTGCAATGTATGGTGTGGTTGAACTACGTAAGGGCTGGTGCGATGTTTAGTGTGGTTGAGCCATATAGGGGTGGTGCGATGTTTGGTGTGGTTGAGCCATGTAAGGGGTGGTGCGATGTTTGGTGTGGTTGAGCCATGTAAGGGGTGGTGCGATGTTTGGTGTGGTTGAGCCATGTAAGGGGTGGTGCGATGTTTGGTGTGGTTGAGCCATGTAAGGGGTGGTGCGATGTTTGGTGTGGTTGAGCCAAATAGGGGGTGGTGCGATGTTTGGTGGGGTTGAGCCATGTAAGGGGTGGTGCGATGGTTGGTGTGGTTGAGCCAAGTAGGGGGTGGTGCGATGTTTGGTGTGGTTGAGTCAAGTAGGGGTGGTGCGATGTTTGGTGTGGTTGAGCTACGTAAGGGGTGGTACGATGTTTAGTGTGGTTGAGCCAAGTAGGGGGTGGTGCAATGTATGGTGTGGTTGAGCTACGTAAGGGGGGGTACGATGTTTGGTGTGGTTGCGCCAAGTAGGGGGTGGTGCAATGTATGGTGTGGTTGAGCTACGTAAGGGGTGGTGCGATGTTTGGTGTGGTTGAGCCAAGTAGGGGTGGTGCGATGTTTGGTGTGGTTGAGCCATGTAAGGGGTGGTGCGATGTTTGGTGGGGTTGAGCCATGTAAGGGGTGGTGCGATGTTTGGTGTGGTTGAGCCAAATAGGGGGTGGTGCGATGTTTGGTGGGGTTGAGCCATGTAAGGGGTGGTGCGATGGTTGGTGTGGTTGAGCCAAGTAGGGGGTGGTGCGATGTTTGGTGTGGTTGAGTCAAGTAGGGGTGGTGCGATGTTTGGTGTGGTTGAGCCAAGTAGAGGTTGGTGTGATGTTGGATGTGGTTGAGCCAAATAGGGGTTGGTGCGATGTTTGGTGTAGTTCAGCCATGTAAGGGGTGATGCGATGTTTGGTGTGGTTGAGTCAAGTAGTGGTGGTGCGATGTTTGGTGTGGTTGAGCCAAGTAGAGGTTGGTGTGATGTTTGATGTGGTTGAGCCAAATAGGGGTTGGTGTGATGTTTGGTGTAGTTCAGCCATGTAAGGGGTGGTGCGATGTTTAGTGTGGTTGAGCCAAGTAGGGGGTGGTGCAATGTATGATGTGGTTGAACTACGTAAGGGCTGGTGCGATGTTTAGTGTGGTTGAGCCAAGTAGGGGGTGGTGCAATGTATGGTGTGGTTGAGCTACGTAAGGGGTGGTACGATGTTTGGTGGGGTTGAGCCATGTAAGGGGTGGTGCGATGTTTGGTGTGGTTGACCCAAGTAGGGGTGGTGCGATGTTTGGTGTGGTTGAGCCATGTAAGGGGTGGTGCGATGTTTGGTGTGGTTGAGTCAAGTAGTGGTGGTGCGATGTTTGGTGTGGTTGAGCCAAGTAGTGGTTGGTGCGATGTTTAGTGTGGTTGAGCCAAGTAGGGGGTGGTGCGATGTTTGGTGTGGTTGAGCCAAGTAGGGGTTGGAGTGATGTTTGGTGTGGTTGAGCCAAATAGGGGGTGGTGCGATGTTTGGTGTGGTTGAGTCAAGTAGGGGTGGTGTGATGTTTGGTGTGGTTAAGCTACGTAAGGGGTGGTGTGATATTTGGTGTGGTTGAGCTACGTAAGGGGTGGTGTGATATTTGGTGTGGTTGAGCTCCGTAAGGGGTGGTGCGATGTTTGGTGTGGTTGAGCCATGTAAGGGGTGGTGCGATGTTTGGTGGGGTTGAGCCATGTAAGGGGTGGTGCGATGGTTGGTGTGGTTGAGCCAAGTAGGGGGTGGTGCGATGTTTGGTGTGGTTGAGTCAAGTAGGGGTGGTGCGATGTTTGGTGTGGTTGAGCCAAGTAGAGGTTGGTGTGATGTTGGATGAGGTTGAGCCAAATAGGGGTTGGTGCGATGTTTGGTGTAGTTCAGCCATGTAAGGGGTGATGCGATGTTTGGTGTGGTTGAGTCAAGTAGTGGTGGTGCGATGTTTGGTGTGGTTGAGCCAAGTAGAGGTTGGTGTGATGTTTGATGTGGTTGAGCCAAATAGGGGTTGGTGTGATGTTTGGTGTAGTTCAGCCATGTAAGGGGTGGTGCGATGTTTAGTGTGGTTGAGCCAAGTAGGGGGTGGTGCAATGTATGATGTGGTTGAACTACGTAAGGGCTGGTGCGATGTTTAGTGTGGTTGAGCCAAGTAGGGGGTGGTGCAATGTATGGTGTGGTTGAGCTACGTAAGAGGTGGTACGATGTTTGGTGGGGTTGAGCCATGTAAGGGGTGGTGCGGTGTTTGGTGTGGTTGAGCCAAGTAGGGGTGGTGCGATGTTTGGTGTGGTTGAGCCATGTAAGGGGTGGTGCGATGTTTGGTGTGGTTGAGTCAAGTAGTGGTGGTGCGATGTTTGGTGTGGTTGAGCCAAGTAGGGGTTGGTGCGATGTTTAGTGTGGTTGAGCCAAGTAGGGGGTAGTGCGATGTTTGGTGTGGTTGAGCCAAGTAGGGGTTGGTGTGATGTTTGGTGTGGTTGAGCCAAATAGGGGGTGGTGCGATGTTTGGTGTGGTTGAGTCAAGTAGGGGTGGTGTGATGTCTGGTGTGGTTTAGCCAAGTAGGGGTGGTGTGATGTTTGGTGTGGTTAAGCTACGTAAGGGGTGGTGTGATATTTGGTGTGGTTGAGCTCCGAAAGGGGTGTGCGATGTTTGGTGTGGTTGAGCCATGTAAGGGGTGGTGCGATGTTTGGTGTGGTTGAGCCATGTAAGGGGTGGTGCGATGTTTCGTGCGGTTGCGCCAAATAGGGGGTGGTGCGATGTTTGGTGTAGTTGAACCAAGTAGGGGATGGCGCGAGGTTTGGTGTGGTTGAGCCATGTAAGGGGTGGTGCGATGTTTGGCGTGGTTGAGCAAAATAGGGGGTGGTGCGATGTTTGGTGTGGTTAAGCCATGTAATGGGTGGTGCGATGTTTGGTGTGGTTGAGCCAAATAGGGGGTGGTGCGATGTTTGGTGTGGTTGAGCCAAGTAGGGGTTGGTGCGATGTTTGGTGTGGTTGAGCCAAGTAGGGGTGGTGCGATGTTTGGTGTGGTTGAGCCATGTAAGGGGTGGTGCGATGTTTGGTGTGGTTGAGCCAAGTAAGGGGTGGTGCGATGTTTGGTGTGGTTAAGCCAAGTAGAGGTGGTGCGATGTTTGGTGTAGTTGAACCAAGTAGGAGGTGGTGCGATGTTTGGTGTGGTTGAGCCAAGTAGGGGGTGGTGCGATGTTTGGTGTGGTTGAGCCATGTCAAGGGTGGTGCAATGTATGGTGTGGTTGAGTCAAGTAGGGGATGGTGCGATGTTTGGTGTCGTTGTGCCAAGTAGGGGGTGGTGTGATGTTTGGTGTGGTTGAGCCAAGTAGGGGGTGGTGCGATGTTTGGTGTGGTTGAGCCAAGTAAGGGGTGGTGCGATGTTTGGTGTGGTTGACCCATGTAAGGGGTGGTGCGATGTTTGGTGTGGTTGAGCCAAGTAAGGGGTGGTGCGAGTTTTGGTGTGGTTGAGCCATGTAAGGGGTGGTGCGATGTTTGGTGGGGTTGAGCCATGTAAGGGGTGGTGCAATGTTTGGTGTGGTTGAGTCAAGTAGGGGGTGGTGCGATGTTTGGTGTGGTTGAGTCAAGTAGGGGTGGTGTGAGGTTTGGTGTGGTTGAGCCATGTAGGGGGTGGTGCGATGTTTGGTGTGGTTAAGCCAAGTAGAGGTGGTGCGATGTTTGGTGTGGTTGAGTCAAGTAGGGGGTGAATCGATGTTTGGTGTGGTTGAGTCAGGTAGGGGTGGTGCGATGTTTGGTGTGGTTGAGCCAAGTAGGGGTTGGTGCGATGTTTGGTGTGGTTGAGCCAAGTAGGGGTGGTGCGATGTTTGGTGTGGACGAGCCATGTAAGGGGTGGTGCGATGTTTGGTGTGGTTGAGCCATGTAAGGGGTGGTGCGATGTTTGGTGTGGTTGAGCCAAGTAGGGGGTGGTGCGATGTTTGGTGTGGTTGAGTCAAGTAGGGGTGGTGCGATGTTTGGTGTGGTTGAGCCAAGTAGAGGTTGGTGTGATGTTGGATGAGGTTGAGCCAAATAGGGGTTGGTGCGATGTTTGGTGTAGTTCAGCCATGTAAGGGGTGATGCGATGTTTGGTGTGGTTGAGTCAAGTAGTGGTGGTGCGATGTTTGGTGTGGTTGAGCCAAGTAGAGGTTGGTGTGATGTTTGATGTGGTTGAGCCAAATAGGGGTTGGTGTGATGTTTGGTGTAGTTCAGCCATGTAAGGGGTGGTGCGATGTTTAGTGTGGTTGAGCCAAGTAGGGGGTGGTGCAATGTATGATGTGGTTGAACTACGTAAGGGCTGGTGCGATGTTTAGTGTGGTTGAGCCAAGTAGGGGGTGGTGCAATGTATGGTGTGGTTGAGCTACGTAAGAGGTGGTACGATGTTTGGTGGGGTTGAGCCATGTAAGGGGTGGTGCGGTGTTTGGTGTGGTTGAGCCAAGTAGGGGTGGTGCGATGTTTGGTGTGGTTGAGCCATGTAAGGGGTGGTGCGATGTTTGGTGTGGTTGAGTCAAGTAGTGGTGGTGCGATGTTTGGTGTGGTTGAGCCAAGTAGGGGTTGGTGCGATGTTTAGTGTGGTTGAGCCAAGTAGGGGGTAGTGCGATGTTTGGTGTGGTTGAGCCAAGTAGGGGTTGGTGTGATGTTTGGTGTGGTTGAGCCAAATAGGGGGTGGTGCGATGTTTGGTGTGGTTGAGTCAAGTAGGGGTGGTGTGATGTCTGGTGTGGTTTAGCCAAGTAGGGGTGGTGTGATGTTTGGTGTGGTTAAGCTACGTAAGGGGTGGTGTGATATTTGGTGTGGTTGAGCTCCGAAAGGGGTGTGCGATGTTTGGTGTGGTTGAGCCATGTAAGGGGTGGTGCGATGTTTGGTGTGGTTGAGCCATGTAAGGGGTGGTGCGATGTTTCGTGCGGTTGCGCCAAATAGGGGGTGGTGCGATGTTTGGTGTAGTTGAACCAAGTAGGGGATGGCGCGAGGTTTGGTGTGGTTGAGCCATGTAAGGGGTGGTGCGATGTTTGGCGTGGTTGAGCAAAATAGGGGGTGGTGCGATGTTTGGTGTGGTTAAGCCATGTAATGGGTGGTGCGATGTTTGGTGTGGTTGAGCCAAATAGGGGGTGGTGCGATGTTTGGTGTGGTTGAGCCAAGTAGGGGTTGGTGCGATGTTTGGTGTGGTTGAGCCAAGTAGGGGTGGTGCGATGTTTGGTGTGGTTGAGCCATGTAAGGGGTGGTGCGATGTTTGGTGTGGTTGAGCCATGTAAGGGGTGGTGCGATGTTTGGTGTGGTTAAGCCAAGTAGAGGTGGTGCGATGTTTGGTGTAGTTGAACCAAGTAGGAGGTGGTGCGATGTTTGGTGTGGTTGAGCCAAGTAGGGGGTGGTGCGATGTTTGGTGTGGTTGAGCCATGTCAAGGGTGGTGCAATGTATGGTGTGGTTGAGTCAAGTAGGGGATGGTGCGATGTTTGGTGTCGTTGTGCCAAGTAGGGGGTGGTGTGATGTTTGGTGTGGTTGAGCCAAGTAGGGGGTGGTGCGATGTTTGGTGTGGTTGAGCCAAGTAAGGGGTGGTGCGATGTTTGGTGTGGTTGACCCATGTAAGGGGTGGTGCGATGTTTGGTGTGGTTGAGCCAAGTAAGGGGTGGTGCGAGTTTTGGTGTGGTTGAGCCATGTAAGGGGTGGTGCGATGTTTGGTGGGGTTGAGCCATGTAAGGGGTGGTGCAATGTTTGGTGTGGTTGAGTCAAGTAGGGGGTGGTGCGATGTTTGGTGTGGTTGAGTCAAGTAGGGGTGGTGTGAGGTTTGGTGTGGTTGAGCCATGTAGGGGGTGGTGCGATGTTTGGTGTGGTTGAGCCATGTAAGGGGTGGTGCGATGTTTGGTGTGGTTAAACCAAGTAGAGGTGGTGCGATGTTTGGTGTAGTTGAACCAAGTAGGAGGTGGTGCGATGTTTGGTGTAGTTGAACCAAGTAGGAGGTGGTGCGATGTTTGGTGTGGTTGAGCCAAGTAGGGGGTGGTGCGATGTTTGGTGTGGTTGAGCCAAGTAAGGGGTGGTGCGATGTTTGGTGTGGTTGACCCATGTAAGGGGTGGTGCGATGTTTGGTGTGGTTGAGCCAAGTAAGGGGTGGTGCGAGTTTTGGTGTGGTTGAGCCATGTAAGGGGTGGTGCGATGTTTGGTGGGGTTGAGCCATGTAAGGGGTGGTGCAATGTTTGGTGTGGTTGAGTCAAGTAGGGGGTGGTGCGATGTTTGGTGTGGTTGAGTCAAGTAGGGGTGGTGTGAGGTTTGGTGTGGTTGAGCCATGTAGGGGGTGGTGCGATGTTTGGTGTGGTTAAGCCAAGTAGAGGTGGTGCGATGTTTGGTGTGGTTGAGCCAAGTAGGGGTTGGTGCGATGTTTGGTGTGGTTGAGCCAGGTAAGGGGTGGTGCGATGTTTGGTGTGGTTGAGCCAAGTAGGGGTTGGTGCGATGGTTGGTGTGGTTGAGCCAAGTAAGGGGTGGTGCGATGTTTGGTGGGGTTGAGCCAAATAGGGGGTGGTGCGATGTTTGGTGTAGTTGAGCCAAGTAGGGGTTGGTGCGATGTTTGGTGTGGTTGAGCCATGTAGGGGGTGGTGCGATGTTTGGTGTGGTTGAGTCAGGTAGGGGTGGTGCGATGGTTGGTGTGGTTGAGCCAAGTAGGGGTTGGTGCGATGTTTGGTGTGGTTGAGCGAAATAGGGGGTGGTGCGATGTTTGGTGTAGTTGAGCCATGTAAGGGGTGGTGCGATGTTTGGTGTGGTTGAGCCAAATAGGGGGTGGTGCGATGTTTGGTGTGGTTGAGCCAAGTAAGGGGTGGTGCGATGTTTGGTGGGGTTGAGCCAAGTAGGGGTTGGTGCGATGTTTGGTGTGGTTGCGCCAAGTAGGGGTTGGTGCGATGTTTGGTGTGGTTGAGCCAAGTAAGGGGTGGTGCGATGGTTGGTGTGGTTGAGCCAAGTAGGGGTTGGTGCGATGTTTGGTGTGGTTGAGCCATGTAAGGGGTGGTGCGATGTTTGATGTGGTTGAGCCAAATAGGGTGTGGTGCGATGTTTGGGGTGGTTGAAACAAGTAGTGGGTGGAGTTATGTATGGGGTAGTGCAAGGCTTAAGGTGGTCATGTGGTAGTTGGTGAGAATTTTAAGGTACCATGGCAGCCAGGACTAGCGGGAAGAAACGGGTGGAAGAATAGCTTATATAAACACAGAGAAAACAGAAAAAATGGGTCAGTCAATTTTGTATATTTGTATGTGCATATACAGTAGAATAAATGACACAAAATGATCAAAACAAAATATAAGAAAGAAATATATTTGAGAAAGACATATTGTAATATTATCTTAATACCAGGAGGAAGTTTTATTGATCAGAGCAAAAGATAATTACATCTATAGTCTGCACAGAAAATATTTGCTGCTTTTTTTTCAAATTTGACAAAAAAAATGTTTTTTTAAAAAGCCTAATTTCTGTATATATTTGTCAGCTACAACCAAAGAGTCAACAGAATTTGAAATACAGTCTTCTTGCCAAAAAGAATTCACATACTGCCAAAAAGATTCGTTTCACACAAACACAATTTATCATGTCTGTAAGTGACAGTATTGTTGGTATTTTGGAAGGGCGGTTAGATTATGCGCCATAAGTCAAATTACATATGTTTTTTTGCCTGTCATATACGCATAGAATCTACAAACGTATTGCTTACAATCTCTTTCAATTTCGTCAAACGTTTGCTTTCGGGTGAATCACAATCAGGGTGATTATTAGCAGTCACATATGATGAAAAATGAAACTTGTTGTATCCCATTAAAATTTTACCATGTTACAACATATCAGTCTAGAGTTCAGAATCTGTATTTTTATGGCACAAGCATGTATGGGTGAAAATACATGCTTTACCATGGCTTGAAGGGTAGGCAGGGGTACGTACACTACAATCTATAGTCATAGCCTTTAAATATTAACCAATGATCTGTCTTTCAAAGACATCAGTTAAATGAATACTTCATCATAGACAGGTAGATGGAACAACAATTTTGTCCCAGAAGCCTTAGACTATTTGGTATGATTTATTTACTTGAATACTGTTTGAATTTGGGGGTACGTACGCTACAAAGGGGTATTACACTACAATCAAACTTCATGTGTGCATATCTAGGGAATGCAACAATATTGAAGTCAATCTTTTTCATGGATAATAACATAATTATATAATAAAACAGAGGCCATAATAAAACAAAGAATTACTTCATTTATCTTGCGAATTCAGGAGGGGTATGTACACTACATAATTTTCAGCATATTTTGGCTATTGTCATCAAAGTGGATTCATATTACTGAAGGCTTTGCTTGATATTATTTATTTATAATGGTTATTTTGCTTGTAATAGTAAATTTTGATTATTTGTTTCTTTAATACAATGTCTTTATTATATTTATATCACCCAATTACAAATCATTGTAGTAAATGGGTGTTTTCGTAACAAATAGATACTTTTTTAAAAATGTCATTACAAATAAATGATGCAACACCCGTTCAACTCAGCCAATTATAAATTGACTTAATGCATTATTAGATACATAAACATCATTATTTCACTATTGCATCAATATTAATACTAAAAATATACAGAATGATCATAAAATGACTTGCATAACTATTTCTTTAATTTGATATATTTAAGTAGCCCAATGGATATTTTACTTACAAGTTTTATTTCTTACACTGTAAAATATTTTAAATACCATGTAACAGTGGTATTTTTGACATTTGACCTTGATGGTGATTTACCCCTTTAGGAAGCTAAAATTACTAAAATGGACAAATAATGCTTAGCCCCTTTGCTTGTTCTTGATATTAAACTCCATGGGTGTACTTCTTTTAACCAATAAAAATGCAGTAATATGACCTTCACCTTATGATGTCATAATAACGCTGCAGTCAACACTTTGGTCTGTCATAAGTTATGCTAGAGACTATTGTATTATGCAGTTATTAAACACTCATATTGAACACTTTCAAGTTAAAATCACAAGGGTCTTGTTTAATGGAGTAGATAAATACATAAACCGTGACTACAAATAATGCAGAGAAAAAATCATTTATAAAAGTGATGCAGCAGATATTAAAGTTACATGTGGAGTTGTTTCACTGTTTTTGAATGCCAAATTTGCATATAAGAACACAAACCATAGGCCTTAAAGTTCATAACAGACAATAAACACCTACCATATCGCTTATCAATTATCTGCCAATGAGCAAAACATTTCAAATTCATGAATTGTCTGCTACAAAAATAAAAACTTGTGCTGCTTTGAAACGTCATAAACATATATACACAAGTCGTTTACTGGTGCCACCGACAGGGAGCCCAAGCGCTAAATTATATTATATTCTTTGGCGGTGGCCGTTGACACTGCTTGTGGTCAAAGGTAACATTTCCTGTTTATGTTTGTTTTGGTACAGCCGTTGCAACGGTCAGCTTCACATATAACTTGAAATATGCAAACTATAAGTTACTATTGTCTACTATGTTGTTGGCCGTGATTGAGAGCAGTTCTACATGACAATATTAAACTGTAAATATCGATGCTTAATATATATCTCTTATTTATCAATATTTTACACTATTTCTGTATTTAGATTCTGCTGCTATTTCCAAAATAAGAATAATTATTTAGTAGATATCCCCGCAACAAATGAAAATAGTTCGATGTGACTAATGTTGTTCCTTAGTGGTGTTCCAGGGGGGCAGGGGAGGGGGTCGTCCGCACCGCAGTAGCCGGTCGATTTACCGTGCCTGTGGCCCTGAGGCTGGTTGCACTTGCGCCAAAACAACCGGAAAACAATCATGTCCCGATGGGCGATAATAGGGTAATTAAGTATGACAAGGTTCAAATAGTACAGATTAGGGCGTGACGTTGGAACCCGGTATTACCAGTTACAAAGGTTAATATGCCTTTGGTTTACATGCATGTAACATGTTGCTAAATTCTAAATATACTTACATTTATGCTGATACATCTACTGTTCACAGCACGCACAAAATCGTGGCGCCCCCTGGCGAATCGAATCAGCGGTTTACAAATCTTTTCGTAGAGGGCAGCACATAAAGTTCGTCAAACGCTGTCGCAGGGTGGCGCCCCGAAAGCTAATTAGACGGATGTAGAGATGTAGGCGCGGAGGGGAGGGCCTTTTTTTTAGTTTTGACGGCGCAGCGACGTCGGAATCCTGAGATAAGCAACCGCCCCTGAATAAGCGCAACACCAATAATAGTTGGATTGTAAGAGTTTAATGGGTGTTGGTGATCACTCTTCATCACCCAAAAGCTAGAGTCCATGCAAACATTTTCCCTTTCTTTCACAGGCAAATCACCCGTTGTTCGACCAAATGTCCTTTTTGATCCAAACAACATCAATTACTTCCGAAGAATACCGTTTACTTTATAGTCCATTAAATCAACTGACGAGCTGACTGACGTGGTGGAGTGACTACCATATATCTGCAATTTAACACTTTTTTAAGGTCCATGTATAGGCCGGAGCTTATAGAGTATTTGCCGCACCCTTTGTGCTTATAAGCATATATATGTGTGCGGCCGGGGTTACGCTTGCCCGACAGGATCCAAATTAAAGAATCCGCATATATGGGGCTAACATATATATACGGCAAATCGTTTTTCAAAGGAAATCTGATCACATAAAAAATTGTGTCACAGAAGTCATGTGGCTCTCCCACTTTTTGGCCTGTATATCGGCGCTTTAATTGATTAAAAAACAAAAAATCCGGATCACTGGCATATATTGTCTTCATTAGCATTTTAATTCGGAACTATTTACAGCAATTGGGGTTAAATAATATGAGGGCATTACATAAATATAATCGATGTCACTATAATCGGTGTGACGGCTGCGGCTGGGGAGTTCGTGGTAGCCCACACGTTAGATGCGAGAACAGACTTGTTCAGTGTCAGACTTGTTGGCCTTGTTGGGGAGCGACCCGACGGGACCGACAGCAGTACAGAGGCGACACCTGTTGAATGCGGGACGAAGTGGATGTAGGGGGCCGATGGAAATCTGGTGGAACAATGTAAGTTCAAACTTCGTTCAGTGCATGTCTAAAAGCAAAAGCGCTAGATAGTTATGCCAGTATGTTTTCCTTATTAGAATAACGTGCACCCTTCGCCGCGAATGTAGTTTATTTTGTGTTGCTGAGGTAGGTTTAGGCTCGAACTTCGTAGAAAATCCCCAATTATCGCTCGCTATGTATGTTGATGAGCAAACCAAGCGTAAACTGATGTCGATATTACCAATGAAAGCTTTAGTAGAGATACGTTGTCACAGTTGATTTCATTACGTATGTGACCATATATTTTGTTTCATCTTGCCTGTGACCCATAGAATTGATATATATTCAATATCCATATTTGTAATACCAGTCGTTATTAAAAAATATGGTGAGGAATGAATGACACTGGTCTACTTGGCGCAAGTGCCCCCAGGTAAGCCCGCTTCTCTAGGGGCACAACAGTGTCCATGCTAAACTCTTTAGACACCAGTCAGGAATCGACTCTTGCTTTTATCATGATGTTTACACATATAATCATAGTGTTTACATATTTTATATACCTTGTTCTATTTTCTCACATCAAAAAAGTATGTCAACACAAGGTTGTTCGGCTATATTTATATAAAGAAATGTTGGAGCACATAACTTTTTCCTGATCAAATGTCCGCCATATTTGTTTTGGCACATCCTGGTACCTGTGAATGCAATGTGATTCCTCTGTTCCATTAGCATATGACTCTTCGCTAGAGGGTATTGTCAGACGCTTACTTTGAACTTAAGGACAACAGCAGCGCCCTCTATCTCAGGTAATTCACCAGGCTCCAAATGGTGATAGGATTTACCAAGTGGCGCTGCATACGTATGGCAGTTGGTTGGGAAAAGTTGTGTGCTCAAACATTTCTTCGCGAAAATATAGCTGAACAACTTAATGTATGGACCTATACCTACCTATATGGCCATACTACCAGAATGGCTGTATGGGCTAAGGTGGGTGGGGTGGTGGTCTATGGGGGTAGAGGAAGTGTGGAGGGAGGATAGGTGCCTGGGTTGATCGGCAGGCTATATGTATACTACACAGTTGGGGGTAGAGGCAGGGGAGGCTCACACTGGAGTTGGGTATCAAAATGGAATAATTGGCATACTTTCATAATAACTCAACCCAAAAAAGACAATTCAAGGATTTTTCAATGCAATATTTTATAGACATTTACAAGTCATGCCTTTCTGGGATCAGAGGATTCCAATTCAAAGCTCTCCCCCCCCCCCCCCACCCCCTCATTCCGCCACCCATAATAAAGGGTAGGGAGACCATACAGCTGTTATGGTAGTGGTATGCTGGTAGGCAGCAGCAAAGGGCAAGAGATCTATTCCAACGGGGAATACCACACAACGATGTGGCCAGTGGGTCTCCAGAGGCTACTATTCTAGCTGCTGGCATAACTCACTTTTAGATATATAATCATGTGTTGGATGAGATATGAGAGAGGTATTCAATACAAAGATGTGATGAATTCCACTTAATATTTAATTGTAAAATGGTATAAAATTACAGGCTTTACTGATTGATGTAATATCCAAGTCATGATATCGCTGCTTAACCAGACAGCCCCCATTTTTGGAGGTGTGTGCGAGATTGATCAATCAGGAGCCGATACTCTAATTGTGTTCAAATCGGAAATGACAACTACTGCATGACCGAAAGAAGAGTGTGCAATCACCACTATTATAAATAGCTATGATTCTAACACCAGTCATGGCTTTTTTAAGGAGATAATCGTTGTAAGACGTATATTTGAATTTGTTTGGATGCTATTTACCATGAAAAACTGAAGTCATGGTCTACTGCGTGGCGTGGAACTGGCACAATTTATCCATAAAGCGCTGCCCTGATGTCTCATTTCATGTGTTCCCCTGAAGGGTATGTCCGCTGTAAGTTGCCTCTATGAGATAACTTGCAGTTATAGCATAGGGGGGTGGCGCATGAAGGGTCATAATATACATCACTTGCTGTGGCAAAATTTGTTCAAGCACTTGTTGAAGTAGTAACTAGTAATTGAATTGGTCCCTGTGTTCTACAACTTCTATTCGGCCAGCCTGAAAAAAACTGTATAATGGAGTGAGTTGTATATTATAGAGTGATGCCCCGAGATTTTCACTCCAGTACCATCACACACTCAACTGGCACAATAACATAGCTTCAGACTCTAATTGATGCAGCTCTGGCTCGTCTTTCCCACTTATCCATGATAGCACTTATCACCATTCAGTCAAACAAAGCTGCTATGCTGATTATGGTTTCTCCCGTTCTGTGCCGGCAAATAACATCGACATGCTGCTGCAAAGTTAAAATCTTTTAATTTCTTTCTCCAGCCATTGTGTACATACATTGACTCAAATACTATGACAGCCCTACTTATATCAAATGTACGCAAAAGGTGTGAATAACAATGATGACGTATTAGACATCTGCCCCTTAACAACCAGTCAGATTAGCGCAATGTGTTGTCTGTTTGGAGCCGATCGGGTGGACTGCCACACCAGGCCGCGCCATCATGTAGCGAGTTAACAAAGGGATTGAATTGTGTGCCGGTCGTATAAAACAAGCCGAAATGTTGGTCGTAAGTCGTTTTAGAGAGGGAGTCGCATAATATAGGTGTTTTAACATGTAAAAGTATTCTGTGCACAGCGAAAAGAACAAATAATGGAGGGAGTCGTATAATGCTGGGACCACTGTATGTATATTCTGCAATATATATATTTAAATGTATGTATATGCTAATAATGATGTGTCTAAACTGTTCTGTTCTGTTTCTAAAGGACATCTGCTCTTGATACCTAGTACATTTAAGAGCGTAATTTAATTTTTTTAAATGTAGGTATATTCCATTGATATCATTCGCCTTACTAAACTTAAGATAGATAGATGTAATATTATTTTACAGGGATAAACATGGTAATGAAACTTCGGTGCTTATGATTGCATGGAGGGACGGAACAGTCAGCAGATTAGGGGGATTAGTGGCAGTCTGCACACCCACATCCCACCTTTGCCTGATCAATATGTGCAGGTCTCGGATACCAGAACATTTATTTTCCAATGTATGAATAAAATAAAATAATTAAATGACTAGTAATTAAATGTAAAATGCAAATGAATTAGGCATGTTCATTTGATTAAATGAATATGTTATAAAAGGTTGTAAATGAAGTCAAATCAACTATATATTGTAGATTTAGAACATATATACATGTACAGGAGATATGTTATGCAATTTATTTGTCATTGTGATATTGAATGTGGCTTTCTTGATAAATGGAAAATGAATGATGTATCTGTATTTATTATTGCATGTAGTTTTAAAATACCTATAACTGATCTATCAGAGAGATTGTAACAAAATTTTAACCTGCCAGACGCTGCAGATGTAGCAGCATACAGTTGAAACTATAGCCTGAATATTGGGAATTTTGACCTGTGGCAGACATTTCAACCACAATAGCAATGCATATGTAAAATCTACCTGATCTGCTGTAAGCAGCAAATTCCTGTAATAATTTAAAATCTCCTATAAATAATTGATTTAAGCAGTTAAAATCCGGCATTAATCTATGCTAAGTGAGAAAATTGAACTTTTGATAAAACCAATTTTAGTGTTAATGAATTCACAAAAGAGATTCATTGGTGCAGGTTTCATGGTTTAGTAAACCGTGCCTTGCCTAAAATTCTTTGTAATAATGGAATTCAAATAACAATTGTAAACAATCCTTTTAAAAAAACACTAAATGACCTCCTTTTTTTGTGCTTAAATGTCTTTTCGCCTTGATACAGCACAATGCATTTTTCAACCTATTGGCTCATCACGAAATCCATGAACAAATACATGCTTTTTAACTCAGTCTTGCGTTTAACAACTTTTCACCATAAATATAACTCCCATTTTGTGATTTGCAAACTAGGCGGGACATTAGATTCCGTGGATTCCTTAGCTAACGAGCTTGCTGACCCCACAGCGTTGCTTACGCTGCCGCCATTATGGCTTGCTCAGCCCGGCGAGGGCACTTTGTGGCGTGTCACCACTGTTGTGCAGGGGAGCTTTAGGCAGTAACCCCGTGCCACCGAAGCCAAGCAGGGAGGCAAGCCGGCAGGCAGACAGCCAACCTTTAACGACATGCAGATTGACCCATGTCGCCGGCGGGACGTGCGGATACCGGCGGCGGCAGCGCGTCCAGTACGGGCTTCTGGCGTGGCGCTGAATATCCTCTTCGGGATAATGGCCTGTGTTGCTTGTTTGAGGGCGGCATAAAAAGTTGCCGTCCAGGTGTATGAGACACTGCCACGCCACGTCGGTCATCAAACCTTAGGAGCCACAGACCCACGTAACCCCGACCACGGCCCCATGATCACAATATTCCATCTTCTTAGACCATTCCCTCCCCAATGCTCCATGCCGTCAGACCACCCCCACAAAGACCCCATCCTGTCAGACTATCCCCTTTCCAAGTCCCCATGCTCTTTCATGAAGCCTTTCCCTCCTGAAGACCTCATCCCCTCCCACCAAACTTCCACTCTTTAAAGACCTCATCCCCTCCCAACAAACTCTGCACTCTGCAAAACCAAAGGCCCTTCCATCAAATCCTCCATTCTTCCAAGACCTCACCCCCTCCCATCGAACCCTTCACTCTTCAAGACTGTATCCACTCCCACCGAATTCTCCACTCTTCCAAGACATCGTTTCCTCCCACCGAATCCTCATTTTCTACCTCGGAACCATCCGTTCTTCCGATACGTCATCCCCTTCTACCTTCACTCCCAAACCCTTACCTCCGCCAGACCTCGCCGTTTCCTATCAAGTATTTCCCTCACCATGAAATGAAATGTTGGTGTTTTAGGCCACTTTTGTGCACATACAGGCTAAATTGGGCCAAGGAGCCTCCCGGGACGATGAAGGATGAAGGAATGAAACATGCGCTAACCACTACACCAGGGAGGCCCCCCCTCACCATGAACCGCGCCCCCAGTGCCGGGCTCCCAACCATAGCATCGCCTCTTCCTTTCTTCCCCTGACCGTCATCCACACCCGTTAAGTCTTGGCCTCCCTTCACAAGACCTCGTCCTCTTCCCACCAAACCCTTTCCCCAAAAAATCTCGCCTTCTCTCCTTAAGGTATTCCCTCTCCGACGACCGCATCCTCTCCCATCAAACCCTTCCCTCCCCATGCAACGTCTCGCCCTCTCTCGTCTCTCAACTCCCCCAGTATTATTCCCGGGTTTCCCTGCCAACCCTTTACCCGTCCTTCCCGCGGTCTAGCCTCCATCCCCAGACACATACGCATACACTCACATACCTCCTCTCCTTGCCCCTCTCTGCCCAACGCCGGTGTCCTATTCCTCTGGCTGGGTATGTTCCCATGCCTTATCGACCGCTCTCCCACAGGGCAGTTAAGGTGAACGACGCCGTGCGACAGATGCTTCATAAGTCCCAGTGGCGTGGCCTTGTGGGGTGGGCACCCCGTGGGCGTGGGGGGGGGGGGGGGGGGTGGGGGCGAGACGAGCCGCCCGACCGTTGGCTGCGTGGGTCGGGGCGGTTTAAACACTCTGGGCTTGCACCCACCCAATACCCGGCAAGGATGTCCTCCTCTCCATTAGTGCCGAATCACGCTCCATATTATAATTGCAATTGAACTGCGGGCCACATTGACTGCTTTCTATTAAAGCCGAGTTATGGTTCATTATTGCGCCGGGGGTATAGCCGTTTACTTTTATCTAAGATGTGGTCACCAAATGTACATTTTTACACTAGCAAATCTAGTGCGTTAAGACACGTAATAAACAATACATGTGGTGTGCACTATATTAGACAGATAATTACATAAAAAATAGATTTTAGACAGATTATTTACAAATGACATGGCAGTGCTGTAAAGGTCAGCTTGTGAAAAGTTGTGAAGTGGCCATGTGAGTCTGAAGACGTGTATGTTCGACATTCTGGAAAAATATATTGCGATAAGCGGTGTGATATACTAAACTACCATGATGACGTCTCGGGGTCCTTTCTCAGCCTTGATGGCATCTCAGGGTCCTATCTCGGCTATGATGACATCTCGGCCATGATGATATCTCGGGGTCCTATCTCGGCCATGATGACATCTCGGGGTCCTATCTCGGCCATGATGACATCTCGGCGGTCCTATCTCGGCCATAATGACGTCTCGGGGTCCTATCTCAGCCTTGATGACATCTCAGGGTCCTATCTCGGCCATGATGACATCTCGGGGTCCTATCTCAGCCATGATGATATCTCGGGGTCCTATCTTGGCCATGATGACACCTCGGGGTCCTATCTCGGCCAGGATGACATCTCGGGGTCCTATCTCGGCGGTCCTTTCTCGGCCATGATGACATCTCGGGGTCCTATCTCGGCCATGATGGCATCTCGGGGTCCTATCTCGGCCATGATGACATCTCGGGGTCCTATCTCGGCCATGATGGCATCTTGGGGTCCTATCTGAGCCATGATGACATCTCGGGGTCCTATCTCGGCCATGATGACATCTCGGGGTCCTATCTCGGCCATGATGACATCTCGGGGTCCTATCTCGGCGGTCCTTTCTTGGCCATGATGATATCTCGGGGTCCTATCTCGGCCATGATGACATCTCGGGGTCCTATCTCGGCCATGATGACATCTCGGGGTCCTATCTCGGCGGTCCTTTCTCGGCCATGATGACATCTCGGGGTCCTATCTCGGCGGTCCTTTCTCGGCCATGATGACATCTCGGGGTCCTATCTCGGCCATGATGACATCTCGGCCATGATGAAATCTCGGGGTCCTATCTCGGCCATGATGACATCTCGGGGTCCTATCTCGGCCATGATGACATCTCGGGGTCCTATCTTGGCCATGATGACATCTCGGGGTCCTATCTCGGCCATGATGACATATCGGGGGCCGTGTCTCGGCCATGATGACATGTCGGGGTCTGAAGTAATCTTGCAAAGTGAAATATGCAAAGCTTCGTTCAAGCGAAACTGTTTGTGACATAGGCTTCTTCTTGTGAACGTTCATGTTCCATGGCAACAGAAAAAAATATGCTCGAAGAAGGATAATTTGTTTAACCCTCATTCGATGCGTGTTGAGATTATCGGGATCGACTCACCACCACGAAAGAATGTGTCATAGTCCGGGCAGTTGTGCAGAATCAGGGGTCAACCCGAAACAAATTGCAATAGTAATCAAACCTGTTTTCTTTCATTCCTGATGTATCTGGTAATATAATTTCCAAACTCTACCAAAATCTATTCATTGGAACATATTTTTTACGGGCGTAGTTTACCCTACCCCCGAAACACCAGAATGGATTACGTATTTGACCTTACACGAAGTGGCAGAAAAGCTTTGTAATTGAGACCCCTACTACGAATTTAGACCTTCGTAGCCTACCTCTACTATATGTTGTGGGAATGGACTTTTCATTCGACCTTGACCCTGAACTGAGAATGATGAAGATAATTCTGCGTGAACTGGAAATGAGGTAGAAAGCGACCGTCGTGATCAAAGATTTTAATTAATCGTAAAATGGGAATTTTAATATTAAATACCGGTGAATCAACAAATCGACAATCTATAACATGCATCCGCCCTTTCCTTTGTTTGCGGTGAGCGCTCGTTTTAATTCATCGTGACATGGGAATCAAGAAATTTATGCTTCGTTATCAGGGAACATGATGCCCCCTTGCACCCCCCCCCCCGCCCAACATGGTGTGTCCCCTCCCCAAACTTGGAGGTTCTCCCCTCCCATAACTTATGGTGTCTACGTTTCCGTAATTTAGGATACCACCCCAACCTGAGTGTCACCCCTCCCCTAACTTGGGGCATCTCCCCTCTTCTAATTTAGGGTGTCTACCCTCTCCTAACTTGGGGTACAACTCTAACTTGCGGTACCACCTCAAGTTGGCTTGGTCCAACTTGGAGCGTCTCCCTTAACCCATAACTTAAGGCCTCTTCCCTCCCCAAGTCTTGGATGTCTCCCCTCCCCAACCTGGGGTGTCTTCTCTCTCCTAATTCGGGGTGTCTCCCCCCCCCCCATAACTTGCCTCTCCCCTCTCTACACTTGCGGTACACGTTAAAAACCTGGGGTGTCTTCCTTCTCTTAATTAGGGGTGTCTTTCCTCTCCTAATTAGGGGTGTCTCCCCTCCCCTAACTTGAAGGACCACCTATACTTGGGGTGTCTCTTGTCCCTTATTTCGGGGTATTTCCCCTCCTTTAACTTGGGGTGTCTTCCCTCTCTTAACTTGGAATACCACCCCAATTTAGGTTGCCTCCATTTTTCTAATGCATGGTGTCTCTCCTCCCCTAATCTGAGGTGCCTCCCCTCCCCTAAGTTGGGATGTCTCCCCTCCCCTAACTTGGGGTACCTCTCCTGTCAAAACTCCTGTCTTCCCTTTCATAACTAGGGGTCTCTCTCCTCCCCAAACTTGGGATACTACCCGAACTTGGGTACTACAACTTGCCAGAACTTACTACAACTTGCCAGAACACCACCCCTCCAGAACGTAGTAGGGGCCGATCTAGGAATTTGAAAACGGGGGTTGGGTGTTCACTTGGGGCTCCACCCCTTAATTTGGGTGTCTTCCCTTCCCTAAATTGGGATGTCTCCCCTCCCCTATCTTGGTGTACCACCCGAATCTTGAATGTCCACCTACCCCCTAACTTAGGCTACCACCCCAACTCTTGGTATCTTCCCTCTCCTAACTTAGGGTGTTTCCCCTTCCATAACTTGGGGTGTGTCCCCGCCCCTAACTTGAGGTGCCTTCCCTCTCCTAGCTTGGGGTAGAGCCCCAGTTTGAAGTGTCTTCCCTGCCCTATCTTACGGCATCACCTGAATTTTGAATGTCTCTCCTCCCCTAACTTGGGGTACCATCCAAACTTAGAGTGTCTGCCCTCCCTACTATCTCAGTCTCGCCTCCCCTAACTTAGAGTATGTCCCCTCTCCTAACTCCTTAAACGCCCTAACCCCCGCCCCCACCCCTTCCCCCTTGGGAGTACTGATGAAATATTACATTGACAGAGATGAAATATACAATATTGGTCGTCATGGTGGGGAACCCCCCCCCCCCATCCCCTTCTCCTTCCACAAACATATTTTATTCAGGATCAGGATGAAACGCGTCAACAATCGATTGAATTGCGAATATCGGACCATGTATGAAAAAGTCTATCAAACAGGAGACCCAACCGGCTCGCCATGCAAATACTCTGCGTCGCTCGACAGTCGGAAAACAGAAAAAGAGGTTCCGAATGTAAAGATTCGTATAAACTTTAATATACAATATATTTTAACTATGTTGTATTTTGCACTTTAAATAACTCTCTATCACGCAAACTGGAAATATGGCTATTGTAGGTCACAATTCGTAGTGCGGGTCTCAACTGCCTCGCCTTCCTGTCATTTTGTTTATATATTGTAGATTTTGGAAACACTACTCCTAGATACCTAGGAATGAGAAAAAACAGGTTTCATTACTATTGCGATTTGTTTTGGGTCTATCCCTATTTTGCCCGAACTATCAGGGCCGTTTGGATGGCAGTGTCAAGCATTGACTACGCCATCATGTTGGGGTCGTCATCAGCTTGCTGCTGTGTACTACACCACCAACTGAACCCATCACATGGATCCCGTGCTCCACAGTCTAGGCGCGACCCCCGGACTGATTGTCCCACTTGTTAAATCTACAATTGTAAAAACCGACTTTACCATTAAACAAACCATTGTTCGTCAAAGTTCGGTGCGAAAAGTGGCGCCATCTGTGAGATAACGCCAGAACATCTGGGGTACTAGATCAACACATTCCGTTTACCGGCGTCACAGTGACAGTTTATGGCGCTTGTTGGCTTACTCTTTCCTACGGCGGAGGAATCTCTGGCTGACTGCGTAGCCAAGAGACAGTTTACAACGTTCGGCTCATCAGCCAACACGCACCCCTAATTGCCGGTAATTGGTATATTACGTACACGGGCAATCAGCGAAGTCGTATTTATTAATATTACGTCTGTGTGAGTGGCATCCCATTAGCTGCTTAACGTTCACGCTACCACTCGGCCTCACCGACATACCACTGTTTACGGCCACTGGTACTGGTTTTACTCGTTCGCAATCAATATCTCAACGGATGGCGCTCATTAATTGGTGCGACACGTATCTGGGTTAATAGAATGCGTGATTTTATACATAGCTGGTGTTATCAACGGCCCTCGACGGGGGTGCTATCACCAAGGGTACATCGAGGATGTTAATATGTCTTCCGCATCAAGATGCCCACTTGAAAACTGGGAAAAAATGCGTTTATGCGTGGTGCGTGTTCCCGGGTTAGCTGTAGCGGGTGGAGGGTGGTATGTGTTCCCGGGTTAGCTGTAGCGGGTGGAGGGTGGTATGTGTTCCCGGGTTAGCCGTAGCGGGTAGAGGGTGGTGTGTGTTCCCGGGTTAGTTGTAGCGAGTGGAGGGTGGTGTGTGTTCCCGGGTTAGCTGTAGGTGGTGGAGGGTGGTGTGTGTTCCCGGGTTAGCTGTAGCGGGTGGAGGGTGGTATGTGTTCCCGGGTTAGCTGTAGCGGGTGGAGGGTGGTGTGTGTTCCCCAGTTAGTTGTGGAGGGTGGTGTGTGTTGCCGGATTAGCTGTAGGTGGTGGAGGGTGGTGTGTGTTCCCGGGTTATCTGTAGCGGGTGGAGGGTGGTTTGTGTTCCCGGGTTAGCTGTAGCGGGTGGAGGGTGGTGTGTGTTCCCGGGTTAGTTGTAGCGAGTGGAGGGTGGTTTGTGTTACCGGATTAGCTGTAGGTGGTGGAGGGTGGTGTGTGTTCCCGGGTTAGCTGTAGCGGGTGGAGGGTGGTGTGTGTTCCCGGGTTAGCTGTAGGTGGTGAAGGGTGGTGTGTGTTCCCGGGTTAGCTGTAGCGGGTGGAGGGTGGTGTGTGTTCCCGGGTTAGCTGTAGGTGGTGGAGGGTGGTGTGTGTTCCCGGGTTAGCTGTAGCGGGTGGAGGGTGGTGTGTGTTACCGGGTTAGTTGTAGGGAGTGGAGGGTGGTGTGTGTTCCCGGGTTAGCTGTAGCGGGTGGAGGGTGGTGTGTGTTCCCGGGTTAGTTGTAGCGGGTGGAGGGTGGTGTGTGTTCCCGGGTTAGCTGTAGAGGGTGGAGGGTGGTGTGTGTTCCCGTGTTAGTTGTAGCGAGTGGAGGGTGGTGTGTGTTACCGGATTAGCTGTAGGTGGTGGAGGGTGGTGTGTGTTCCCGGGTTAGCTGTAGCGGGTGGAGGGTGGTGTGTGTTCCCGAGTTAGTTGTAGCGAGTGGAGAGTGGAGTGTGTTACCGGGTTAGCTGTAGGTGGTGGAGGGTGGTGTGTCTTTCCGGGTTAGTTGTAGGGAGTGGAGGGTGGTGTGTGTTCCCGGGTTAGCTGTAGCGGGTGGAGGGTGGTGTGTGTTCCCGAGTTAGCTGTAGCGGGTGGAGGGTAGTGTGTGTTCCCCGGTTAGCTGTAGCGGGTGGAGGGTGGTGTGTGTTCCCGAGTTAGTTGTAGCGGGTGGAGGGTGGTGTGTGTTCCCGGGTTAGCTGTAGCGGGTGGAGGGTGGTGTCTGTTCCCGAGTTAGCTGTAGCGGGTGGAGGGTGGTGTGTCTTCCCGGGTTAGTTGTAGGGAGTGGAGGGTGGTGTGTGTTCCCGGGTTAGCTGTAGCGGGTGGAGGGTGGTGTGTGTTCCCGGGTTAGCTGTAGCGGGTGGAGGGTGGTGTGTGTTCCCGGGTTAGTTGTAGCGGGTGGAGGGTGGTGTGTGTTCCCGGGTTAGTTGTAGCGAGTGGAGGGTGGTGTGTGTTCCCGGGTTAGTTGTAGCGGGTGGAGGGTGGTGTGTGTTCCCGGGTTAGTTGTAGCGGGTGGAGGGTGGTGTGTGTTCCCGGGTTAGTTGTAGCGAGTGGAGGGTGGTGTGTGTTCCCGGGTTAGTTGTAGCGGGTGGAGGGTGGTGTGTGTTCCCGAGTTAGTTGTAGCGGGTGGAGGGTGGTGTGTGTTCCCGGGTTAGCTGTAGCGGGTGGAGGGTGGTGTCTGTTCCCGAGTTAGTTGTAGCGGGTGGAGGATGGTTTGTCTTCCCGGGTTAGTTGTAGGGAGTGGAGGGTGGTGTGTGTTCCCGGGTTAGCTGTAGCGGGTGGAGGGTGGTGTGTGTTCCCGGGTTAGCTGTAGCGGGTGGAGGGTGGTGTGTGTTCCCGGGTTAGTTGTAGCGGGTGGAGGGTGGTGTGTGTTACCGGGTTAGCTGTAGCGGGTGGAGGGTGGTGTGTGTTCCCGGGTTAGCTGTAGCGGGTGGAGGGTGGTGTGTGTTCCCGGGTTAGTTGTAGCGAGTGGAGGGTGGTGTGTGTTCCCGGGTTAGTTGTAGCGGGTGGAGGGTGGTGTGTGTTCCCGGGTTAGTTGTAGGGAGTGGAGGGTGGTGTGTGTTCCCGGGTTAGTTGTAGGGAGTGGAGGGTGGTGTGTGTTCCCGGGTTAGCTGTAGGTGGTGGAGGGTGGTGTGTGTTCCCGGGTTAGTTGTAGCGAGTGGAGGGTGGTGTGTGTTCCCGGGTTAGTTGTAGGGAGTGGAGGGTGGTGTGTGTTCCCGGGTTAGTTGTAGCGAGTGGAGGGTGGTGTGTGTTCCCGGGTTAGTTGTAGCGGGTGGAGGGTGGTGTGTGTTCCCGGGTTAGTGGGTCTCAGGTCCCGTCCATGATCGATAGTCCGATGTAAAATGACGTCACACACCGAATGCTGCAGAGGGGCCAATGGCAGAGATCGTGGGAGGTGGGGGTGGGGGGTGACAATATGATATGCGGGATTCCGTAGAAGCCTTGGCCGGGCGGACAAACCTGGTTGTTCCATACTGTTTTTGTGTGTTACAACCCTCTTGACGGTATACAGGCTTCATTTATGTACTCTTTAATAACAAAAGTTTTAATAAATATTTTCTGAAAAGACAAACAACAGAAAACTTCACAATGACTTCACAAACGCGAATTTTACGATCATTGCACAAATAGGCAGGTTTGTTACCCCCCTCCCCCCTCCCTTCCATGAATTCCGCCCAATTACGCGAAAGGACGTTCGAGTGTTAATGAAGGCCTCCTGTTTCAGACTTGGACTGAACGCACTTTTCTAATGACCTGTGTACCTTTTGCCTTACAAATGAGGCAAACCAAATGCCTCCAGCGACATGGGTCTCCCGAATAATGGACTGCTATTATCACTTAATTTGTGTTGATGTTAATCCCTTTTGTGGGGACTAGTTGGATTGTTGCGAGATCGATACGCTATCCCGAGAGAAGCCCCAGCCCGGCCTCACGCGAACGTACAGCCAGGTCTTACGCCAGACGCGCTTACGGCTCTACCTAACTAAATTATAGTACGGCGTACAATGTGGGCCATTGTTGCGGTTTGCCGGCGCCGCTCGGCTGTGGGAGTTGTCATTCATGCTTGCCCGCATGGAAGTAAACGCTTTATTTGTCCGGGATTGTAAGGAACAGTTATAAGTAATCCGCATCAATGGGCGAGATACATTAAGGGATAAAGAAAATGGGACCGCTCTCCTGCCAGTCTTCTCCATGGATTCCGCCGCAAGCCATGCCCCCCCCCCCCTGCGCCCTCTCCTGTTCCACCCCCGTCCCCCGCCCTTCCTTGTGCGTTAAGCTTCTGTCCGTGCCTCCCGTACCAGACCTCACCGTGGCGTCTCTTTATCTTTCAGATCGTGTCCCAGCCAAGAGTAGCTCTCCCCCTTCTGTCCTGTATCCTCTGTTCACCCGCCCCTACCCCTGCCCCCACCACTAGCACCACAGCCACACACACACACAGACACCCCTAAGGGCATGCAGATGATCGTTACAACTGCAGGAATAAGCCTCCCTTCCCCCTTCCCTTTTTCACCCACCCACCCACCTCTCACCGTCCAACTTTTCGTCCCACACTGATCAATACGACGCAGCATTCCGTAGATATGTCGAATTAGATTAGACTGAATCGAGTTATGCTAGGGTGTCAGTGCCGGGGCGGCTACTGTGTGGACGCTGCGCCAAGACAAATGCATTGTCCGCGTGTGGAATCTGGGCGTCTGCACAGAGTTTACGCCCTCGAAATGGGGCTGAGATTCGCGCCCAAAATCGATGGAAAGATGACGTCTGCTGACGTCAGCAAAGCGCGGGAATATTCTGATTCCGTATATGGCGATGGCGCTAGAGGGCTCGGTCAAACACGTTTTGTTCCCATGTGATGAAGAAACTGAATTCCCTGATGTAGCTTCCAACAGTACTGGAGGCCACCTGAGAGCCTAACGGCACGTGGATCGATGGTTCGCGCACCCCTTTGGTCGTGTCTGTGATCGCCGGATAAAGATCCCATGTCCTTATTCGCAAAGAGTAGGTAGGGGGTTATCCCGGGGACGCCGCTCTTTCATTCCATTCCATCTCCAGTTGAGGCAATATGACCAGAATTGGTTAAAGCGTCCTGAATATACAACCAACCAATCAACCAAGTACTGGAATTGTGACAATGAAATTGTTTATTGCGTGGTATTATTTCTGATGCAATCCAATGCACGATATAGTCTCGATTTAGTCTGCTAATCAACGTGGAACCGATCACGTGGAGGCGGTGATGCAATATATAATGTATCCCTTAATTAAAGTAGGCCTAGGTTCGGGGAGTGGCTCGATCGATGCCAGGAAGCAGTGAAAGGCCCTGTAATTGACCCTATTACTGCTGAGATAACAGGCCGGGGGTCGGAGGCCGTCGACATGGGGCCTTGACTGTACCGTGCATTGTTGTCATCTCACTCTGTGTTTGTGTGAGTGTGTCTTTGCCTAACTCGCTAAAGACCCCTGGGTCTGAACCTTCTTTGCTCCAACAAGACCAAGATAATTGCCGGGTTTTAACAGGGTTTTTTTGTGTGTGGAAAGGACAGCGCTTCTCGTTTACATGGTATATGTGGTAAAGGGTGGCTGGATTCCAGTCAGTGAAAGGTCGCGTAACGTACACCGCTATGTCTCCAAATCATATACATTACAATTAAACTATTACCACTGTGACGAACATTATTCTATAGTACTACGTGTATTAGTCAGAGCTTTAATACTGACGAACGTGGTACATACGGGGCTCTGTATGTACATCTATATGTAGTTGGTCCTGGTCCCAAGCACATCGGAACGTACGCGGGGACGTCGGCAAGTCCACGATAGCGATGTTAACGCCGGGACGATCATATCTGCCGTGACTACTGCTGATGTTACCACGCGTCATGTTGGAGTGTCAGAAGCAAGGACTGAAATCAGGCCAACATACTGGATAAAGTACAAAGCTATTATGAGAACGGACCTTGTCTAAGTTTCGTAATTTGTGCGGTGTTGATATGAGGCAACCCCAGGATATGTCTTTCCCTATAGGAAATGTTTCTTTTTTATGTTTCTTGCGTTAATAAGAGTTTAATAAAGGTACCAACTGGACATATGATCGTCCGTTATTATTATGTCCGTTATCGAATAAGTTTACGACCATCCGCCCTACCGTAGATCTTCGTTGCATCACGTGACCTGTTTGTCTTTTGTTTGTGTTATGTACAAGTTGCTAGTGAGTTTTGCCTACGGTTGTTAGTAGGACGGTGGCCGCGTGCACATGTCTAGAGCACTTCCCCCACGGGTCTCCGTGTCACAAAGGTGATGCATCCCCGTATGTGATATAATTCATGGGTTTAGGCCGCCGTCTGGAAATGCAGGCCGCCAGGGCTTTCCGGGCAAAACCCCGTGGTTCCTGCGACACCTTGTTATGAAATAGCTGACCGCGAGGAGTAGCCTAGGTGGTAGGTAGGGAGGTAGGGCATGGCGCGGTGCACAGATGGCCGCCCCTTGGTATTTATAGCGGCAAATAATCGGGTAGGGCTGATCGCGTTCCAACGTCACCAGCGAATTACCCAGGCGTCTGAGTAATCTCTCACTACGTCATAGGCGGGCTGGGCGGCGCGTCCAGTGAGTGGTCAGTCATGCCGCGGTACGGTCGTTGTGTGACGTAGCGGGCGTCTCCACTGGGCTGTCTTGACAGAGAGGGCGCCACCAGACAGGGTCGCGGTTGGGGTGCACTGTCTAGGCGTCCCCACTGATGACGATGCGGCGTTTTTTGGGGGGTTCTTTTTTATGCACCCGTCTCGCATGACTTTTGAGTGCTGCAAACAGCCGATTGAATAACACCGGGCGAACTGAAATATCCTAAAGTATATGGCCTGCGAGAGAAGGCCCAACATCAGGGTAAGAGATAGCTGTATATAGAGAGAGAGGGAGAGAGAGAGAGAGATGGTGGGGAGGGGGTGGGGGGGGGGAGACAGATGCATTGATAGAGAGATGCTGAGAAAGTGAGGTCAGCAAAAACAGCTCCTCATGTGGAGAGTTACATGTTACTGGAGTCTGGTGAGTTACATGTTAGGCTGCTGGAGTCTGGAGAGTTACATGTTAGGCGGATGGAATCTGAAGAGTTACATGTTACTGGAGTCTGGAGAGTTACATGTTAGCTACTGGAGTCTGGAGAGTTACATGTTAGCTACTGGAGTCTGAAGAGTTACATGTTACTGGAGTCTGGTGAGTTACATTTTAGGCTACTGGAGTCTGGAGAGTTACATGTTAGGCTACTAGAGTCTGGAGAGTTACATGTTAGGCTACTGGAGTCTGGAGAGTTACATGTTAGGCTACAGGAGTCTGGAGAGTTACATGTTAGGCTACTGGAGTCTGGAGAGTTACATGTTAGGCTACAGGAGTCTGGAGAGTTACATGTTAGGCTACTGGAGTCTGGAGAGTTACATGTTAGGCTACTGGAGTCTGGAGAGTTACATGTTAGGCTACAGGAGTCTGGAGAGTTACATGTTAGGCTACAGGAGTCTGGAGAGTTACATGTTAGGCTACTGGAGTCTGGAGAGTTACATGTTAGGCTACTGGAGTCTGGAGAGTTACATGTTAGGCTACAGGAGTCTGGAGAGTTACATGTTAGGCTACAGGAGTCTGGAGAGTTACATGTTAGGCTACTAGAGTCTGGAGAGTTACATGTTAGGCTACTAGAGTCTGGAGAGTTACATGTTAGGCTACTGGAGTCTGGAGAGTTACATGTTAGGCTACTAGAGTCTGGAGAGTTACATGTTAGGCTACTGGAGTCTGGAGAGTTACATGTTAGGCTACAGGAGTCTGGAGAGTTACATGTTAGGCTACTAGAGTCTGGAGAGTTACATGTTAGGCTACTGGAGTCTGGAGAGTTACATGTTAGGCTACTGGAGTCTGGAGAGTTACATGTTAGGCTACTGGAGTCTGGAGAGTTACATGTTAGGCTACTAGAGTCTGGAGAGTTACATGTTAGGCCACTGGAGTCTGGAGAGTTACATGTTAGGCTACAGGAGTCTGGAGAGTTACATGTTAGGCTACTGGAGTCTGGAGAGTTACATGTTAGGCTACTAGAGTCTGGAGAGTTACATGTCAGACTACATGAGTCTGGAGAGTTACATGTTAGGCTACAGGAGTCTGGAGAGTTACATGTTAGGCTACTAGAGTCTGGAGAGTTACATGTTAGGCTACTGGAGTCTGGAGAGTTACATGTTAGGCTACTAGAGTCTGGGGAGTTACATGTTAGGCTACAGGAGTCTGGAGAGTTACATGTTAGGCTACAGGAGTCTGGAGAGTTACATGCTAGGCTACTGGAGTCTGGAGAGTTACATGTTAGGCTACTGGAGTCTGGAGAGTTACATGTCAGGCTACTGGAGTCTGGAGAGTTACATGTTAGGCTACAGGAGTCTGGAGAGTTACATGTTAGGCTACTGGAGTCTGGAGTTTTACAAATTGATCCCTGATTTCAGTTGACGTCGTCATGCGTATGTTGTATGTCGCAGGGATGTTATGATGTTATTGAAGTCAGTGATCAAGCGACAAGGTGTTGAATATTAGAAACTCAGGTCTGACCCATTTCATGCATTAAACCGGAGGATGATATGCGTTGCCCCCCCCCCCCTCTCCGCCACACGAGGAGTTAGTGTGGCTTTAATTGAATCTGTCCGAGTGAATTGAATGCGAGGAGAGTGAGTGGAAGACCGTGCTGCCACCCCGGCAACGGGGGCCGGGGGGGGGGGGTCCAGATAGGTGACAAGGTAGTTTGGTAGATGTATGTTTTGACCCCAGCGGGATGCAATGGCACTTCGTCACGTGACACCGGCCACTTGATAATAGCGTCTGCTGTAGATGGAAGCAGACACTGCTCGGGGAGGGTGGATCTAGTGGGGGGGGGGGGGGGTCATCGGAGTGGGTGTATGTGTGGGCAGGGAGGGTATGGGGATAGGGGGGTAAATGGGTGGGTAAGTGCGGAGGAATGGTATGCACCCTCGACGGTCATTTGTGTTTGGGGACCGACGATAGCGCCTTTCTCGGAGGGGACAAGGAAGGGGGGAGTGGGGGGAGGGGGGCGGTCGGCGGGATTCCGCCCGCTATAGGAAGGGAAGGAGGGAGAGACTTGCCCGCTATAGGAAGGGAAGGAGGGAGAGACTTGTCCGCTAGAGGAAGGGAAGGAGGGAGAGACTTGCCCGCTAGAGGAAGGGAAGGAGGGAGAAACTTGCCCGCTATAGGAAGGGAAGGAGGGAGAGACTTGCCCGCTAGAGGAAGGGAAGGAGGGAGAGACTTGCCCGCTATAGGAAGGGAAGGAGGGAGAGACTTGCCCGCTATAGGAAGGGAAGGAGGGAGAGACTTGCCCGCTATAGGAAGGGAAGGAGGGAGAGACTTGCCCGCTATAGGAAGGGAAGGAGGGAGAGCCTTGCCCGCTAGAGGAAGGGAAAGAGGGAGAAACTTGCCCGCTATAGGAAGGGAAGGAGGGAGAGACTTGCCCGCTATAGGAAGGGAAGGAGGGAGAGCCTTGCCCGCTAGAGGAAGGGAAAGAGGGAGAAACTTGCCCGCTATAGGAAGGGAAGGAGGGAGAGGCTTGCCCGCTAGAGGAAGGGAAGGAGGGAGAAACTTGCCCGCTAGAGGAAGGGAAGGAGGGAGAGGCTTGCCCGCTATAGGAAGGGAAGGAGGGAGAAACTTGCCCGCTAGAGGAAGGGAAGGAGGGAGAGACTTGCCCGCTATAGGAAGGGAAGGAGGGAGAGACTTGCCCGCTATAGGAAGGAGAGGAGGGGGAGACTTGCCCGCTATAGGAAGGGAAGGAGGGAGAGGCTTGCCCGCTAGAGGAAGGGAAGGAGGGAGAGCCTTGCCCGCTAGAGGAAGGGAAAGAGGGAGAAACTTGCCCGCTATAGGAAGGGAAGGAGGGAGAGGCTTGCCCGCTAGAGGAAGGGAAGGAGGGAGAAACTTGCCCGCTAGAGGAAGGGAAGGAGGGAGAGGCTTGCCCGCTATAGGAAGGGAAGGAGGGAGAAACTTGCCCGCTAGAGGAAGGGAAGGAGGGAGAGACTTGCCCGCTATAGGAAGGAGAGGAGGGGGAGACTTGCCCGCTAGAGGAAGGGAAGGAGGGAGAAACTTCGCTCGCTATAGGAAGGGAAGGAGGGAGAGACTTGCCCGTTAGAGGAAGGGAAGGAGGGAGGGACTTGCCCGCTAGAGGAAGGTAAGGAGGGAGAAACTTGCCCGCTGGAGGATGGGAAGGAGGGAGAGACTTGCCCTCTAGAGGAAGGGAAGGAGGGAGAGACTTGCCCGCTATAGGAAGGGAAGGAGGGAGAAACTTGCCCGCTGGAGGATGGGAAGGAGGGAGAGACTTGCCCTCTAGAGGAAGGGAAGGAGGGAGAGACTTGCCCGCTGGAGGATGGGAAGGAGGGAGAGACTTGCCCTCTAGAGGAAGGGAAGGAGGGAGAGACTTGCCCGCTATAGGAAGGGGAGGAGGGAGAGACTTGCCCGCTGGAGGAAGGGAAGGAGGGAGAGACTTGCCCGCTAGAGGAAGGGAAGGAGGGAGAGACTTGCCCGCTAGAGGAAGGGAAGGAGGGAGAAACTTGCCCTCTAGAGGAAGGGAAGGAGGGAGAAACTTGCCCGCTGGAGGATGGGAAGGAGGGAGAGACTTGCCCTCTAGAGGAAGGGAAGGAGGGAGAGACTTGCCCGCTGGAGGATGGGAAGGAGGGAGAGACTTGCCCTCTAGAGGAAGGGAAGGAGGGAGAGACTTGCCCGCTATAGGAAGGGAAGGAGGGAGAGACTTGCCCGCTATAGGAAGGGAAGGAGGGAGAGACTTGCCCGCTAGAGGAAGGGAAGGAGGGAGAGACTTGCCCGCTATAGGAAGGGAAGGAGGGAGAGACTTGCCCGCTATAGGAAGGGAAGGAGGGAGAGACTTGCCCGCTATAGGAAGGGAAGGAGGGAGAGACTTGCCCGCTAGAGGAAGGGAAGGAGGGAGAGACTTGCCCGCTAGAGGAAGGGAAGGAGGGAGAAACTTGCCCGCTATAGGAAGGGAAGGAGGGAGAGACTTGCCCGCTATAGGAAGGGAAGGAGGGAGAGACTTGCCCGCTATAGGAAGGGAAGGAGGGAGAGACTTGCCCGCTAGAGGAAGGGAAGGAGGGAGAGTTTTGCCCGCTAGAGGAAGGGAAGGAGGGAGAAACTTGCCCGCTATAGGAAGGGAAGGAGGAAGAAACTTGCCCGCTGGAGGATGGGAAGGAGGGAGAGACTTGCCCTCTAGAGGAAGGGAAGGAGGGAGAGACTTGCCCGCTGGAGGATGGGAAGGAGGGAGAGACTTGCCCTCTAGAGGAAGGGAAGGAGGGAGAGACTTGCCCGCTATAGGAAGGGAAGGAGGGAGAGACTTGCCCGCTATAGGAAGGGGAGGAGGGAGAGACTTGCCCGCTATAGGAAGGGAAGGAGGGAGAGACTTGCCCGCTGGAGGAAGGGAAGGAGGGAGAGACTTGCCCGCTAGAGGAAGGGAAGGAGGGAGAGACTTGCCCGCTAGAGGAAGGGAAGGAGGGAGAAACTTGCCCTCTAGAGGAAGGGAAGGAGGGAGAAACTTGCCCGCTATAGGAAGGGGAGGAGGGGGAGACTTGCCCGCTATAGGAAGGGAAGGAGGGAGAGACTTGCCCGCTGGAGGAAGGGAAGGAGGGAGAGACTTGCCCGTTAGAGGAAGGAAAGGAGGGAGAGACTTGCCCTCTAGAGGAAGGGAAGGAGGGAGAGACTTGCCCGCTGGAGGAAGGGAAGGAGGGAGAGACTTGCCCTCTAGAGGAAGGGAAGGAGGGAGAGACTTGCCCGCTAGAGGAAGGGAAGGAGGGAGAGACTTGCCCGCTAGAGGAAGGGAAGGAGGGAGAGACTTGCCCGCTAGAGGAAGAGAAGGAGGGAGAGACTTGCCCGCTATAGGAAGGGAAGGAGGGAGAGACTTGCCCGCTAGAGGAAGGGAAGGAGGGAGAGACTTGCCCGCTAGAGGAAGGCAAGGAGGGAGAGACTTGCCCGCTAGAGGAAGGGAAGGAGGGAGGGACTTGCCCGCTAGAGGAAGGGAAGGAGGCAGAGACTTGCCCGCTGGAGGAAGGGAAGGAGGGAGAGACTTGCCCTCTAGAGGAAGGGAAGGAGGGAGAGACTTGCCCGCTAGAGGAAGGGAAGGAGGGAGAGACTTGCCCGCTAGAGGAAGGGAAGGAGGGAGAGACTTGCCCTCTATAGGAAGGGAAGGAGGGAGAAACTTGCCCGCTGGAGGAAGGGAAGGAGGGAGAGACTTGCCCTCTAGAGGAAGGGAAGGAGGGAGAGACTTGCCCGCTGGAGGAAGGGAAGGAGGGAGAGACTTGCCCGCTAGAGGAAGGGAAGGAGGGAGAAACTTGCCCGCTAGAGGAAGGGAAGGAGGGAGGGACTTGCCCGCTAGAGGAAGGGAAGGAGGGAGAGACTTGCCCGCTATAGGAAGGGAAGGAGGGAGAGACTTGCCCGCTAGAGGAAGGCAAGGAGGGAGAGACGTGCTCGCTAGAGGAAGGGAAGGAGGGAGGGACTTGCCCGCTATAGGAAGGGAAGGAGGCAGAAACTTGCCCGCTATAGGAAGGGAAGGAGGGAGAAGCTTGCCCGCTAGAGAAAGGGAAGGAGGGAGAAACTTGCCCGCTAGAGGAAGGGAAGGAGGGAGAGACTTGCCCGCTAGAGAAAGGGAAGGAGGGAGGGACTTGCCCGCTAGAGAAAGGGAAGGAGGGAGGGACTTGCCCGCTATAGGAAGGGAAGGAGGGAGAGACTTGCCCGCTAGAGAAAGGGAAGGAGGGAGAAACTTGCCCGCTATAGGAAGGGAAGGAGGGAGAAACTTGCCCGCTAGAGGAAGGGAAGGAGGGAGAGACTAGCCCGCTATAGGAAGGGAAGGAGGGAGGGACTTGCCCGCTAGAGAAAGGGAAGGAGGGAGGGACTTGCCCGCTAGAGGAAGGGAAGGAGGGAGAGACTTGCCCGCTGGAGGAAGGGAAGGAGGGAGAAACTTGCCCGCTATAGGAAGGGAAGGAGGAAGGGACTTGCCCGCTAGAGGAAGGTAAGGAGGGAAAAACTTGCCCGCTGGAGGAAGGGAAGGAGGGAGAGACTTGCCCTCTAGAGGAAGGGAAGGAGGGAGAGACTTGCCCGCTATAGGAAGGGAAGGATGGAGAGACTTGCCCGCTATAGGAAGGGAAGGAGGGAGAAACTTGCCCGCTATAGGAAGGAAAGGAGGGAGAGACTTGCCCACTAGAGGAAGGGAAGGAGGGAGAAAATTGCCCGCTAGAGGAAGGGAAGGAGGGAGAAAATTGCCCGCTAGAGGAAGGGAAGGAGGGAGTGACTTGCCCTCTAGAGGAAGGGAAGGAGGGAGAGACTGGCCCGCTATAGGAAAGGAAGGAGGGAGAGACTTGCCCGCTATAGGAAGGGAAGGAGGGAGAGACTTGCCCGCTATAGGAAGGGAAGGAGGGAGAGACTTGCCCGCTATAGAAAGGGAAGGAGGGAGAGACTTGCCCGCTATAGGAAGGGAAGGAGGGAGAGACTTGCCCGCTATAGGAAGGGAAGGAGGGAGAGACTTGCCCGCTATAGGAAGGGAAGGAGGGAGAGACTTGCCCGCTAGAGGAAGGGAAGGAGGGAGAGACTTCCCCGCGATAGTAAGGGAAGGAGGAAGAGACTTGCCCGCTATAGGAAGGGAAGGAGGGAGAGACTTGCCCGCTATAGAAAGGGAAGGAGGGAGAGACTTGCCCGCTATAGGAAGGGAAGGAGGGAGAGACTTGCCCGCTATAGGAAGGGAAGGAGGGAGAGACTTGCCCGCTAGAGGAAGGGAAGGAGGGAGAGACTTGCCCGTTAGAGGAAGGGAAGGAGGGAGAGACTTGCCCGTTAGAGGAAGGGAAGGAGGGAGAGACTTGCCCGCTAAAGAAAGGGAAGGAGCGAGGGACTTGCCCACTAGAGGAAGGGAAGGAGGGAGGGACTTGCCCTCTAGAGGAAGGGAAGGAGGGAGAGACTTGCCCGCTATAGGAAGGGAAGGAGGGAGAGACTTGCTCGCTATAGGAAGAGAAGGAGGGAGAGACTTGCCCTCTAGAGGAAGGGAAGGAGGGAGAGACTTGCCCGCTATAGGAAGGGAAGGAGGGAGAGACTTGCCCGCTATAGGAAGAGAAGGAGGGAGGGACTTGCCCTCTAGAGGAAGGGAAGGAGGGAGAGACTTGCCCGCTATAGGAAGGGAAGGAGGGAGAGACTTGCCCGTTAGAGGAAGGGAAGGAGGGAGAGACTTGCCCTCTAGAGGAAGGGAAGGAGGGAGAGACTTGCCCGCTATAGGAAGGGAAGGAGGGAGAGACTTGCCCGCTATAGGAAGGGAAGGAGGGAGGGACTTGCCCGTTAGAGGAAGGGAAGGAGGGAGAGACTTGCCCTCTAGAGGAAGGGAAGGAGGGAGAGACTTGCCCGCTATAGGAAGGGAAGGAGGGAGAGACTTGCCCGCTATAGGAAGAGAAGGAGGGAGGGACTTGCCCTCTAGAGGAAGGGAAGGAGGGAGAGACTTGCCCGCTATAGGAAGGGAAGGAGGGAGAGACTTGCCCGTTAGAGGAAGGGAAGGAGGGAGAGACTTGCCCTCTAGAGGAAGGGAAGGAGGGAGAGACTTGCCCGCTATAGGAAGGGAAGGAGGGAGAGACTTGCCCGTTAGAGGAAGGGAAGGAGGGAGAGACTTGCCCTCTAGAGGAAGGGAAGGAGGGAGAGACTTGCCCGCTATAGGAAGGGAAGGAGGGAGAGACTTGCCCTCTAGAGGAAGGGAAGGAGGGAGAGACTTGCCCGCTATAGGAAGGGAAGGAGGGAGAGACTTGCCCGCTATAGGAAGGGAAGGAGGGAGAGACTTGCCCGCTATAGGAAGGGAAGGAGGGAGAGACTTGCCCGCTATAGGAAGGGAAGGAGGGAGAGACTTGCCCGCTATAGGAAGGGAAGGAGGGAGAGACTTGCCCGCTAGAGGAAGGGAAGGAGGGAGAGACTTGCCCGCTATAGGAAGGGAAGGAGGGAGAGACTTGCCCGCTATAGGAAGAGAAGGAGGGAGGGACTTGCCCTCTAGAGGAAGGGAAGGAGGGAGAGACTTGCCCGCTATAGGAAGGGAAGGAGGGAGAGACTTGCTCGCTATAGGAAGAGAAGGAGGGAGAGACTTGCCCGCTATAGGAAGAGAAGGAGGGAGAGACTTGCCCTCTAGAGGAAGGGAAGGAGGGAGAGACTTGCCCGCTATAGGAAGGGAAGGAGGGAGAGACTTGCTCGCTATAGGAAGAGAAGGAGGGAGGGACTTCCCCGCGATAGTAAGGGAAGGAGGGAGAGACTTGCCCGCTATAGGAAGGGAAGGAGGGAGAGACTTGCCCGCTATAGAAAGGGAAGGAGGGAGAGACTTGCCCGCTATAGGAAGGGAAGGAGGGAGAGACTTGCCCGCTATAGGAAGGGAAGGAGGGAGAGACTTGCCCGCTAGAGGAAGGGAAGGAGGGAGAGACTTGCCCGTTAGAGGAAGGGAAGGAGGGAGAGACTTGCCCGTTAGAGGAAGGGAAGGAGGGAGAGACTTGCCCGCTAAAGGAAGGGAAGGAGCGAGGGACTTGCCCACTAGAGGAAGGGAAGGAGGGAGGGACTTGCCCTCTAGAGGAAGGGAAGGAGGGAGAGACTTGCCCGCTATAGGAAGGGAAGGAGGGAGAGACTTGCTCGCTATAGGAAGAGAAGGAGGGAGAGACTTGCCCGTTAGAGGAAGGGAAGGAGGGAGAGACTTGCCCTCTAGAGGAAGGGAAGGAGGGAGAGACTTGCTCGCTATAGGAAGAGAAGGAGGGAGGGACTTGCCCTCTAGAGGAAGGGAAGGAGGGAGAGACTTGCCCGCTATAGGAAGGGAAGGAGGGAGAGACTTGCTCGCTATAGGAAGGGAAGGAGGGAGAGACTTGCCCGCTAGAGGAAGGGAAGGAGGCAGGGACTTGCCCGCTAGAGGAAGGGAAGGAGGGAGAGACTTGCCCGCTATAGGAAGGGAAGGAGGGAGAGACTTGCCCGCTATAGGAAGGGAAGGAGGGAGAGACTTGCCCGCTATAGGAAGGGAAGGAGGGAGAGACTTGCCCGCTATAGGAAGGGAAGGAGGGAGAGACTTGCCCGCTATAGGAAGGGAAGGAGGGAGAGACTTGCCCGCTAGAGGAAGGGAAGGAGGGAGAGACTTGCCCGCTATAGGAAGGGAAGGAGGGAGAGACTTGCTCGCTATAGGAAGAGAAGGAGGGAGAGACTTGCCCGCTAGAGGAAGGGAAGGAGGGAGGGACTTGCCCGCTAGAGGAAGGGAAGGAGGGAGAGACTTGCCCGCTATAGGAAGAGAAGGAGGGAGAGACTTGCCCGCTATAGGAAGGGAAGGAGGGAGAGACTTGCCCGCTATAGGAAGGGAAGGAGGGAGAGACTTGCCCGCTATAGGAAGGGAAGGAGGGAGAGACTTGCCCGCTATAGGAAGGGAAGGAGGGAGAGACTTGCCCGCTATAGGAAGGGAAGGAGGGAGAGACTTGCCCGCTATAGGAAGGGAAGGAGGGAGATACTTGCCCGCTAGAGGAAGGGAAGGAGGGAGAGACTTGCCCGCTATAGGAAGGGAAGGAGGGAGAGACTTGCTCGCTATAGGAAGAGAAGGAGGGAGAGACTTGCCCGCTAGAGGAAGGGAAGGAGGCAGGGACTTGCCCGCTAGAGGAAGGGAAGGAGGGAGAGACTTGCCCGCTATAGGAAGAGAAGGAGGGAGAGACTTGCCCGCTATAGGAAGGGAAGGAGGGAGAGACTTGCCCGCTATAGGAAGGGAAGGAGGGAGAGACTTGCCCGCTATAGGAAGGGAAGGAGGGAGAGACTTGCCCGCTATAGGAAGGGAAGGAGGGAGAGACTTGCCCGCTATAGGAAGGGAAGGAGGGAGAGACTTGCCCGCTAGAGGAAGGGAAGGAGGGAGAGACTTGCCCGCTATAGGAAGGGAAGGAGGGAGAGACTTGCTCGCTATAGGAAGAGAAGGAGGGAGAGACTTGCCCGCTAGAGGAAGGGAAGGAGGGAGAGACTTGCCCGCTATAGGAAGGGAAGGAGGGAGAGACTTGCTCGCTAGAGGAAGGGAAGGAGGGAGAGACTTGCCCGCTATAGGAAGGGAAGGAGGGAGAGACTTGCCCGCTATAGGAAGAGAAGGAGGGAGAGACTTGCCCTCTAGAGGAAGGGAAGGAGGGAGAGACTTGCCCGCTATAGGAAGGGAAGGAGGGAGAGACTTGCTCGCTATAGGAAGAGAAGGAGGGAGGGACTTGCCCTCTAGAGGAAGGGAAGGAGGGAGGGACTTGCCCGCTATAGGAAGGGAAGGAGGGAGAGACTTGCTCGCTATAGGAAGAAAAGGAGGGAGAGACTTGCCCGCTAGAGGAAGGCAAGGAGGGAGAGACTTGCCTGCTAGAGGAAGGTAAGGAGGGAGAGACTTGCCCGCTATAGGAAGGGAAGGAGGGAGAGACTTGCTCGCTATAGGAAGAGAAGGAGGGAGAGACTTGCCCGCTATAGGAAGAGAAGGAGGGAGAGACTTGCCCGCTAGAGGAAGGTAAGGAGGGAGAGACTTGCCCGCTAGAGGAAGGGAAGGAGGGAGAGGCTTGCCCGCTAGAGGAAGGGAAGGAGGGAGAGGCTTGCTCGCTAGAGGAAGGGAAGGAGGGAGATACTTGCCCGCTAGAGGAAGGGAAGGAGGGAGAGGCTTGCTCGCTAGAGGAAGGTAAGGAGGGAGATACTTGCCCGCTAGAGGAAGGGAAGGAGGGAGAGGCTTGCTCGCTAGAGGAAGGTAAGGAGGGAGAGACTTGCCCGCTAGAGGAAGGGAAGGAGGGAGAGACTTGCCCGCTATAGGAAGAGAAGGAGGGAGAGACTTGCCCGCTATAGAAAGGGAAGGAGGGAGAGACTTGCCCGCTATAGGAAGAGAAGGAGGGAGAGACTTGCCCGCTATAGGAAGGGAAGGAGGGAGAGACTTGCCCGCTATAGGAAGGGAAGGAGGGAGGGACTTGCCCGTTAGAGGAAGAGAAGGAGGGAGAGACTTGCCCGCTATAGGAAGGGAAGGAGGGAGAGACTTGCCCGCTAGAGGAAGGGAAGGAGGGAGAGACTTGCCCGCTATAGGAAGAGAAGGAGGGAGAGACTTGCCCGCTATAGGAAGGGAAGGAGGGAGGGACTTGCCCGTTAGAGGAAGGGAAGGAGGGAGAGACTTGCCCGCTATAGGAAGGGAAGGAGGGAGAGACTTGCCCGCTATAGGAAGTGAAGGAGGGAGATACTTGCCCGCTATAGGAAGGGAAGGAGGGAGAGACTTGCCCGCTATAGGAAGGGAAGGAGGGAGAGACTTGCCCGCTAGAGGAAGGGAAGGAGGGAGAGACTTGCCCGCTATAGGAAGAGAAGGAGGGAGAGACTTGCCCGCTATAGGAAGGGAAGGAGGGAGGGACTTGCCCGTTAGAGGAAGGGAAGGAGGGAGGGACTTGCCCGCTATAGGAAGGGAAGGAGGGAGAGACTTGCCCGCTATAGGAAGTGAAGGAGGAAGATACTTGCCCGCTATAGGAAGGGAAGGAGGAAGGGACTTGCTCGCTATAGGAAGGGAAGGAGGGAGAGACTTGTCCGCTATAGGAAGGGAAGGAGGGAGAGACTTGCCCGCTATAGGAAGTGAAGGAGGGAGATACTTGCCCGCTAAAGGAAGGGAAGGAGGGAGAGACTTGCCCGCTAGAGGAAGGGAAGGAGGGAGAGACTTGCCCGCTATAGGAAGGGAAGGAGGGAGAGGCTTGCCCGCTATAGGAAGTGAAGGAGGGAGATACTTGCCCGCTATAGGAAGGGAAGGAGGGAGAGACTTGCCCGCTAGAGGAAGGGAAGGAGGCAGGGACTTGCCCGCTAGAGGAAGGTAAGGAGGGAGAAACTTGCCCGCTAGAGGAAGGGAAGGAGGGAGGGACTTGCCCGCTAGAGGAAGGTAAGGAGGGAGAAACTTGCCCGCTAGAGGAAGGGAAGGAGGCAGGGACTTGCCCGCTAGAGGAAGGTAAGGCGGGAGAAACTTGCCCGCTAGAGGAAGGGAAGGAGGGAGAGACTTGCCCGCTATAGTAAGGGAAGGAGGGAGAGACTTGTCCGCTAGAGGAAGGTATGGAGGGAGAAACTTGCCCGCTAGAGGAAAGGAAGGAGGGAGGGACTTGCCCGCTAGAGGAAGGGAAGGAGGGAGAGACTTGCCCGCTATAGTAAAAGGAGGGAGGGACTTGCCCGCTAGAGGATGGGAAGGAGGGAGAAACTTGCCCGCTATAGTAAGGGAAGGAGGGAGGGACTTGCCCGCTAGAGGAAGGTAAGGAGGGAGAAACTTGCCCGCTAGAGGAAGGGAAGGAGGGAGAGACTTGCCCGCTAGAGGAAGGTAAGGAGGGAGAAACTTGCCCGCTAGAGGAAGGGAAGGAGGGAGAGACTTGCCCGCTATAGGAAGGGAAGGAGGGAGAGACTTGCCCGCTATAGGAAGTGAAGGAGGGAGAGACTTGCCCGCTATAGTAAGGGAAGGAGGGAGAGGCTGGCCCGCTATAGTAAGGGTAGGAGGAAGGGGTTCCGCCCGTCGGAGGGAGGAGAGGGAGGGGGAGAGGGAGGGGGATAGGGAGGAAGTGAGGGAGAGACGGATGGAGGGAGACAGGGTGGGACTTCGCCCGTCGCAGGGAGGAAGGGAGGGAATAACTGGAACCACCGGAGGTAGGGCGGGAGGGACTGAACCTCCCGGAGGTAGGGCGGGAGGGACGCACGGAGGCTGATTTTGTGGCTCGTAGATATTTGTTGATTTTATGGTGCTGGGACGGAAAGGAAGCCAACAATTGGTTGCTTGATAGGCTTGATGACACCCTAAACAATGGAAGACATCAATGGAGAGGATCGAGGGTGGGGCGGATCCATGTCCCCGGGGGTAACAAACACCCTGTACGTTACAAAGAACGGCTTGGGACCTGCATAGACACATTGGCACAGTGGCCCAGCGGGGCGCGACGACCGGTCTGACGTGGCTCCCTGGACAAAGCCCAGCGCGGGAAACCCACGAAGTACAACTGATAGGGCAAGCCACGTCCGCCTCCCTCATGCCCCTCCCTCATGCCCCTCCCTCATGCCCCTCCCTCATGCCCCTCCCTCATGCCCCTCCCTCATGCCCCTCCCTCATGCCCCTCCCTCATGCCCCTCCCTCATGCCCCTCCCTCAGCCGGCCGCCGTATTGGTATACGTATGTGTACCTATACTGGGGCGGATGTTGATGATCACACCTCGGTGGCCCCCCCTCCCCCCTCCCCCCTCCCCCCACCCCCCCAAACCCCACCCCACCCTCAACAAACAAACATTATTGATGAACACGTACTTCCATGTGTCAGAGACACATGGCAGGGGTCACACCGGCCTGATCTCGATGGAGATGACGATACGGTGACATCGGATTAAGAAGCGATGTCCTACAAGGAAACTGGCAACAACACTGATTATAGCTGTGAAGAAAGATGGGTGATTGCGGTGAAGGGGGGGGGGGGGGGGTCCTGATAGAGATGGACATCTCCGGCGTGGTCCGGGTCTGCCTTTATATGGCAGCGGCCACACCTATGGCTAAGCTTGTACTGGGCATGTCCTGAGCTCGACCTGTACTAGGCATGTCCTGAGCTCAGCCTATACTGGGCATGTCCTGAGCTCAGCCTGTACTGGGCATGTCCTGAGCTCAGCCTGTACTGGGCATGTCCTGAGCTCAGCCTATACTGGGCATGTCCTGAGCTCAGCCTGTGCTGGGCATGTCCTGAGCTCGGCCTGTACTGGGCATGTCCTGAGCTCAGCCTGTACTGGGCATGTCCTGAGCTCAGCCTGTACTGGGCATGTCCTGAGCTCAGCCTGTACTGGGCATGTCCTGAGCTCAGCCTGTACTGGGCATGTCCTGAGCTCAGCCTGTACTGGGCATGTCCTGAGCTCAGCCTGTACTGGGCATGTCCTGAGCTCAGCCTGTACTGGGCATGTCCTGAGCTCAGCCTGTACTGGGCATGTCCTGAGCTCAGCCTGTACTGGGCATGTCCTGAGCTCAGCCTGTACTGGGCATGTCCTGAGCACAGATTGTACTGGCATGTCCTGAGCTCGGCCTGTACTGGGCATGTCCTGAGCTCGGCCTGTACTAGGCATGTCCTGAGCTCAGCCTGTACTGGGCATGTCCTGAGCTTAGCCTGTACTTGGCATGTCCTGAGCTCAGCCTGTACTGGGCATGTCCTGAGCTCAGCCTGTACTGGGCATGTCCTGAGCTCAGCCTGTACTGGGCATGTCCTGAGCTCGGCCTGTACTGGGCATGTCCTGAGCTCAGCCTGTACTGGGCATGTCCTGAGCTCAGCCTGTACTAGGCATGTCCTGAGCTCAGCCTGTACTGGGCATGTCCTGAGCTCGGCCTGTACTGGGCATGTCCTGAGCTCAGCCTGTACTGGGCATGTCCTGAGCTCAGCCTGTACTGGGCATGTCCTGAGCTCAGCCTGTACTGGGCATGTCCTGAGCTCAGCCTGTACTGGACATGTCCTGAGCTCAGCCTGTACTGGGCATGTCCTGAGCACAGATTGTACTGGCATGTCCTGAGCTCAGCCTGTACTGGGCATGTCCTGAGCTCAGCCTGTACTGGGCATGTCCTGAGCTCAGCCTGTACTGGGCATGTCCTGAGCTCAGCCTGTACTGGGCATGTCCTGAGCTCAGCCTGTACTTGGCATGTCCTGAGCTCAGCCTATACTGGGCATGTCCTGAGCTCAGCCTGTACTGGGCATGTCCTGAGCTCAGCCTATACTGGGCATGTCCTGAGCTCGGCCTGTACTGGGCATGTCCTGAGCTCAGCATGTACTGGGCATGTCCTGAGCTCAGCCTATACTGGGCATGTCCTGAGCTCAGCCTGTACTTGGCATGTCCTGAGCTCAGCCTATACTGGGCATGTCCTGAGCTCAACCTGTACTGGGCATGTCCTAAGCTCAGCCTGTACTGGGCATGTCCTGAGCTCAGCCTGTACTTGGCATGTCCTGAGCTCAGCCTGTACTGGGCATGTCCTGAGCTCAGCCTGTACTAGGCATGTCCTGAGCTCAGCCTGTACTGGGCATGTCCTGAGCTCGGCCTGTACTGGGCATGTCCTGAGCTCAGCCTGTACTGGGCATGTCCTGAGCTCAGCCTGTACTGGGCATGTCCTGAGCTCAGCCTGTACTGGGCATGTCCTGAGCTCAGCCTGTACTGGGCATGTCCTGAGCACAGATTGTACTGGCATGTCCTGAGCTCGGCCTGTACTGGGCATGTCCTGAGCTCGGCCTGTACTAGGCATGTCCTGAGCTCAGCCTGTACTGGGCATGTCCTGAGCTTAGCCTGTACTTGGCATGTCCTGAGCTCAGCCTGTACTGGGCATGTCCTGAGCTCAGCCTGTACTGGGCATGTCCTGAGCTCAGCCTGTACTGGGCATGTCCTGAGCTCAGCCTGTACTGGGCATGTCCTGAGCTTAGCCTGTACTGGGCATGTCCTGAGCTCAGCCTGTACTGGGCATGTCCTGAGCTCAGCCTGTACTGGGCATGTCCTGAGCTCAGCCTGTACTGGGCATGTCCTGAGCTCAGCCTGTACTGGGCATGTCCTGAGCTCAGCCTGTACTGGGCATGTCCTGAGCTCAGCCTGTACTGGGCATGTCCTGAGCTCAGCCTATACTGGGTATGTCCTGAGCTCAGCCTGTACTGGGCATGTCCTGAGCTCAGCCTGTACAGGGCATGTCCTGAGCTCAGCCTGTGCTGGGCATGTCCTGAGCTTAGCCTGTACTTGGCATGTCCTGAGCTCAGCCTGTACTGGGCATGTCCTGAGCTCAGCCTGTACTGGGTATGTCCTGAGCTCAGCCTGTACTGGGCATGTCCTGAGCTCAGCCTGTACTGGGCATGTCATGAGCTCAGCCTGTACTGGGCATGTCCTGAGCTCAGCCTGTACTGAGCATGTCCTGAGCTCAGCCTATACTGGGTATGTCCTGAGCTCAGCCTGTACTGGGCATGTCCTGAGCTCAGCCTGTACTTGGCATGTCCTGAGCTCAGCCTGTACTGGGCATGTCCTGAGCTCAGCCTGTACTGGGCATGTCCTGAGCTCAGCCTGTACTGGGCATGTCCTGAGCTCAGCCTGTACTGGGCATGTCCTGAGCTCAGCCTGTACTGGGCATGTCCTGAGCTCAGCCTGTACTGGGCATGTCCTGAGCTCAGCCTGTACTGGGCATGTCCTGAGCTCAGCCTGTACTGGGCATGTCCTGAGCTCATCCTGTACTGGGCATGTCCTGAGCTCAGCCTATACTGGGCATGTCCTGAGCTCAGCCTGTACTGGGCATGTCTTGAGCTCAGCCTGTACTGGGCATGTCCTGAGCTCAGCCTATACTGGGCATGTCCTGAGCTCAGCCTGTACTGGGCATGTCCTGAGCTCAGCCTGTACTGGGCATGTCCTGAGCTCAGCCTGTACTGGGCATGTCCTGAGCTCAGCCTGTACTGGGCATGTCCTGAGCTCAGCCTGTACTGGGCATGTCCTGAGCTCAGCCTGTGCTGGGCATGTCCTGAGCTCAGCCTGTACTGGGCATGTCCTGAGCTCAGCCTGTACTGGGCATGTCCTGAGCTCGGCCTGTACTGGGCATGTCCTGAGCTCAGCCTGTACTGGGCATGTCCTGAGCTCAGCCTGTACTGGGCATGTCTTGAGCTCAGCCTGTACTGGGCATGTCCTGAGCTCAGCCTATACTGGGCATGTCCTGAGCTCAGCCTGTACTGGGCATGTCCTGAGCTCAGCCTGTACTGGGCATGTCCTGAGCTCAGCCTATACTGGGCATGTCCTGAGCTCAGCCTGTACTGGGCATGTCTTGAGCTCAGCCTGTACTGGGCATGTCCTGAGCTCAGCCTATACTGGGCATGTCCTGAGCTCAGCCTGTACTGGGCATGTCCTGAGCTCAGCCTGTACTGGGCATGTCCTGAGCTCAGCCTGTACTGGGCATGTCCTGAGCTCAGCCTGTACTGGGCATGTCCTGAGCTCAGCCTATACTGGGCATGTCCTGAGCTCAGCCTATACTGGGCATGTCCTGAGCTCAGCCTGTACTGGGCATGTCCTGAGCTCAGCCTATACTGGGCATGTCCTGAGCTCAGCCTGTACTGGGCAGGTCCTGAGCTCAGCCTGTACTGGGCATGTCCTGAGCTTAGCCTGTACTGGGCATGTCCTGAGCTCAGCCTGTACTGGGCATGTCCTGAGCTCAGCCTTTACTGGGCATGTCCTGAGCTCAGCCTGTACTGGGCATGTCCTGAGCTCAGCCTGTACTGGGCATGTCCTGAGCTCAGCCTGTACTTGGCATGTCCTGAGCTCAGCCTGTACTGGGCATGTCCTGAGCTCAGCCTGTACTGGGCATGTCCTGAGCTCAGCCTATACTGGGCATGTCCTGAGCTCAGCCTGTACTGGGCATGTCCTGAGCTCAGCCTGTACTGGGCATGTCCTGAGCTCAGCCTATACTGGGCATGTCCTGAGCTCAGCCTATACTGGGCATATCCTGAGCTCAGCCTGTACTGGGCATGTCCTGAGCTCAGCCTATACTGGGCATGTTCTGAGCTCAGCCTGTACTGGGCATGTCCTGAGCTCAGCCTATACTGGGCATGTCCTGAGCTCAGCCTGTACTGGGCATGTCCTGAGCTCAGCCTGTACTGGGCATGTCCTGAGCTCAGCCTGTACTGGGCTTGTCCTGAGCTCAGCCTGTACTGGGCATGTCCTGAGCTCAGCCTATACTGGGCATGTCCTGAGCTCAGCCTGTACTGGGCATGTCCTGAGCTCAGCCTGTACTTGGCATGTCCTGAGCTCAGCCTGTACTGGGCATGTCCTGAGCTCAGCCTGTACTGGGCATGTCCTGAGCTCAGCCTGTACTGGGCATGTCCTGAGCTCAGCCTGTACTGGGCATGTCCTGAGCTCAGCCTGTACTGGGCATGTCCTGAGCTCAGCCTGTACTGGGCATGTCCTGAGCTCAGCCTGTACTGGGCATGTCCTGAGCTCAGCCTGTACTGGGCATGTCCTGAGCTCAGCCTATACTGGGCATGTCCTGAGCTCAGCCTGTACTGGGCATGTCCTGAGCTCAGCCTGTACTGGGCATGTCCTGAGCTCAGCCTGTACTGGGCATGTCCTGAGCTCAGCCTGTACTGGGCATGTCCTGAGCTCAGCCTGTGCTGGGCATGTCCTGAGCTCAGCCTGTACTGGGCATGTCCTGAGCTCAGCCTGTACTGGGCATGTCCTGAGCTCGGCCTGTACTGGGCATGTCCTGAGCTCAGCCTGTACTGGGCATGTCCTGAGCTCAGCCTGTACTGGGCATGTCCTGAGCTCAGCCTGTACTGGGCATGTCCTGAGCTCAGCCTGTACTTGGCATGTCCTGAGCTCAGCCTGTACTGGGCATGTCCTGAGCTCAGCCTATACTGGGCATGTCCTGAGCTCAGCCTGTACTGGGCATGTCCTGAGCTCAGCCTATACTGGGCATGTCCTGAGCTCAGCCTGTACTGGGCATGTCCTGAGCTCAGCCTGTACTGGGCATGTCCTGAGCTCAGCCTGTACTGGGCATGTCCTGAGCTCAGCCTGTACTGGGCATGTCCTGAGCTCAGCCTATACTGGGCATGTCCTGAGCTCAGCCTGTACTGGGCATGTCCTGAGCTCAGCCTGTACTGGGCATGTCCTGAGCTCAGCCTGTACTGGGCATGTCCTGAGCTCAGCCTATACTGGGCATGTCCTGAGCTCAGCCTTTACTGGGCATGTCCTGAGCTCAGCCTGTACTTGGCATGTCCTGAGCTCAGCCTGTACTGGGCATGTCCTGAGCTCAGCCTATACTGGGCATGTCCTGAGCTCAGACTGTACTGGGCATGTCCTGAGCTCAGCCTGTACTGGGCATGTCCTGAGCTCAGCCTATACTGGGCATGTCCTGAGCTCAGCCTGTACAGGGCATGTCCTGAGCTCAGCCTGTACTGGGCATGTCCTAAGCTCAGCCTGTACTTGGCATGTCCAGAGCTCAGCCTGTACTGGGCATGTCCTGAGCTCGGCCTGTACTGGGCATGTCCTGAGCTCAGCCTGTACTGGGCATGTCCTGAGCTCAGCCTGTACTGGGCATGTCCTGAGCTCAGCCTGTACTGGGCATGTCCTGAGCTCAGCCTGTACTTGGCATGTCCTGAGCTCAGCCTGTACTGGGCATGTCCTGAGCTCAGCCTGTACTGGGCATGTCCTGAGCTCAGCCTGTACTGGGCATGTCCTGAGCTCAGCCTGTACTGGGCATGTCCTGAGCTCAGCCTGTACTGGGCATGTCCTGAGCTCAGCCTGTACTGGGCACAGCCATATACGTGCATGCTGGTATGTCCTTATTCAGCGCTACCTGTGCTGACTACGATCATATGTATATGGGTGAAATGCAACCTCCTGATTTCCTATTTTATTTTGTTCTTCTTACATAAATCGTTCGAATGCTTTGCGCGGCGGGGTGAGTGTACATTTGATTTGCGTGTGTGCACTGGGCGAGAAGGCATGCGAGTCTGGGGTCATTTTGGCCCGCTGGCGATGCCCATTATAACGGTTAACGACGGCCGCCAACTTGGTGACAGTCGAGGCGTTGGGTAGCGCGGCGCCGCGGAAGGGAACAGGGCGACCCCGGCAATAAGCCGACTATATTGCGTAACAAAGACCGGTTTTTAGTCGGGCTTCCAAATGAACTTCCACGCTCGCCGGATCAGCCAGTCCTCCTCTCCGCCTCCCCCCCCCTTCTGCCTCCCTCACCGTCTACTCCTTCGCCCCCCAGCCTCCTCCACCTTTTACCCCTATCCCGCTCCCCTCGCCTTACACCCCCCCCCCTTTCCCCAGCACCGCCGAATACTCCTGTCTGATCGTATCTGACATTTATATATCCGTTGTCCGCTACTAACACGCACTTTAGTTCAGTAAGTCCGCTGCGCCACCCCCTCCTCCCCCCCCCCCATCAGCCTCCCGCCGCTAACACCACCCTAGCCCCCCCCCCCGCCGCACTCTCACCGGCGACCATTTTCAGGACCAGTATCCATTCGGTATATTGGACACGACCATCAAGCCCAAAACAAGCAGCGAGCTCTATTTGCATCTTCGTATTGCAGCAACTACAGCCGTCCTTATGCATTAGCGAGAGGCCAATCTTAATGAGTGGCTGCTGGCTGTGGTGGGGGTAGGGGTAGGGGTGGTTGTGGGGGAGGGGAGGGGTGGGGTTATGGGTGAGGGGAGTGTGTGGTTGGGGGTGCATGTTCCGGGGCGGACATCGCTGGGTAAATGTGGGTCGTCGTGACCACAGCAACAGGCTTGGCAGCTTTCCCGGCTTCTGTTTTGTGGTGGCTTAGTGGTTGCTCAGTGCCTGATCGGTGGTTTTTTGTTGCTTGGTGGCGGCAGATTTTCCAGTTTATGCATGATGGCTTCTCAGTGGCTTCTCGGTGGCTGTTCGGTGTCATGTTAGTGGTTGTTCAGTGATAGCTTGATGGCATCTTGGTTGCTGCTCGGTGGCATCTTGGTTGCTGCTTGGTGGCATCTTGGTGGCACCTTGGTTGTTGCTTGGTGGCATTTTGTTTGCTGCTTGGTGGCATCTTGGTTGCTGCTTGGTGGCACCTTGGTTGCTGCAACCAATATGCTACCAAGCAGAAACCAAGATGCCACCTTGGTGGCATCTTGGTGGCACCTTGGTTTCTGCTGGGTGGCATCTTGGTTGCTGCTTGGTGGCATCTTGGTTTTTTTGTGGTTTCTGCTTGGTGGCATCTTGGTTGCTGCTTGGTGGTATCTTGGTTTTTTTGTGGCTTCTGCTTGGTGGCATCTTGGTTGCTGCTTGGGAGCTGTTTGTTGTTCGGTGGCTGCTCGGTGGCTGTTTGACGTGGCCAGCCGTCGAGATTGTGGCCTTCCTTGCCATGCACCCCCCCCCCCGTCTTCAGGCATATATACGCGGTGTATACATGTATCTAGATATCGCGCCGCGCCACCCTGTCACCGTCGCTGCTGGTGGCTGACCTCTCCAGTCAGGCCTCGCTGTTCACCTTGCCGGAAGGCTGGCTTCCCTCCCTGTTTAGGGTTATGGGGGTGGGGTTTGGGGGGGGGGGGCTGTAGGGATAAAGGTGATGGCAGTGGCCGTCTGAGACGCCAAGCGTGTTGGTGACAGGGCGCGGCAGGGGCAGGTAGAAGGGGTGGGGAAGTCGTGATGGTAGATTTGGGGGTTCCATGGTAACATCACTGCCAGGGCGAGGGTGCCCTTGGCATTAGGTTGTCCCATAATGTATTTAGAGATCTGCAAGTGTTTTGATATGCTTTATTAACATGCCTCGTTTTGCATGTCCTATTTATTTATGATATCTCCTTCGGCATATCGTATTCATTTAACTAAATATAGATAACCGTATATATATATGTATATATCCATTTGTAATATACCATACATACATATGAATATCTATCTATATATATATATATGCATATATATATATATAATGTACCTTCGGTTGTATGGAATATATAGATATAATAACTTAATGGGATTTAGATATAGACTGAGCGTCTTGTAGGACTTCCTGCCGTGGGAAGGTCAGACTCCGTTGATAAGGTCAAATCAACAGGTTTCTTTCCTGTCCGATGTCAGCGTTTATAATGGTGGATTTAGTCGTTGGGTGTCTGGGCTGACGATCCTGGCGGAATCAGGTCGCCTGGGTCCCAGCGTGCCACAGCCCTGTCGGCGACGTGTGGGAGAGATAGCCGGTCTGCCGGTCGGTCGGCTGGTGGCGGTGCGTGGTGGACATCGGCAGGTTCATTAGTCCAGATGAAACGTTTAATGCCCATATATATGTAATATATATATCTGTAATCATCCCGACGAATGTCAATCCGCGTACTTATTGTATTACCGGATTTATTACATAATGTCAAATGGAACGAATGCCCGCTGGTTTAGTTCCAATGTGAAGTATAATACTAACAGGTTTAGCCCCAATGTGAAGTATAATAGTAACAGGTTTAGAGACAATGTGAAGTATAATACTAACAGGTTTAGTCTCAATGTGAAGTATAACACGAACAGGTTTAGAGACAATGTGAAGTATAATACCAACAGGCGTGACCCCAGTGCGAAGTATAGTACTAACAGATTAAGAGACAATGTGAACTATAATACTAATAGGTTTAGAGACAATGTAAAATATAATACTAACGGGTTGAACCACAGTGTGAAGTGTAGTACCAAGAGCTTTAGTCTCAATGCAAAATCAAATACGAGGTTACAGCAGGTGTTGTCCAAATCATGTGAGTCAGCACATAGTCATGGTCGGTCGGCTCTTTGGTCGGTCGGCCCTTTGGTTAGTCGGCCCTTTGGTCGGTCGGCCCTTTGGTCGGTCGGCCCTTTGTTCGGTCGGCCCATTGATTGGTCGGCCCTTTGGTCGGTCGGCCCGTTGGTCGGTCGGCCCTTTGGTCGGTCAGCCCCTTGGTCGGTCGGCCCTTTGATTGGTCGGCCCTTTGGTCGGTCAGCCCATTGATTGGTCGGCCCTTTGGTCGGTCGGCTCTTTGGTCGGTCGGCCCTTTGGTCGGTCGGCCCATTGATTGGTCGGCTCTTTGGTCGGTCGGCCCTTTGGTCGGTCGGCCCTTTGGTCGGTCGGCCCATTGATTGGTCGGCCCTTTGGTTATTCGGCCCTTTAGTCGGTCGGCCCTTTGGTCGGTCAGCCCTTTGGTCGGTCGGCCCTTTGGTCGGCCGGCCCTTTGGCCTGTCACCCGTTAGGTCGGTCACCCCATTGGTCACCCCTCCGGTCACCCCACCGGCCACCCTGCCGACCACCCCAACGGTCACCCCAACGTTCACCCCACCGGTCACCCTGCCGACCACCCTGCCACGCCTGCTGCCTGCCTGCCTGCTGCCTGCCTGCCTGCCTTGCATGCCTGCCTGCCTGCCTGCCTGCCTGCCAGCGCCTGCCTGCCTGCCTGCCTGCTGGCTGGCTGGCTGGCTGGCTGGCAAGAAGAGCCAAGGCGCCTTGCCTCTCTCGCTCTATCGTTTTCTCTCTCTTGCTCTCCCTCGCTCGCTCTCTCTCTCGCTCTTGCCCTCTCTCCCCCACTCTCAATCTTCCGTGGCTGTCTGGGATCGTCGTTCGCTCGGCAAGCGTCAGCCAGCGACCGCCGACATGCGCGGTACGGAAGTGAAAACCTCTCCCTCGCCGACGTCGACACCTTCCTAACCTTCACTGTCAAGGAGGTGGATCGTCAGCGGCGGCAGCGGTAGCGGCGTCGGAGGGAGATTTCGCGTTGTGCCAACGTTGCGTGAACGTTGCACTGTGGCGTCATTGATACATTATAGGAGGATATTATTCGCTTTTGGGAGGTGGTCAGCCTGCAGCGCCACCTGTCGGCGGGGTACCGGTTCATCCCCCCACACAGTGATCCGTATATAAATGAAGGCTCAGGTGAGTTTGAGGGTATGATATAGCGAAGCGTACGGAGCTAGTAGACGCCGGTGACATCGTCATTTGTCACGCTTAAATTTCCTGTAATTTGCTGGCTGTTCGCTGCAGCAGCAGGCGCCGGGGTTGAGTGGGTGGGTAGGGTGGGTGGGGGGGGAGGGGTGGGGGGGCGAACGGCGGAGGGGAGTAAGTGAGCTGCCATGTCGTGCTTATACACAACATCGTGACCTCGGACGCCGGCCATCAGCGGCAGCCGAGTCGGCAGCGGAGGCAGCGGTGGCAGCGGTGGCAACGTGTCTCCCACCCTGCGGTGGGCTGCACGGGGCTGGGCTAGGCTGGACTGGACGGGGCTAGGCTGGACTGGACGGGGCTAGGCTGGACTAGACGGGGCTAGCCTAGCCCCGTCCAGTTCAGCCTAGCCCCGTACACTCCAGCCTAGTCCCGTCAGTCCAGCCTAACCCCGTCAACTCCAGCCTAGCCCCGTCCAGTCCAGCCTAGCCCCGTCTACTCCAGCCTAGCCCCGTCCAGTCCAGCCTAGCCCAGTCTACTCCAGCCTAGCCCCGTCAGTCCAGCCTAACCCCGTCTACTCCAGCCTAGCCCCGTCCA